>CM061561.1:272315277-272685277 GCA_030864225.1 Capsicum baccatum var. pendulum | reverse complement strand
TGTTGAATTACGATCATATTTCTTGCATGAGTTGTTCCTTGGCTTTTCCTCATATAATTGGAAAGACTGGTAGTAAATTTTGAAATCCCTTCTCGCTTGTTTGGACACAGACTTGACTTAAAATGTAAAGAAATAATGGTGACTTTTATTTTGATAAATGACAATAAAAATACAAAAGCATGAATATGTAAATGAAAGAAAAGGGCAATGTCCCATATTCAAAAATAAAAATTATCTGAATACAGCAACCAACTACAATGAGTATGACATGCATTTTGGATTAAGCTGCCTGATCTTCCTATCCAAACTCCCCATTTGTTGTTGAGTTCGTGCCTTTTCCACTGAGCCACTTCTTCAAATCCATTGTACTCATACATCACATTCAATTGGCGACATCTTAAAAGAATTTCGCCAACAAATCTCTTTCTTTTCACTTTTCACTTTTCTCTTGAACTCGCCATCGCCTTACGGTGCCCGTGAGGGTTTTCACCAATAAGACTCTCACATTTTTATTTCTGTCCACTCACAATCACCTTATGGTGTCTGCGAGGGATTTCACCCATAAGACTCTCTTATTTTTATTTCTCTTAACTCACCATCGTCTTATGATGCCCACGGGGGTTTTCACCAATAAGACTTTCATTTTGTATTTCTTTTCTGATTTCTTATGCTGAGGGAGACACGTGGTACCTCACAATGTATCATCATATCCATTGCGTTCTTAGCCTTAACATTGTCAAAAATAGATCTGAAGGACTTTCTTTGGTTGTTACATGGCTTTTGGATAAGGTTAGAAAAGGATGGCAAGAGGTTCAAACGACCCTTGAAGTGGGGTTGGGACTTATAACTTTTGGAATCAACTCAAACAACACATTAACTCATGCCCTAGTTTTTTGTTTACTGGGTGACTCTAAAATCTTTATTTGGTTGGATCGAGACCGAAATAGGGCAGCCTACGTATCTCACTCCCGAGAGAGGAGAATCAGGTCGCACGTAGTTCCATAAGCTTGTTTTTTGTTTTGATTTGATTTTTTTTGGACCTCTTTCTTTTATTATTATTTTCTTGACATTTATCTTTGACTCTATTTTGAATCCAAAAGAGGGATATGAAAGAAAAAATAAAATGAAGCTCAAACAGGTAAACAGAGGATGACACAATGTTTGGATAGAAGAATAAAATGCCTTCATCATATCAATCTTAAAAATGCAAGTACTAAACATGCAATAAAATCAACAAAGGATAAAATATCATACATAATACCTTTTGACCACATCAACATTAATAGCCATTTCTGTCATTTTGCCTTCAATATCTGTCAAATATAAGGCTTCATTGGGCAACACTTTTTTCATAATGAAGGGACCTTGCCAGTTAGGGGAGAACTTGCCTTTCGCTTCAACCTGGTGAGGAAGGATACGTTTCAATACCAACTGACCAACTTCAAAATTCCTGGGACGGACCTTTTTGTTATACGCTCGAGCCATCCTCCTCTGATACAACTGGACATGACACACAGACATTAGCCTTTTTTCCTCAATCAAACTCAAATGCTCCAGTCGGGTTTTTACCCATTCGTCATCATCAATATCTGCTTCTACAATGACTCGAAGAGAGGGAATTTCAACTTCTGCAGGGATGACTGCTTCTGTCCCATACAACAATAAATATGGAGTTGCCCCTGTTGAAGTGTGAACAGTGGTGCGATAACCTAGCAATGCAAATAGCAACTTTTCATCCCACTGTCTAGACCCTTGTACCATTTTTTGCAGTATCTTTTTTATATTCTTATTGGAAGCTTCTACAACACCATTGGCCTTTGGAAGATATGGAGTAGAATTTGATGTGCAATCTTAAACTGTTGACATACTTCTTGCATCAAATGACTATTGAGATTGGCAACATTGTCTGTAATGATCATCTTAGGAATTCCAAACCTACAAATGATGTTGGCATGAATAAAATCTACCACAACCTTCTTTGTCACAGACTTGAAATTTACTGCTTCTTCCCACTTTGTGAAGTAATCAATGGCTACCAAAATGAATCTATGTCCATTTGATGCCTTTGTCTCAATCGGTCCAATCACATCCATTCCCCAAGCCACAAACGGCCATGGAGCGGCCATTGCATGCAATTCAGCAAGAGGAGAACGTATCAGATCACCGTGTACTTGACATTGATGACACTTTTGAACAAATCGAATAGAATCCCTCTCCATAGTAAGTCAGTAATAACCTTCTCGAAGAATCTTCTTTGACAAGACATGACCGTTCATATGCGACCTGCATACTCCAGAGTGTATTTCAACCATGATTACCGAGGCTTCTCTTGCATCTACATATCTCAAAAGTCCCAGATCTGGGGTTCTCTTATGTAAGATCCCCCCACTTAAGAAAAATCCCCTAGCCAAACGCCTAATAGTCCTCTTTTGATCGTTGGTGGCATATGTTGGGTATTCTTCTGACTGCATGTATCGCTTGATATCCAAGAACCATGGTTTTCCATCAAGCCCTTCTTCAACCACATTACAGTAAGCATGCTGATCTTGACTCCGTATATACACAGGATCAATGTAGGCTTTATCAGGATGTTGGAGCATTGAAGACAGAGTGGCTAAAGCATCAGCAATTTCATTATCAATCCTTGGAATATGCCTAAATTTTACTAACATAAACCATTGACATAACTCTTGCAAGCATTGTCGATACGGGATGAGCTTCAAATCTCACGTTTCTCAATCTCCTTAAATTTGATGGACGAGCAAATCCGAATCCCCCAGCACCAATAATTCCTGGACTCCCATATCAACAGCTAACCTCAAACCAAGAATGTAAGCTTCATACTCTGCCATGTTGTTAGTACAGTAAAATCGAAGTTGTGCTGTTACTGGGAAATATTGTCCCAATTCAGAGATAAGAACCGCACCTCTTCTGACTCCTTTCATATTGACAGCTCTATCGAAGAACAACTTCCAACCTGGATCAGCATCTATAACGACTTCATCGACACATGACACTTCTGCATCTGGAAAATATATCTTTAAAGGCTCGTACTCTTCATCGATGGGATTCTCACCAAGATGATCTGCCAAGGCTTGGGCTTTCATGGAGGTTTGAGTCACATATACAATGTCAAACTTGGTAAGCAATATTTGCCACTTTGCCAATCGACTTGTCGGTATAGGCTTCTGAAAGATATACTTCAAAGGATCCATGCAGGAGATGAGATAAGTAGTATAGAATGAGAGATAATGCTTCAACTTTGGTGCTACCCAAGTTAGGGCGCAACACGTCCTTTCAAGAAGAGTATACCTGGCCTCATTTGCGGTGAACGTTTTGCTAAGATAATAAATAGCCTACTCCTTTTTGCCTATGACATCATGTTGACCCAGAACACAACCAAAAGAATTGTCCATGACTAATAAATATAAGATCAAAGGCCTACCAAGCTCCGGTGGTACCAGCACGGGCGGATTTAATAAATATCTTTTGATTCTGTCGAACGCTTCTAGAAATTCTTCAGTCCATTTTACCACAGCACTCTTTTTTATCAACTTGAATATGGGCTCACAAGTGGTTGTGAGTTGAGCAATAAACCTGCTAATGTAGTTCAGTCTACCAAGCAAACTCATCACCTCCGTCCTATTCTTGGGCGGGGGCAAATACTGAATGGCTTTGATTTTTGAGGGATCCAATTCAATCCCCCGATGGCTGACCACACCTAACAGCTTTCCAGACGAAACTCCAAATACACATTTTGCCGGGTTAAGCTTGAGATTATACCTGCGAAGCCTTTCAAAGAACTTTCTTAAATCTTTAACATGGTCGGCCCGACTTTTTGACTTGATAATCACATCATCCACGTATACCTCAATCTCCTTATGCATTATATCATGAAACATAGTAGTCATGGCTCTCATGTATATTGCTCTAGCATTCTTCAAACCAAACGGCATCACACGATAACAATAGGTCCCCCATGGTGTGATAAAAGATGTCTTCTCCGCATATTCATCATCCATAATGATCTGGTGATATCCAGCATAGCAATCCACAAAAGAGGCAACCTCGTGTTTAGCACAGTTGTCTAGCAAAATATGGATGTTGGGCAGTGGTAAATTATCTTTCGGACTTGCTCTATTCAAATCACGATAATCAATAGATACTTGAATTTTGCCATCTTTCTTTGGTAGGGAACAACATTGGATAACCACATGGGATAACGAGCCATGCGAATTACTTTGGCTTCAAGTTGTTTCATGATTTCCTCTTTGATTTTAATACTTACATCAGTTTTAAACTTCCTCAACTTTTGTTTGACAGGAGGGAATGCGGGGTCAGTTGGCAATTTGTGAGCCACTAATTCAGTGCTTAAACTAGGCATATCATCATAAGACCATGCAAAAACATCCTTATAATCAATTAATGCTTGAATTATTCCATCTTTTAGCTGTGGCAAAGCATGTACACTGATTTTAGTTTTCCTAACATCTTCTTGATTCCCTAGATTTATTGGCTAAGTCTCATTCAAATTAGGGTTCGGTTTGTCTTCAAACTGTTCCAACTCTTTGCTTATTTATTCTAGTGCTTCTTCTTTATCATATTCCCTATCCTGCTTCATTACATCTTGATTAGTTTGGATTTTAAGATCAGGCTGAAAATTCCGCATGCATGTTATGTCATTAGAATCATCATAAAGAGAACTGTATATAAAAAAAAGAAAAAGAAAATATATTAGACACGAAACAAAAAGGACATTGCATTTCATTAAATAAAAAGATATAAGGGTTTAAGCATAGATGCCAACATGATATAAACAAACTAAAATCCGAATTACAGCCCTAAAATAACCCGGATAAACAGAAAGGAAAACAAAATAAACTACCAAAACTCCCTCCTGACAGGGAGAGGAGTGACTTCCCAATTATTGAGTCGGACGGCTGGACCTATGAATTGCACGTTTTCCATACTGGTGCCTTCTCCTGCTTCGACCATATCAACTTCAATAAAAAGGTTCTGGCAGTTATCAACCAATTCAAATTCACTGAGTAATGGCATTGGGCGAGGAAGTGACCATGTTTTCTTTTTCCTTCCCTAGGCTTTCTTTAGATCTTTAGCTGTAGGCTTAAATCCTAGACCAAACGTGCCCACGTTCTCACTTGAACATATGGGACGAACTGTACCATGCAGAGACGCTCCCAAACCCTTTTTCTGGATTAAATCCGTATTTCCAAAGTTCACTCACCATCATGATAGAAGCGGAAGATAATTGCGGTCCCGGTATAACCTGCCATTCAAGGATATGATTCACTGACACTATATCAAAAATTTAATAGACGAATGTCTCCTCTACGTTATTTACTTCAATAAGAGACAAAGAAGAATCTTTGAAGGCGGACAAATCTCCTTCATTATGAATAACCACTTCTTGCCTATCATGCTCAAACTTAATCATTTAGTGCAGTGTAGATGCAACCGCCTTGGCCTTGTAGATCCATGACCTTCCCAACAACAGATTGTAAGAGGAGTATATATTCAATACTTGAAACTATGGCGAATTCAACAGGCCCTATGATCGCCATTAGTTCTATTTCGCCAATGGAGTTTGATTTTGCACCATCGAAAACCCTGACAGATACATTGTTGGACCTGATCATCTCAACACCAATATTCAACTTTTGCAAAGTAGAAATAGGGAAGATATTTACACCTGAACCTCCGTCAATCATAACATGAGTGACGTAGAAATCTTCATACTTCATTGTAATGTAAAGGCCCCAGTTATGCCCTATACCTTCAACAGGCAATTCATTGTCCGAAAAGCTGATCAGATTGACCTCAAAGATTTTTTCGACCATTTTCTCAAGCTAATTTATTATAATCTCCCTAGAAACATATGCTTTATTTAATACCTTCAGTAAAATATCACGATGATCCTTGGAGTGCAACAACAAAGATAAGAGGGAAATTTGAGCAGGGGTTTTTTAACTGGTCTATTATTGAATACTCTGGCAACTTCATCATTTTCAAAAATTCTTCAGCTTCTTCTTCGGTGATAGGCTTTTTGATAAATGACGGTCCACTCACAATTGGCTTGGACTTTCTTAAACTTTCAGGCATGAAGTATCTTCCTGACCTAGTCAAACCCCCTACCTCATCTACATCTTCCACTACTTCTTTCCCGTGATAGGTTATCACAGTCCGCCCATAATTCCAGGGAACCCTTTTCGCATCAACTATCAGAGGTTGGGTCACCGATTTAAGGACAATAGGCGCTGCCAGTGCTCCTTTCACCGTCAAGATGGGCTTACTCAGAGCCCCTACCACTGTCAACTTAGGTTTATCCTGACTTAAATCAACATACCTTATGACACCTTGCACAGTGATCAGGGGTTTCTTTGTGCTTTCTTGGGCTTTATTTTCTTCCATTCCTTCCTGTCTTAATGACATTGCTTTCAAAGACTCTGCTACATTCACCGATTTCTCCTTAATAGTCTATATCTTGACGATAGACTTATAACACCTTGATGACTCTTTACCATCATATATCAATTCTAACATATTAGTTTCAGCATAGGTTGGCAGTGGATTCTGGTTAATGTTTGGACCCTCCGGGGCCTGGACCAACATCTGATTTGTGTTAATTAAATCTTGGATAACTCTCTTTAAATGATAGAATTTCTCGATATCATGGCCTGGTATGTCAGAACAGTACTTACACCTTAAAGAATAATTGAGATTCCTTGGTGGTGGATTTGAAAGCCTTCCTTGAATTGGGCTTAAGACCTTCAACTTTATCAACCTATCAAACAAGCTAGAATATGACTCACCAAGAGGTGTGAATTTATTTTTGAACGCCTTCTCTTTCTTATACTCGGGCCTAGGTTGAAAACCGGGTCTGGAGGGGTTTTGGTAATTCAGTGGAGCAAATAGGCAATTTTGTGGGGCTTACACGTGCCATTGTGGGTAAGAAGGTGTTTGGGCCTATGACTGCAAGCTATATACTGGGTACGGGGGTAGTGGAAAGGAATATAAAGGGTTCTGTGAAGGGTAGTAATGGTGGGAAGGAATATATGGAGCTTGGGCATAGACTTGGGCTTGGGATTGGGGATAGGGGCGAGGTGGTCTTTTGGGATAGGAATGGGTTCCAGCTACGACAATCATCACGTCCTCTTTCTTTTTTTTACCTCCGAATGCGCTAGATCCACCTTGAATCGCTTGTGTAGTGGCTTTCAATGCGGCAAAACTCACTATTCGGACGGTCTTGATTCCGTCCTCTATCATCTCCCCCATTTTGAGGACTTCAATAAAAGACTTTCCCATTGCCGAAAGTAAATGTTGAAAATAGGTCTCATCCTATGCCTGAATGAAAACCTCTACCAACTTACTTTCTTTCATTGGAGGCTTTACACTGGCGGCCTGTTCACGCCACCTTATCGCGTATTCCCTAAAACCTTCAGTGCTTTTCTTCTTCATGTTGACCAAGGATTTTTCATCCTGAATCAGGTCAATGTTATACTAAAAATGTTGCACAAACTCAGAAGCTAAGTCATCCCAACTGTTCCACTTGTCGATATCTTGATCGATAAACCATTCTGAAGCCAGATCAAAAAGACTCTTGCCGAAGAAAGCCATGAGCAGCTCTTTCCTTCCCCCTGCAGCCCTCAATTGGTTGCAATAATGTCTCAAGTGTGACACAGGATCACCGTGCCCTGCATACTTCTCGAACTTGGGCATTTTAAAACTGAAGGAAAGGTTGATGTCAGGGAACATGCAAAGATCTTTATAGGAAACACTCTTATAACCTCCGATTCCCTGCAAATTCCTCATGGCCTGTTCTACACTTTTCAACTTTCGTGCTATGACTTCCTATTCCTCTGTTGTGGCAGGTTTCTCCATATCAAATGGAAATGTAGGTGGCTGAGTGTACCCATACGGTTCATTCATTCTCAAAGTAGGCTCCGGGGCATAATACTGACTATTTGGAACCTTCAATACTGGCTCACTGGCAGGCCTAGAAAGCCCCATTGTCAGACACACAACATATGCGGGAGCTTCAGGTGGTGGCGGAGCCACGAATACCGGCGTGATCGGTGGCGCCAGTTGAGCAGCGGGTCTTAATTGGGGAGCTGCCAAGGGCACACCAGAACTGCCAAGATAATAATGTCGCGGAGTGAATCCTGGCGCGTGCTCAGGTGACTCAGTAGGAGCAGAGAATTGCGCCTGAGAGAGCGGTGGGCAATTAGAGATATTCTCAAGACCTTTAGGGAGAGAAGGGGGAGGCATTCCACTGGCCCATACCCGGTGCAAATCTATCAATTGTTGCCTGAGCCTTACTACCTCATCATTGTGTTCTGAACTTTCTTCCCTGTGATCCTGATCCGGGTCAATAAGCAAATTTTCAATCTCCCTGCTAGCCATGGTGAGCTTTGCTTTTGATCTAGTTAAGTATGAGTGACTAGCCAGAGTGCTGCAAACCTACCACTGTTATCTGAAAGAACATACTCATCAAACACGACATCCGTTAGGATTAGGGCACACAACAAGCTTGGGAATCACATGGGTAAATTGTCCTAAATTCATGTTCATTTCTACCAGCTTTTGAGGGTATCGAGGTCATTTTAACATCATCCCGATTTTTATCTACACATTTTTATCTAAACATTATTCTTCTTCTTATTATTATTATTATTATTTTTGCCCTCCTTTCCCTTTTTTTTCTGTATCAATCTCTGTTCTGTACATTTCTTGTCTCATCATCCTTTCTTTCTTTTCTTCTCTCTCTATCTACCTTCATTTTATCATTCTTTATGGCTTTTGCTTTTCTTTTTTTTAAAAATGAAAAACAATGAAATAAAATGATTAGATCGAACCCAAAAGTAGGTTGCCTACGTATCATGTTGTACATGAATCAGATCTTGCATAGTTTGGGCCGCATATGCATAAACATCACATAATTGAAGTTTTTTTTTTTACAAAAAACGAAAACAAACAAGCAAAAAAAAGACGTAACATCATAACATTTTGGTGAAAGAAACAGCAAAAACATACAAAGAATTTAGGACCACTTTAAAACTAACAACAAATACAAAACAACATTCTAGACCCCTAAGACAACATACGTGAAATTACTAATAAATACCCCTAATATCAAAAACAACTTGACTTCGACTTAAAGCAGACACCTCCCTACAATGAAAGAAACATAAAAGACTCAAACTGAATAAAGATAAGAAATGCTCTTTCAGACTGGTGCTCTGCGTGATGACCCTGGCTGAGAGGGGCCTGTCTGTGAAGTTCTCTTTCTCCCATTCAAAATTTGTAGCATATCCTATAAAGACACCCTGATATTAGGGAAAAAGCTTCGGGCCCGTATTTCTGCCTCATGAGCAGTGCACTTGGAAAGATTATTCCGACACCTTTCTACCGTCTTGAACAAATCTGCTAACTGAACTCTCAGTGTCTCGACTTTGGACCCCACACTTTCATCCTGATGGTCGTCAACGATGCATTTCTCCTGTATTCTCCCTCTAAGTTGCGCTAGTAAGGGTTGACTGATACCCCGAGGGATAGATTGAAGCTAGACCCCATATCCTTGAGTGTACCCCGGATTATCCAAACTTTTTTTGAGAGTGTCCACACCTAGCTTTGTTGCATGCTTCCAGAACTGCTCGTATTTGCTTTCACCTAAGGCTTGGTCCTTGAAGTATTCAACATCCTTTAGAAGATCCACTACTGGTGGCACGTCCTGCGGCCTACCCAACTGACGCATTACCCTAGAAGGACTATATGGTCTAGTGCAATTAAGCCCTAACATAACTAGAAGGAGCTACATTTGACAACCAAACAAGATTATCTTTGGTTGAAGCCACAGACAAGTCCACAAAATGTTATCCCCGGTTCTTGACTCAAGAAATTTAATCCAAGCGTTTACTCCCACGGGTAGCGAGAATTTATCCAAACGCAACCTGAGGTCCATGGCTTTGACTCAATTGGGAATACAACGATCAACGAAGTCTGGTCTAACTAAAGAAGGTGCATGCAAATGCTCCATTATCCATAACTGCAATATCAGGTTATTGCCCTAAAAAAATCTCATCCCCCCCTTCACTTCGGTTAAAGCCTTATATATTTTTTTTAAGATCATGGGTATGAGAGTGAATCTGCCCTTTTGATTAATGCCCTTGTGATTTTGATCCTTATGAAACAGAGCCATCACCACAGATTGCAAACGTGTATTAATACATTTTTCTTCTAGCGGAAACACTAAAGTACCTAACAAAGCGAGGGTGAAGACTTCAAGATGCTTTGTCTCCCACTTCTCCTTAGTCATATGAAATTTATCCCAAAAGAAATCAAAACCTTCTGAGGGCCCGAATCTAGCGAACAAAAAATCTAAGGAAACCCACGAATCACTTAAAAAACTCAAATGCATACCCTTACTTTTTAAACCACAAGACTGCAAGAACCTCATGCCAGTATGATTTCGTGCTCGAATCATATCTTTCTTGATATAGGGAAAATGCAACAAACCGGATATTTCTGCCAAAGTTGGAGTCATTTCACATTCCCTAAACCTAAACACTAAACTACTTGGATCCCAAAAGGTCAACACAGCCTCTATTAAATCTGGACGAGGGTAACATGCAGAAGTTCTGTAAGATCACCTAATATTTTAATCAGTTTCTGCTGATCAACATAGTTAAACATTTCCCACCACTTGATTAACTTTTTGGGCACCTTGACAACCATCAAGACTCTAGAATTGGTGGACAAATACATCCTGTAATAATACATAAGACGTTATCTCAAAAATTTGATAGGGGTAGAAGATTCCCAACCCTTGGAATTTTTGATGCAGGGATATGTCGATGGGACAGACTACTTCATGACTCCAATTTGCCGAACAGAAGTACTGAGCAAAATCAGTCTACTTGGCTAACAACTCTAGATTATGGGGCGAGAAACCTAGGCTAATAATAAAACAAAGGTCAACACAAAGATTACCGGATCCACCGAGGGTTGCCTACGTATCTCAACCCGGGGGAAGGGAATCAGGTATGCATAGTTCAACCAAAAACAAACGAATAATAACTTTTTTTTTTATTTTCAACTAGATACTTCAACTAAGACTGACACCACCAATTATGAAGAAAAATCTTTTTGGTATTTTTGCTTTTGACAAACAAGTAGAAAAGGCAAACAAAACCCTCTTTTTTTTTGTTGAACTTACGGTACTTTGAGAAGGTAAATTCAAAACGTAAAAAAATCTTTTTGAGTTTTTGGATTGTGAAGACCAAAAGCCATAAAGAACTCTAAAATAAACTACGACACTCCTTTTGATTCATTCTTTTCGACTCACTTTTTCTATTTTTTTCATTTTCTTTTTTTGCCTACGCACCTTACTCCTAACAAATATTCTTTTTTTCAAATCAGTCCATCAAATGACCATGTTACCCTTAAAGATGCAACAGTTAGCACGTAGGGATGCTTTAGAGGTGAGTCTCCTACAAAGGACCATGTGGGTCCTGCTAGGTCTCAGTATGATGCACATAAGCATGACCTAAAGGCTGACCTACGTTGTGGTTCACTGACAAGGCTATTCGGTGGAGCGTATGGTCGATAGTGGCTGCTTTGCTTTCCACCTACTCCATAACACTGACGGCTCCCCGCTAAAATAAGGGTGACTCAACTAGAGGTCGTGTACAACACGTTTACTATGGACTTGTTGCAGAAAGAAGGCCTGGGGTAGACACATAATGCCAGATATAAAAACGATAGCATATAGGATAAATACTGTACATAAAGAGCATGAAAATGCACAATAGTGATAACAATAACATAAACAATAATCACAAACAATGTTTATACACTTGTAATGCCAAACAAAGCCGATACGACTCCAAAATAAACTCTAATTCTGAAAAGTCCCCAGCAGAGTCGCCAGAGCTGTCACACCCTTTTTTTTTTAACTAAAAAGATAAATTCTAAAGTTTGAAAGGGTTTTATTATTAAAGTGACAAAAAATTAAAATTTTATTTTTGAAAAAGGATTATTTACATTTTTTATTCAGAGTCGCCACTTGACATAATTCGGTGTGCCAAGTCACCTTTGAAAGATCCTTTTCAAAATAGTTTGACTCTAAAATTGATCTGCAAATAGAGATTTCGGTTAAGGAATTCTGTTGATCGAGGGGAAGGTGTTAGGCATCCCTCAGTCTCGTGGTTTGACCACGGTCGCTTGGTGGAGCGTATCGACTAATTTTACATTATGAATATATAAACCACACAAAACAATCAATCAAACAAACAAGCAAAACAAATCCAAAATTATAGTGTCTAGTTATATTATTATAATCCCGAAATAGAAAAGTGCGAAAATATAAACCTACTCTATTCTATGCTAATTCTAAACTAGACTCTATTGCTTTCTCCGCCTGATGTTCCAGGCCTTGATTGTGCGTCGTCTTCAAGTACATGATACTTTGGGGCAGTCCCCGGATAAATCAATACAAATCCCTCGGGGCATTCCCTGGCCAAATAAATACAATAGATCCCAATTCATAAATCAAAACTGTTCCACACACATTTCATCATTCAACAATCACAAATCCTAAACTTTGCCTATCCAACATACGTTTTTCTATTACTTCCGACTTATCATGCTATTACCAAATTAAACCAAAATTAATCTAAATTCACTATTTTATCAATTTGTCAATTCCACCCCAACTTCCCTTTTAACACTAAATTTCCACAATTCACGATCTCTATTTCAAAGATCCACAACTACTCTTCAACAAAATTAAGTAACAAGTCAATATCAAAGTAGCAATTTATCACCAATCAAGATCAAAAAACATACGAGATTCCATCTAATGCACCATATTCCACCAACAATGAAATAAAAAGAGGAAAGAGGTAGAAATGGACCTCAATGATGATTTTATTCCAATTATCAGTCAATCGACAAGACGAATCTGCGTGCCGAAGAATCCTGAATCAGAAAACCTTAATGACGAGCCCGAATCCAACTCAGTATCAAAAATTAAATCTCAAAAATGAATAAGAACGACTGATTCAAAACCGCAACAAAATCTGAAATCCAACTCGTATCAAACCCATTTTCTGAATCCAAATTCCCAATTAATTTTGAGTCCGAAACAGTGTTGACTCCAGTGAGGAGGTACTATTTTTCGACGGGTTTGGTGATAAGAGGGAGCTGGGTCGCTGCTAGCACTTCGCCGAAGCTCCAGCGAGTTCGGCACTGGAGGAAATCGAAGGATACAGATAATTTTGTTTGGCCCCATTGACCCTTTTCTCTCCCTCTCTCCCTGTATCCCTCCCTTTTTTCTATCTCTCTGTCAGTTTCTCTCTTCTCTCGATGGTCTATCTCTCTCGACCTCTCTTACTGTGTGTTTTTGGAGATGGTTGTGCGCATGCATATCAGTGTGGATATGTGTGTGATTTGAGCTTGAGAAGAAAAAAAATAAAGCCAGGCCAAATGAAATCCGTGCTTTGTATTTTTTTTTTTTTGTATCTTCTGGTATGTGTTGCTATATCCTATGGTGAGGATGAGTGTGTATGTATATATGAAAAGAAAAGAAAGATGTCCTGCTCCTTCACTGTGGGACCCATGAGTATAAATATATATATATCCTTATCTCCATTCTGTTAGTGGTGAGGAAAAGAAAATGTTTTAAGGTAGGGTGGGTTGTTAGGATGAGGTGTAAAGTTGGTTAGGATAGGGTTGTTATTTTTTTTTTTTGTATTTTTGTGGGATATAATCATACAGGTGAGGACACGTAGTAAGACAAAGGTAAAATGGTAAAAATGCTATCGGGGAGGGACAAAATTAGGTGTCTACACTAAACAACCAAAATCTTTGATTACAAAGATCACACATAGTAGCTAAACCTTAACTGCAGTTCTCCACCTACTACTATCTGTTCAGATTTTGATCAATTTAAGACATCTCCATGAAATCTCTCTATCAACTGCACTCATTTTCTTCAAATCATTCATTGGAAACCAACAGACATAGTGGTTACTTTATCACTACTAAGAATTTGGCTATTAGCTGTGAAGGTTAGCGAGGGACAAACTGTATGTCACTTTTTTAAGGGACTTTGTGATGTTGTCCCCCCCACAAAACTATTTTAATTTTTAATTTTTTTAGAAGGCAGAGGGGGACATCCCTCACTAAAATATGGTGATAATAAAAATTTAATTTTAAGTTTATTATAGTGAGAGATTCTCCCTTACTAAATAATAACAAATGAATTCATATTTCAAAGAAAATTTAAATATAACTTTTATTATTTTTTTGGCTGGTACCAATAATATTTTAATAATAAATAAATAAAAATAAAATATAAGTTATCCAAAGAGTTCGTCGATATGGAACACATACACACACTCTTCAAAAAAATATTATAATTGAATGAGTAGCTTAAAAAAGTGATAATTAGAATATTTTAATGGTATTCTTAATAAAAATTGATGATATATTAGCTTACTAGTATTGTTCATACTCAGCATGGACCCAATATTTATATATATTTTTTAAAATTATGTGACACACTTTATTTTTAAAAAAATTTCTAAAAAATGTTATTTTGTTCTGTTTTTAGAAACAATTTGTTTTGACAATTTTCATTATTTTTTAATGAAATGTTTTATGACCACACAATCCAAGATTTATTTATAGCTATTGACACCCAATTTTGACCTTAGGCTGCTATTTTTAGCAAATTATTAATTTCAAATATTAGTATTTTTGCACACTTATTTTTTTTATTAAATAATTTTGACAAACCACATTCATAAGTTAAAAAATGTATATATTATTTTATTACTTTTTAGTATCATTTTATAATCTCAATAAGACATTTTTTATGTAAATGTGCACACTAATAATTTACAAATACATTGTCTAATATTTATTATTATTATCTACTAATATCAATACTTGTTATTTATTATTATTATTTATTCATTATTTATTGTTATTGTTATTATCTCTACTATTATTTAAATAACAGTCTAAATTGAAATCATTTTGCCTAATTTATTTATCTTTTAACCCAATTTTTATTCAAATCACAACAATTTTAGCCTAGTTATATTTAATTTATTACAATTATAGCCAATTATAACTCAATCTAAAGTTTTATGATCAAATTCTCAACTTGAGATCTCAACCATGGATGGTAACTAATCTGACGGTTGAGATCTGGATCCTATTCTTTCCTTTTAAACTCAACTTATCAAACCCTAATCTATTGACAACAGCCACAACCCTCTAATATCTCTCTCTCTAGAAAACTGCTGCCTCACATCTCTGACCGTCGCCTATCGCGTCTCCAAATGTGGCGGACCAAGCTACCGCCTCATCACGAATAGCCACCGCTCGCCTTAATCGACGCTGCCGACAATAACACCAGCGCCGCCACGCTGCAAGCGACCAAATCCCACCATCTCTGACCACCGTCCAACCGGAGATATCCTCTAGCCGCCACCTTTTAAGCCGTAGCCATCGCGAAATCACGCCGGTAGAGCAACCAGCCACTCCAACCTGCCCCGCAAACCTCAGCCGCCACTTTTCTCTTCCCCTCCAGTGAACCAGCTCCAGCGCCGCTCCATCTTCGCCTCCCTCAACACTTTCGTCGGCAAAATAATCACCACAACAATCGATGCTGACCACCAACACTGTTCCCGAGAAAGTGCCCTCGAAAATATTTAATACACGATGGATTCACGGAATTCATCTCGGGTTTGATTTCGCGTTTAAGTTTTCATCAAACATCCTCATCTACTTTTCTTTGATTATCGAAGTTGGAATTAGCGATAGTTGATTTTAATCTTAATTTGATTCTTTTTGTGTTTTTGTCTGCATTTTTTGATCAACATGTGTTAAAAAAGCCTAACTTGCGTATACTGTTATAGCTTTTCTTATTTTCAACTGCGATCCGCCTCAAGTCAAGGATTTTGGGCAATTTTGACTTTTCTGTCTTCTATCCTTTTGAATTTCAATTGTGATAAATTTCCTACATATATCTGAGTTGTTTGGTATGATTCTGATTGGTCACTTGATTTGTACGGATATATTTAAACTGTTTTGATATAATTTGAACTGATTGCTTGATCCTTGTAAATTTTTTGGTGCTCTGTCTTATTAATTCTGATAACAATAATTAGTTTGGACTAATTGTTTGACAAGCTGCTTGATTTTGTGAATTTGAATTGGTGGATTTTTATTGATAACAATTAGTTACGAATTTTCAGTGTGATTTTTATTATGCGAAGGATTCATTTCAGTTTCCTGAGATATGTATTTGTGATCTCTTATTTCAGAGAATTTTCAGTTCATTTTGTTGATATGTTAGTTAGTAGATGCACTTTTCGTCTTTAACTTATAGGTTGTTAGATTTGCCTATTTTTTCAACTTAGACTTCTTTTTGTGCTTTTGCTTCAATGGTTTTGGTTTCTGTGTAATAGTGATCCAAAGGTTATTGTTGTTTGATGAAGTTTTGTTCTTTCCTGTGTACCCTTTTTTTTTCTTTAACTATGTGGATCAATGGGTGCTGAATTTATTCGAAAAGGGTTCTTTTTGGTTTCTGAGATGTTTTACTGTAAGAACTGAGGACCTTTATTTTGGATTTTTCACTTGATAACTAGCTATAAAGTCTTGATATTTTTTATTTTTCTCATTTTTGTGCTTTTGCTACAATGGTTTGTGTCTTTGTGTAGTATTGATCCAAGGTTTGTTGTCTCAGTTTCTTTTTATTTGATAAAGTTTTCATCTTTTTGTGTGTGAATTCCGCATTTGAAATATCTCCTTGAGCAGTTGGGGACGGTTGACATTAGTCCGCGGAGCCCGAGGTGGACTAGTTGGGAATGAAGGGACTCCCAAAGTAGGGACAAATTTTGGAGTGTGAGCACTATTATGGGTCCGCAGCACATGGGTGGGATGGACCTCATCTTCCTGAGCATTCTGATCGACGATACGACGTGGAGGCATAATTTTATTTTCTGAAACACAAGTGATCATTGATTAGGGGACAGTTCAGACTCTGAAGCACGAACTAAATCACAAAGAAGGGAAACATTTCCTAAATGCCTAGCAGCCTCCTTCTTATAAGTGTGGCGTGCTACACACCCTTAAACAAGACTCTACTCGACGCGATTTCGTAGAAACCCTGGGACCATGAACCACGCTTTGATACCACGCTTGTCATGACCGAACTAGGGCCTGGCCGTGACGAGCATTTTGAACCTTTGAGGCCCGAAACACCCTTATCTGTCTAGTAATCATGCACCTAATTCATATGATCAAAGTAATACGGAAGAAACACAATATAACGGAAACATGGTCAAGAATCATATGAAAACAATAATGGGGAATAATGTCCCACAATCTCAATCAACATTTCGAAAATCGTCTGCGAAATCTCTACTACATGACTGAAACAAGTAACTATCTGAAAACTAGGACAAGGCCCCCCAGCAGACCCAAAACTAATATAAGATAAAAAAGACTGCAGGACGTAAGACCTTCCGAAACATAGAAGGCTCACCACTTGTCTTTGCAACTTTGTCTGAAAGTTCTACTGATTCTCTTGACCCTTAGACTGGGCATCTGAACCTGAGAAGTTGGAGAAGGGAGGGGGTCAGCACAAAAGTACTGGCACGCAGAGATATCAAAACAAAACATAATATTTTTACAAAGTATAATTGAGAGCCATTATAAAGAAATTTCGTATCAAATCATTTGAAAGCACATGGGTGTAATGCAATAGTTTTTCTCAACAGTAGTGAAATGCAACTGAGCTAGGTGGAATACCCTACATAATTTACACCAACTATCAAACCTCGATTGCCGCCGAGATTAGAGTATAAGTGAGGGAGAGAAACTCAAGACCACACAGCATGGTATCTCGACCTAATGATAGTGCCCAAGATCACTTGGCTCGGGCTCCTACCTATAGTCCAATTTGGGAATGACATGAAGTCAAGTACACAGATCTCTTAGCCTGGTACCAATATTCTGTGTCGGCAAACACGCTATTCCGATGATGAGCCCTTGTTGCTCAAACGCCTTCTTCGGGCATCTACCTTTCTCATGTAAAATCAATGCATTCAAATTTTATTTTTTTTCAATCACATATCATATTTTGAAGGGTATCGTCATACCCGACTTGAAAGTCATCAATGTCAGATCCACATATGTATAATCATGTAAAAACCAAGGTGCTTCATCATTTACAAGTGGTGAACAATATTTATTTCAAATTCGTGCTCTCTTTTGTTGATCACAATATAATATGGAGTATCGAAATATTATCATGGGAATTTGAAAATAATTTATCATTCATATTTATCAACTGCCATGAAAAATCTCAAATCACATATGCATGGTTTCAACCATTGAAGTATATAGGCAAACAATTCCCATGACATAAAGAAAATGACTTGGAAATCATATTGAAAGCAAGATATTAGCATTTGATTGAAAACCCCCATTTAAAAGCATGTATGTTCATAAAACTACACCCATGAGATTTTTGGATAACCCCACGTACCTCTATTTCCAAGGATAATAGATGTTTCTTGAAGCTTGCGGATTGGTGATTCCGAATATGTAATTATCTTTGAAAACCTACGGTCAAATCTTGAACTATTTGGGTTTTTATTTTTGAAACCTTAAGGAAAATCTTGACAACTTTTGGTGAAAGAATATGTATTTTGGGATCCTTGGAACTAAATCTCATGTTTTAAGGCTAAGTAAGGGTGGAAAAGGACCACTTTGTCCTCAACACGGAGTGTTTAAATCACTATAATTCCTTACATAGGCGCCGCCTATCCCATTGCCTATGTTCACATAGGAGCCGTCTAGGCTATCGCCTATGTTCACATAGGCGCCGCCTAGGCTATCGCCTATGTTCACAAGTCTTTAGAACTAGTCAAGTGATTGTAACTCAACCCAAGAACACGTGAACATCGTTCATCAGGATCATTTGTGACAAATGACTTGACATCTTTGGCAACATTTTCCCAGTCTTCTATTGCCCTTTTAAATTTGAGAAGTCCAGCAACCACGGCAATAGTTAGTGGTAACCCGTGACATTTCTTTGCAATTTTCTTCCCAATAGTCTCGAACTCATATGACAATGCTTCATTTGCATATGCTACACTTTTAAAAAGGTTCCAACTCTCATCCGGACCCATTATATCCATCTGCAAAGAAAGATTCTCTGTCTCCGCATCGCGAGCTACTTTAGTGTTACGGGTCGTCAACAATATTCTACTCCCCTTGTTTTCACTTGGAAAACATAGTCTCACGGCATCCCATGCTTCACTTTTCCACATGTCATCCAATACAATTAAATATCTCTTACCCTTTAAACTCTTTTGTAGCATGTTTGCAAGCTCTGCCTCATCGTCCATGTCAAATGTGACATCCTTTGTACAACGCAGAAGGCTCAACAAGATTTCCTTTATATTGTGCTGTTGCGAAATAGTAGCCCAGGGACAAACATCAAAATGAGAACGGATGCATGCATCATTGTAAACTTTGTTCGCTAAAATTGTTTTACCTATGCCTCCCATCCCGACAATCGGGATGACTTTGGGTTCACCAGAGTAGCTTCTAGTAAGATCTTCTACCAATCATTTCCTTTGATCATCACGTCCAACCATACTGTTCTCAACATTCAGAATATTTTTTGATGAACTTGGAAACTCTTGAACTGTTGATTCTTTTGATGCATGTTTGCCGTTATCTTGAATCTTTATGGACTCTTTCCAGATACGATCAGTGTCCTTTGCTACTTGTTGCAGTCTATCAGAAAGTCTCTCATGTGCCTTTTCTCTCAGATTTTTATCATTTGCCAATACAACTTCAGTTACTCTTAGTTGAATCGTTTGTTCAACAATATTTGCAACTTCTTTTACCTGTTCTTCAAAATCTATCATTTCGCCAGAAACACTGTTTTTCACAAAGTTCTTGATAAATACTTCCAGGGAACTAGTCTTTTCACGAAGAGCGCAAAGTTCTTCTCTATGATCACAGATTAGAGATTGCATGGGCGAATTGGATGTCAAGAGCGATTCTATTGTTCTCATAAGAGAAGCCACACTTGCATGAGTCATATCTACTATATTCACGTATGCCTTTGCGATTATGACCTGAAAGCAGCAAGATGCAAAAGACGTCAATGGTATTATAGATAACGTGATACACAGATTGGCAAAAAATGCAGGCATAAACTAAACAAGATGAGGTGATTTATTAGTTATGTTACTTCAGATGATTTTGCACTTCGATAGTATAATCTATTAATCTCCAACTATTTGAATTTGGTTAAAGATTAGGTAAATAATAATAGTTAACAGCGCCTAGAACAAATAACTAACAGACACGTATAAAAAGTGTGGTGAAAATCTCTTAACTATTTCATCCGATAGGCTCAGTCTATCACAAAAGCACGCGACTGGAAAAGCAGGTGATGGTTGCTAAATATGCATTGAAACATAAGTAGGTGATGATATAATATACAGGTTTCCATGTATATACAGGTGATGGTTTATGAAACTTACATGATTCCCTTCTTCTCTTCTCTTTTTATGTAACTTTACAAATTCAACTCCGAGTACTAGCAGACCATGTAGTTGATTGTGATCGATTTTGATGATTATTATATACGATGAGACCACAAGTCAGTTTTGTGGTCTCTCGGAGCCTTGATGTTCTTGTTCTGATTCAATTATTTTGAGCCACATCCCTAACTTTAACTCTTACTAAATGCTCTTATGACACTGCAGATGAGCTGATGGTTTATAGAAGCAATCTCTCTTCCCCACAAAGTTAAGGGTAAGGTTTGCATACACCCGACCCTCCCGATACCCCGCTTGTACTATTTTCTAACTTTGCTAGAAAGTCGGACCATAAAATTAAAAGGTCAAGCTTCAAATGTCTTCTTTACTTTCTTTAACTTCGTGTCAAGTCAAAAAGACAAACAAATCAAAATGGACCTTGGTTGTCCACTGTATACTTAGAGGAAAAAGATATTCCTTTTGTTTCAAAAAGATGACCTACGTACTTTCCTTTTTAATCCGTTTAAAAAAGAATGACTTCTTTTTATTTTGACAATCCGTTAATTTCTGTTTTCCACGCTGCATATTTAAGACCATAAGATTAAAGGACATTTTATTATATTTGTCATAACTTTAATTTAAGACCACATGATTCGAAAATCTTATTTTCTTAAACTTCGTACTAAGTCAAAATCGGTCATTCTTTTTGAAACGAATCGCTTATTTTTTTTTCTCGGATGATCAGCAATATGCTTAACAAAAAATTACAGGGTGGCAGTACATATGCTAAGTTGTTGAGGTTGATATTCAAATGGTCACTCAACTAACAGTCATTAACTCAGAAAAATTAGTAATTAAGGAAACTAACCTTTTAATGATTGTTTGGGAATACACGAAGAAAGTTGGGAAGAAGCAACTGATTACTGCAACAAAATACTATAACATAAAAAACACAAATATGAGTATATGCAAAAAAAGGTGCAAAATACAAAAGTTATAATAGCAAGTAATCAAGATTAAAATCAAGAGAAAAATGGCATACCTCTCTAGAGTGACTAAAATGGCATAACAAAGAGTTGACTTATAATAAATTGGGATGAGAATTTCAATTATTGTTGCATGTGGGGTAAGGGCATTTATATATTTATATGGAACAACACATCAATTGTAGTTTTAAAATGAAAAGTTATTAAAAGATGATTAGGTAGATGTATACCTTTGCTATATTTTTTTTAAAAAAAAATAAAGTTAAAAATGATTATATTGTGTTTAAATTGTCATTATACTATATTTGTTGTCATGTTCTTTTTCTGAATGCCATGTCCTGCTTTTTTTTTTAGTTGTCATGCTTTTTTTCACTATAGTTTTTTTTTTTATAAGTACTCTGATTTACTGCTTTTGAGCGAGGGTCCTTAAAAAACAACCTCTCCACCTCCATGAGATACGGGCAATGTCTGCAGTAACCTTTCCCAGATGTCACTTATGGAATTATGCAAAGATTTATGTCATTGATATATTAAAAAAGACCAACCACCAACTTTTTTATACATGTTAGCTGCCTGCCACTTATATTTTGCGGACTAATAAGTCAATAAAGAAATAATAAGATATGGATGGAGGATCAAAATAAATCTCCAGCTTTAGGAGCAAGATAGTTATTTTAAAAAATGAGTTACCATCCAGATAAGGTATGGTTCTATCCACAGAGATTCCCTAACTATTTAAAACTGGAAAGTTCAAACACATTTGGGATTATTTTTGAAAATTGGAAGAACGAAGTTATTATTTCATGATCTAGCATGTACATAATAGCATTGGCATAAAACCGGTGCAGACTGAAGTTGCCTAATTTCTTAGTTTTCACCTCACTCTTTCTTTTTGCAACTTTGTCTATCGGAAATAGTCTCTCTACACTGATCTGTTCCCACCAGACCCCACTTTATACGATTCCATAGTCATTTTTTGGTTGTTGTTCTTTTTGTAACTTGTCGAATCATGTTATTTTAACACAGTTGTCCTCCTACAACTTGCAGCTTTCAAGTCCTAATTGCATTTGGAAGCGGCGGAATATAAACAAAATAGGCAGATTTTCACCGAAAACATCCCCTTGCTGCCCAGTAACCATCTTGGTTTGTCTGGTATATCTGAAATCTCCTAAGGCTCTATTTTCCGCAACAGTTTCAGCTACTACTATCAATTTTCCAGTCATTTAAAGATCTTCTAAACATCAAAATTCGTCAGTTATCAGACAGTGTCCCACTTTATTAATTGAATTCTAGATAGATTTAGACATGTAAGCGATGTTCATCAGGATCATCTATGGCAAATGACTTGACATCTTCAGCAACATCTTTCAAATCTTCCAACGTCTTTAGATTTAGACAAAATCCCAACAACCGAGATGACATTTGTCTATAGTCTCCTTCCCAATAGTCTCAAATTCAGATGGTAATGCTTCATTTACAAAACACTGCCTGTTTATATAGGTTCGAACTCTCACATGGAACATGTCTGCAGTGAAGTACCTCATACCATTTAAACTTTTTGGTATTATGTCTGCTAGCTCTGCCGCTAACGGAACATCAACAGTAAAAAAGTATCACGAGAATCACCATATAAATGCACATTTCCGTTCATTTAATAAATAACGTTATCAACTCAAATGAGTGTGCGAATGTTTACATTGTGAGCTCATGAACTCAAAACTCTAGTAATGCCCAACTGAGTAATATTACTAAAAAGATTCTATCAACTCAAAAATATATTACAATACGAAAGATATCACAACTCCTTGGAAGACACACGTTGCTTGAAACCAATAATATAGTGGTAATTTGCGACAGAGGAACCGAAATGAAATCCCAGGAGTTCAGTCCTTCTGCCCTTGAACTCCTTCGCTAATAGTCTTTTGAATCAGAATCCCCCTGAGAAGAAACAAAAAGGGTTAGAAGTTCGACTAGTCACATTATTCAGATGCAAATTTAGAGCGTGTTCAACCAAATTCACATCTTTCAACTCAACTTCATGTGAGAACACACATACACACACTGACAAACACAAGAACACACATATGACAATCATTTGGAAGTCTGACAAATATTCTGACTCTGCTGACTCTATATTATGGATCATCCACTAAAGCATCTTGAGCTAATCATACGGAGGTTGATGAGATGTAATCGACTTGAGTTCTTCCTCTGACTTGGAAAAAAAATTTTAACAATCGAGTGAGACACGATATTTCATGCTAACATGATATTTTATGCATTCCTCCAAGACTACAAAATTGAAAAATGTAAGCTAAATGTTTCCTAGATCTTTAAGTTTTTATTTAAATTTGGCTTTTTATAACATTATAATAAATCATTTTGCACGAGACTGCAATGCTTCAATTTGAAGCCTTCAAACGCAAAAACATCAGCTACAGATCAAAATAAGGCAAACTACTCAAAATAAGGGAATTCGCGACCATTTAATTTTAGATTATTTATAATTTAACTATCATTCAGTAATTTTTTTACTAGTTATTTTTGTCATAGTAAAAGTAAATAAACTTTTCTTTAGAACTACAACTTGATAACTGTTTATTTACACAAGCAAAACAAGCACTCTGTTGTCCAAATGTTGTGTGTATTAATCAAGAATAGAAAAGTATAACCTTAATTGTGTGATGTTAATTCTGGAATATAATAATATACAATTCACTTGGACCATTCTATTAAAATTCTAATATCAAAATAATAAATATATACTTACATGGATTGGAGATACGAACATCCACAGGGTTGTTTCCAAGGTCTTCTTGTTCTTGTTGAATTCGTGCAGCAGATTCCCCAAGTTCGGGAAGACACCCTGTTAACTCAATCAGTTGAAGCGAGTTGATTTCTGCAAACTCAATGGGTATCTCTTTCAAACAACGGCAATGTCTAAGCACAAGGCTCTCAAGGACAGGAAAATTGTCATATGTGGCTTTCCAGTACTTGAGATTAGTAAATACAATTATCAAAAGTTTCAATCGAGTAAATCCCTGAAAATTTGGATACCATTCTTCTCCATGACATGCATCAGCCATCAGCTTCAGCACCTCAAGGTTAGGCAATTCAGCTATGATGTCCAAGCACGACCAACTTAGAAAAGCTCTTTTCAACTTCAACTTCTTGAGCGTTGCTGGAAAAGCTTCTGCACTTGCTGGAAAAAACCTATTAAACAAATATTGTAAACTTAATGTTTCAAGTTGATGCAGATTGTTGAAAAGTCCAGCGTCCCGGAAACATCCATAGTCATTCTCATCTTGTACGATTCCTAATTTTTTGACATTTTGAATCCCCAAAATAACCTCCTTCGTGCAACAACGTGAAGACAAGTAAGCAATAGTTTGTAAGTTTGAAAAATCCAAGTGTCTTCCTTTGTCAACAGATCCACTTGGGCAATCTGGTAAATAAAATCTGGGCAGTTTGAGATGCCTTAATTGCATTAGTCCCCAAATTTCCTCAGGAAAAGTTATTTTAACTATTAGACTAGGACCACGAACAATGAATGTCTGCACCTCTTGAACAATGAATGTCTGCAGATTCCATAACCTGCAAATTTCTGGAGGTATGTCTAAATTCTCACGGCATTGCAATGATAGGTAGCTCAACCAGATGAGGCTTAGTATCTGTAGAGGGAAATTATCAATCTCTATGTGTCTCAACTCCAAGACTTTGAGTAATTTGAAATGAATAAGCTCTGATTTGAGAACATGAGAAGAAAATGAAAGATGAAGTGAGAAAATAGAACGGGTTCGTTTCAAAAGATCGTTGTTATCATGATCTCTCAACAGATGATGTACAGGGGTAAGAAGAGCCCTATAAAGACCATTGGGACAATAATCAATTTCACCACCAGTCACGCGTTTAAAGGGCTGCATTTTTTGCATACTGAGATTTCCACGTTTTGATACGCCAAGCACAATGTCGTTCATGATAAAAATGTTCTCCCTTTGAAGTTCTGTCAGGCACAGGTCATATATTAGATCATGAACCTTACAGGATATAATTTTCGTTCCATCTCGGCTTTTCTTGCAGACGAGAACTAGACATCTATCGACAAGCTCTTGCAAACACTTCTCAGCCTCTCCTTCCAAATCATTTTCCAACTTCAGAAACCCCTCAGCCATCCATTTTCTCATCAAATTCTTCACTGGAATATCACTGTCTTCTGGAAAAATCCCGAAATGCAGAAGACATGCTTTTAGATCGCTAGTCAAGTGATCGTAACTCAACCCAAGCACACGTGAACATCTTTCATCAGGATCATTTGTGACGAATGACTTGACATCTTTCGCAACACTTCTCCAGTCTTCTATTGCCCTTTTAGATTTGAGAAGTCCAGCAACCACGACAATAGTTAGTGGTAACCCGTGACATTCATCTGCGATTTGCTTTCCAACAGTCTCAAACTCATATGGTAATGCTTCACTTGAGAATGCTACACTTTTGAAAAGACTCCAGCTCTCATCCGGGCCCATTAAATCCATCTGCAAAGAAAGATTCTTTGTACCAGCATCGCGAGCTACTTCAGTGTTACGGGTCGTCAATAAGATTCCACTTCCCTTGTTTTCACTTGGAAAACATAGTCTCACGGCCTCCCATGCTTCACTTTTCCATATGTCATCCAATACAATTAAATATCTCTTACATTTTAAACTCTTTTGTAGCATATCTGCCAGCTCTGCCTCACTGCCGGTGAAAACTTTGTCAACCTTTATTGAACGCAGAAGGCTCAACAAGATTTCCTTTACATTTTGTTGTTGAGAAACAGTAGCCCAGGCACAAACATCAAAATGAGAACGAATGCACGCATCGTTGTAAACTTCATTCGCTAAGGTTGTTTTGCCTATGCCACCCATCCCGACAATCGGGATGACTTTGGGTTCACCAGAGTAGCTTCTTGTAAGATCTTCTACCAACCGTTTCCTTTGATCATCACGTCCAACCATATTGTTCTTAACATTCCGAATATCTTTTGATGGGCTTGGAAACTCTTGAACCGTTGACTCCTTTGATGCTTGTTTGCCTTTATCTTGAATCTTTGTTGACTCTTTCCAGATACGATCAATTTCCTCTGCTACTTGTTGCAGTCTATCAGAAAGCCTCTCATGTGCCTTTACTCTCAGATTTTCATCATTTGCCAATACAACTTCAGTTACGCCTAGTTGAATTGTTTGTTCAACAGTATTTGCAACTTCTTTTACCTGTACTTCCAAATCTGTCAGTTCCCCAGAAATATTATTTTTTTCGAAGTTCTTGAAATCTACTTCCAGGGAACTAATCTTTTCATGAAGAGCAGAAAAGTCTTCTCTGTGATCGCAGGTTAGAGATTGCATTGGTGAATTGGATGTCAAGAGCGATTCTATTGTTCTCATAAGAGAAGCCACACTTGCATGAGCCATATCTACAGTATTCTCGTTTTTGTCCTTTGTGACTCTAACCTGAAACCTGCAGGGTTGCAAGAGATCAATGGTATTATCGATAACACGATACGCAGATTGGCTAAAAAGCACGCATAAACTAAACAAGATCAGGTCTAAATAGGTTTTAATCATTTAGATCTAGAACTAAGTCTTAATAGGTCTGAAGAGATATTCTGGTATTGGATAATATTCATTACTCTATTCATATTTCATAATCAACAGTCACCACCACTAACCACCTCTGTCACCGCTACCATTGTCAACCCCCACCCACCCCCACCAACCACCTCCACCATCACAACTACCATCGACAACAAATATCGCTACCAACCACTATGGTCAACCGCTACCACATCTACTATATTTATTATTCTAATTATATTCATCGCCGCCTCCGCCGTCAGCACCACCACCATTATCAACCACTACCGGCCAATTCCTACTATCGACCAACTCATCTATCACAACTAGCACCACCGCTAACTACTACTAATACATCACAACCTCCACACATTCTTCGGCCGCCACCACCATTGTCACTACTAACACCACCTCTACGACCACTTCAACCATTACCATCGCTATAGTTTATTTCTATTAACAACCATCTCCACCATCACAACAAACAACATCTCCAACTAGCACCAACACATCGTCAACACAATCAACACCTCAAACTACTAACATCAAGCAACGTTACATCACAACCACCTACAACACCATCAATCACCACTATCATAATAGTCACTACAATACCAAACATCATAACTATCACCACCAACATTATTAATCACTAACATCAACCATTGTCACCGCAACCGCCATTATAAACCATCTCCACTATCACTAACAAGCATAAATGTTTTTTCTCAATCAAATAATAATTTTATTGTATTAAATTATGTATTTTTCTAATATACAATTAATTTTTTATTTGAATTGTATTTTTTATTTTATTATATATATAAATAAAAATATTCTACATATTCAGATGTTGAAAAACAAATAGTCTTAATTATTCAGTTTTCAGATCTAGAGACAGTATCTTAATCATTCAAATGTACATTCAGATCCAAACGTCTGAATCTTAAAAAAAAAAAAAAACAAATGCAGGCTTAATCTCTAACTGTTTGAATTTGGTTAATGATTAGGGAAATAATTAATATTTAAAAGCTCTTAGAACATATAATTACCGGTTACTAATTGTAATAACCAGATTTTCTTTTTTATGAAAAGTAGATGAGTGAGTGGCAATATCACTAAATATTAATATAAGGGAAGTGGGTAGAGGGCCACACCCACTTCCTAGTGTCGATTCATGATTAAGTGGATCAATAATGGAAGAAGAGTGTTATATTAGTGTGTTTAGCTCCATTTATTCTGAAATAACAGAAGGCAACACTTAGAAGCTTTTGATAAATTAGCAGTGGCATAAAGAAAAGGAGATTAAGGCTTCTCTTGAACATAAAGAAAACTACATGTTGTCGTATTGAATCAATTGAAATGGTTTGATGGTAAGATGTTATACCATTTGGGTGATAAAAATCATTAGCCAATGAATGGAAATTTTTGAGAATTGGGATTTCTTAAGCTACTTTAGGCCATTAAAGAATCTGCCAACTTCAGCCCATTATTTGCTTTAACTTAGGCTATTACTGCACATAACTTTGACTTTATTTGAGAATACAACAACAACAAACCCAGTGTATTCCCACCTAGTGGGGTCTGGGGGGTAAGATGTACGCAGTTCATACCTCTACCTCTGAAGAAGTAGAAAGGCTGTTTCCGATAGACCCCCGGCTCAAGACAGTCGCCACACAAATATAAATATAAATATAAATATAAATATAAATATAAATATAAATATAAATATAAATATAAAGTAACGCATAGGTAGTAGGAAACATCGGGAAGCACTCAGATACATAATAAAACATGGAACACCGAAATCATAACAAGAAGAAGAATAGGAATAGGAATAAAAATAAGAGTAGGAAAAATAACAGGAATAATCCCCCACCAAAAAATTCCCTACCCTTGTGCCCCCAAACTGGCCCTAGTCTTCTGCCCTAATCCTCGCCCTCCAGACCTTCCTATCTAGGGTCATGTCCTCGGTGAGCTGTAACTGCTCCATGTCCCGTCTTCGGTGGACAGAATTTCCTCTATTATGTTTTGACAGTGATACTACGATAATCTTACCCTTTAATTGATGGTTTAAGATGGGGTTATTAAAGGTTAGATTCTTTATAGGAAATCAGTGAATGGAAAGTGCAATATTATAATCTAATTAACAATTTCCTATATGAAGTTGTAAAATTCGGATTAATCTCTATCAAAAGTTTAAGTGGAACATAGTAATAGTTTGACTTGAAAATCTGCATACTAGGATACAAGTTTGACAGTTGCGTTTTTAAATAGTAGTACATAATTTGAGTATTGGATTGAGCGATAGATTTTGATATTTGACTTTCTCTGAAATTTTACGGGATGATCGTTGATGGGGTATTGACTATATTAAACCCCTTTTTGGTGTAGTTTAAGGTGCTTTGAGTTTTCGAGAACATATTTTGATTTACTAGAAGGTGGTGCTTGAATTGTGCATTCGAGGTAAATAAGACTTTAAGCTTTGATGCTTGCTTTTCAAATCTGATTTATAAAAATTATATTTTTCTACCTAGTTTATGTGTTGGGACAAGCATGAACTTGGTAGAATTTGTGGCTTTTGACTAGCTATGGATATGTATTTTGAAAAATGTGTTGATAATTGTTTAGAGTGAAACGCGAGGTGAGGGTTGGACGTTGAATGTATTTTCTTCAATGTTGTTATAGTCTCTAGGGGCATACATAGCTGCCGTAATATGTTAGGGGCATTACTTATGCTGCCGTAATATGTTAGGGGCATTATTTATGCTGTCGTAATATGTTTGGGGCATTACTTATGCTGCCGTAATATGTTAGGGGCATTATTTATATTGCTGTAATATGTTTGGGACATTACCTATGCTGCCGTAATATGTTAGGGGCTTGTACATGCTGCCGTAGTGAACTTTTTGTGGCATTATATATGCTGCCGTGGATTTGTCGGGGTTTTAGGCCGATCACCTTCACTGTCCTTTATGACAAGTCGTGAGTGTGGATTGAGTTGTTATAGGATGACGTTTTGAACCACTTTGAAAATCTTATTGATATTATTTATAAAAGATATTATATACATATTATTTGTGTATCTTTGTTGTGCTTTGTCAAATAATTATATTATATTATTATATCAAATGAAGAAAACAGATTCCTTTGTCAAATAATTCTTAGTAAGAGTACTTTGTCAGATGAAGCTTGCAAAGAGATTTCTTTCTAGAAAATGAATGATTGACTGATGTTCAAGAAGAAAAATATGATAAATTAAAAGATTTAAGAAAATAATCCGTAGTAATGTTCTTTATTTCTTTTTATTTCTTTAATTTTTAATTTGAGAACGGAAACAGAACAGTTGACATGTTAATTAATTTACTCAGTGCAATTGATTTGTTGAAACAGGGGCCATTCTGAAAGTGTAGTACATGAGATTGAACATTGTTTAATTTTACGGAAAATGGTACAAATGTACCCTCGAACTTTGATAAATGGAATAAATATATTCTCCGTTATACTTTGGGTCTAAATATACCCTTGCCGTTAATAAAAAGGTACAAATATACCCTTATCACTAACAATGGGACATGTGTCACGATCGTGTTCCGTCGTTAGCGATAAGGGTATATTTGTACCCAAAATATAACAGATGGTATATTTATACCATTTATCAAAGTTCGAGGGTATATTTGTATCTTTTTATTTTTATTAAAAATAATTATTTTATATTAATTATCCATTATACTAAATCAAGAAAGCATTGATTAAATTTTCATTATATTATCCTTTTAGTTAATTCATTCTGAAAGTCTTCACATTTGTTTATAAAGTTTTCAAGAAGTTTTTTATGGTGTGAATTCATAAAAAAAAAAAAAAAAAAAACTTACCAAAATATACTATATATAAAAACTTTTATTATTTATAGTGGTATAATTTTAATATATGGATAATCTTACTATCTAATAAGAGGGAAAGGCTAGGGAAGCAGGCAACCCTCCATCACCATGCCTGCTACTCTTGCCTACTTCATCAGCAACTTACTCCATGATTTTAGTATATCATCACTAATTAATTATTATAAGTCATTTATATATTAAAAAATTGATAATATTTATTAAAAAATAAATTATATATTTTTATGTTTAATAAATAAATATATATATATATATATATATATATATATAATTTTACAAAGATTAATTAATTCGATAAATTAATAATAGTAATAACTAACTATTCATTATGACAATATTTTCACTTCAAACATGAGTTATTTCTGTAAAATTTAAAATTATAGATTTTTATTTTTGAAAAATTTAAGCTTTTGGACCAATGTTTATATGAAAGAATAGAAATCATACCATGTAATTTTGTGCTAACATTATACAATATGATGAGATCTTAAGATTTTGGTAGTCCTCGCAAGGACGCTTTTGATATTCTAATTTTTTCGTGAAATGAAATTATCATCATAACAATTAATAGCATCTTTTTATTACATTTTACGCTTATTCTTTTTGTTAAAATTATTTCATTTTGATTTTTATGATTATTTTTTTTCTTGTTGCTTGTTAAATGATTATTTAGTTAAACCTTCCTTCATTTTAAATAAACAATCACTTTAACTTGAAACATATTCAAGCTAACTTTTAATACAAAATAAAAATTTGTACTGATTTTCTACTACAACCTCATACATAGTTCTTTTTGAAATATTTACTTCTCAAAATATATAATTAAAATGGGACTAATAGAGTACTCTTGTAAGGACATAAGAAAATAAACATGATAAATTAATGGATCGAATTGAGTAATCTTTATGTGGTATCGTTATAGGTGTAAAAAAACACGTATGTTAGATAGGCGTCTCTTGAGTTTTAAAAAAGATTGGGTGGGGTAGTTGGTTTACTGGGTCGATTAGCAGGGTTGGGTTGATTATTTGAAAAAAAAATAAAATAAAAAAGGGATAAATATACCCTCGAACACTGATAAATGGTACGTATATATCCTTTATCATACTTTGGATACATATATGTCCTTACCGTTAGTGATAAGGATATATTTGTACCTTTTCATTAACAACAAGGGCATATATGTACTGAAAGTATAACGAGGGGTATATTCGTGTCATTTATTAAAGTTCAGGGATATATTTGTACATTTTCCTTTAATTCTATACGTTGGAAAATTGATATATTCTTATCCTTTAATGCATATGATAAAATTGAATTTATAAAGTTGTTACAAGTCTTTAATGCTATTGCTAAGTTTGTTAATTTTTTCTAAACACTTGATAGAAATTGATATCTAATCTTTCGTTCTTGCATTCTAGCTAGCCTACGTTGCGTGAATTCCTCACTTTCGATGTCGCACTTCTATTGAATTCTTCAAAAATACACTACTTTTAAAGAATCTAACATACACCTACTGACATTTTAGAAGAGCGCAAACAAAATGTATATTCTACCCAAGATGTTGCAACATTTTGTGCTATCAAGATTGCTCAAGGAATTAAAAAAAGCAAAATCCAAATATATTAAATACTAATTAAAATGGAATCATGTAATTCAAATTTTGAAGATAATCACCTTCTCAATACACTCCCACGTTTTCAAATCCTTAGATCACCATCACTTAACTTTTCATTCTCACCAAATAAAGTATGTCGTGATTTATTTATCTAAAAGTTAGATTCATGCAATTATTTTATATATCTATTATAATATTTTTATTTTAAATATCATAAATTATCATTTATATTTTTTAAAAGAAAAGGACTGAGTAGTAGTACAGGAATAATATATAAATTGTAAAATAAAATAAAAATTTATGATTTAAAAATGCAGAATAAAATTTTAATCAAAATTATGATATATGTATATTAATTAATAAGGGATATATTGATATATATATGTGTGTGTGTGTGTTTATGTACAACTGATAGGGAAATTTTTGACATGAAAAATAATAATTTCTACTTCTACTTTTATTTAAAAGATACTTGTTATAGAGCATATTAGATTGAGAAAAAAAAAATACAATTGAAATATAAAATATAATATAATTAAATATCTTGCAATAAATAGTTAATTTGATATCATATTTCTATTAAATAGTTGAATCAATATTATATTTCTTTTTTTTTTTCTTTAAAATTTTAAAGAACTCTATTTATAAGGAAAGGGTGTTTGATTCTTGAGAAAGTGTGACTTAAAATTAGCATTTATGACTTCTTCTTTTGTTCAGTTAGTTAAAGTGAATCAATATCATTATTTATTTAGAATTTACACATTTTCATTTTTGTTTAATAATTTAAATATTTTTTTTATTTTTGTTTAATAATTTAAATAAAAATTTCCAGTTTCTTTATATAAGTCTACATTTTTTACATTTATAAACAACTACTAAGCGGTTGTGAATCGGATGTTTTAAATTTCAAAATCAATAAAATAGTAAACAAATTATTGTGCAAACTAATAAAATAGCAATATTTTTTAAAAAAATCTGCCTAACATTTTTCGCGCATCACGCGGTGATAGATACTAGTATTCATACTAAAGACATTAATTTTTCTCCATCTAAACAACAGGAAGAAATAAATACAAAAAATACTTATATTCTTAATTTATGATTCGCGCTCAATCATTTTTAATTTATAATGAAGCGAAAATTAACTTCAACTCAAAACATACTTTAAAAAAATCCTAATATTTCTTTTGAATTACTCTTAAAAGGGGATAAGCTGGCAGCTGTTTGACATACCCGCTTGTGTTGGCGGCTTCAGCTGCTTTAACTGTAATTTTACTATTTCATTCCTAATTAATTATTAGAAGTCATTTAAGTATTAAAAAATTAATAATATTTAATAAAAAATAAATTACTCATAATAATAAAGGGTGATAAGCAGGCAACTGTTCGACATATCTGCTTGTGATGTCTGCTTCAGATGCTTCAATCGTTATTTTATCATTTCATCCCTAATTAATTATTATAAGTCATTTAAGTATTAAAAATTAATAATCTTTAATAAAAATATAAATAAAATAATAAATTAAAACATGTGGAACAACTGTCTACTCCTGCTACTTCAATCATAATTGTATTATTTCATTCCTAATTAATTATTATAAGTTATTTAAGTATTAAAAATTAATAATATTTAATAAAAAATAAAAATAAAATGATAATTTAAAAAAAAAACAAATGAAAATAAAATAATAAATTAACTCTTGATTTTTTGTGCTACGTTCTTCAGTTGCTTCAATCATAATTTTACTATATCACCCTAATTAATTATTATAAGTTATTTCAGTATTGATAAATTAATAATATTTAATAAAAAATAAATTAGACATAAAATGATAAATTAACTCTTATGTTTTATATTAATTTGATGTCTAACATGAGACTCATTTAAATTTTATTCACAAGTATTTTTTATGATAATTTGTCTTATCACTTTTAATTAATTATTATAAGTTATTTAAGACATGTCTGCTTTGTTGTTTCAATTGTAATTTTATTATATCAGCCTAATTAATTTTTATCGTCATCTAAGCATTAAAAAATTAATAACATTTCATAAAAAGATAAAATACACACCAAATGATATATCAACATAAAATATTTATTTGACTATCGAAATTATATTAGTATCACATAAATTATGATGGAACAGAGGAACACACAAAGTAACGTATATTATTAAAAATGAGAAGACACGTAAACTGAAACTGAGACTGAGAGAGTATTAATATTTTATTAAAAAATTATGCTAAAAGCATTAAAAATCACATATTTAACAACTTAAACGTATAAAAGATATAAAATATTCAATTGACACTCGATTTTATATCAGTGTCACTTACATTGATATAAAAAATATGTATTATAAACTACAATAATTAAAAATTTAAATTGTTTTAATGATTGATTATATAAATTATATTTATATCATATAAATTAGGATAAAAAATAATATATATTGAGTTTGTGCTGAACATGGCCCTTCAATGTCTAGTTTTCAGCTAAACCACAATCCACAATACAAAGAAATCTTAAGAGTATTATCAAACTAAAATAATTTTGTATTTATCTTAGCTTATTTGGTTATAGGTTAATCATTAATCAAAATCTAAAAAGAAAAAAAAATCAAATTAATAATTTAACTTTAAAAAAATCATAAAATCATTTAAAAATAATTAACAAAGCAAACAAAAAATATATTATAATCATTGATTAATTACTTTCTCCGTTTGAATTTACTTGTTATCATTTGGCTTGACATACAAATAATGATTAATATAGTAACTTTCTCATAATTTATTTTTTTTAATTTGTCAAAAATGAAGATAAACATGAAAATCAAATTATAATCCCAACTGTTTCAGGCCATACAGTGATTTGCGAAGCTTGCAAACATAGTGAGGACGGTTGGGATTAACATATCCCGGTGGCTGAACCATATAGATGTCTTCCTCAAGATGACCATGAAGAAAGGCATTGCTGACGTCTAACTGATGAAGCGGCCAATCATAGTGAAGAGCAAGAGACAAGACCAGACGAATAGTCTGTTGCTTAACAACAGGGCTGAAGGTCTCCTTATAATCCACACCATACTCCTGATGATACCCTTTTGCAACCAGACGTGCTTTATAGTGAGAAAGAGATCCATCTGAATTTCGTTTGATGCGAAACACCCATTTGCACCCAATAGACTTTCGGTTACTAGGCAGAGGTACCAAATCCCATGTACGTTGTTCATTCAGAGCCTGAAATTCCTCATCCATAGCTTGGCACCAGAAACTATTTTTGGAGGCTTGGTTGTAGGTAGTAGGCTCAGTGATGGGATGTGCATCAAAGGGTATTTGAGTGTGGTAGACTTTGGGTTTGAAGGTACCGGCCTTGGCTCGGGTTGTCATAGGGTGAGTGTTGAGTAGAGGGTGATTAGGAAGGGGTGGTGGAGTTGTATGATGTGTGGACGGGGGTTGGGTGGGGCTGCCGTGGGAGCTGGGATGTGCAGCGGTGGATGGGGTGGCTGTATGTGTGTTAGGAGTATGATGTAGGGAAGTGGTGGGTTGTGTGGCAGTCGGCTGGGTGTTCGGGTGGGGGGTTTGGGGGTTCGGGTGGGTGGGTGGTTGGTTCGAGTGGGTAGTGGCGTAGTGGGGTACCGGGTTAGGTGTCGAGTGAGCCGGAGCATGAGCGTGTGAAAAGGACGGAAATAATGGCACAATGCCAAGTGGATTGGGGGAGTATGGAGTAGAGGAAAGACTTGTGTAAGGAAATTGTTCCTCCACAAAACGAACATGACGGGAAACATATGTTTTCTGAGATACAGGATCGAAACATTTGTAACCTTTGATAGTGGGATGATAGCCTAGAAAGACACAAGGGGTGGACCGAGGTTGAAGTTTATGTTGAGTGTGTGGACGCAACCAGGGATAAACCAGACACCCAAACGGGCGGAGATGGATGTAGTCGGGTGGATGATTGTAGAGACGGGCATATGGAGTGGAGTTGGAGAGAGTGTGAGTGGGTATGCGATTTATGAGGTAGTTGGCAGTAGCAAGGGCATCAACCCAAAAGGAAATAGGTAAGGTGGAATCATGGAGGAGCGCAACAACTGTTTCTATTAGGTGACGGTGTTTGCGCTCAGCAACGCCATTTTGTTCAGGGGTATATGGACATGAAGTGTGATGAAGAGCCCCTAGACTTTGAAGAAAAACACCAAATGCATTGTTGACAAATTCTTTGCCATTGTCACTTCGAAAAATTTTGATTTTGGCATTAAATTGATTTTGAACCATTCAGTCAAAGTTGACAAAAACAGTATAAGCTTCGGATTTAAATTTCAGAGGATAAAGCCAAGTGAATTTACTGTAATCATCAACAAAACAGATATAATAACGAAAACCTTGAACAGAAGGAACTGAGGTTGGACTCCAAACATCAGAATGAATTGATTGAAATGGCGCAGTGGCCTTGTGTTCAGACAGTGAAAAAGGTAAACGACAAGATTTAGACACCGAACAGGACTCGCAATGTAATTTCCCTGAAAAATTAAAACCTAAGGAAGATAAAATGGATTTGGTGATGGCGGATGATGGGTGCCCAAGCCGGCGATGCCAGGTGGACGAGAGAATGGCTTGACTCACAACAGACGGAGACCTGGATGGAAGAGTGTATAGCCCATGCTCACAGCGGCCCGTGTACCGCACCCGGTTCGTGGTATTGTCCACTATCTGGAAATTGGTGTCATTAAAAATGAGGGTGCAGTTATTTTCTTTAGTAAAGCGATAAACAGATAAAAGATTGGATGTGAGGGAAGGGACGTGGTGAAGGGTTGAGAGATGAAATTTATCATTTGGGGTATAGACATACCCAGAGCCGGTGTTTGTGATGGGAAGGGATTGACCATTGCCTACTGTAATAGTTTCTGAGCCATGATACGGATGAGGAGCTTGAAGTTGTGAATAATCCGACGTCACATGGGTGTTAGCACCTGTGTCTAGATACCAATCGCCAGATTGAGCGTTTGTGGACGCATGCATCGCCCTTGATCCGCCGGACTGGCGATTTACATTCTGCGAGTCATCATAACGATACCAGCAATTAGCCGCAGAATGGACCCGTTTAGCACAAATTTGGCACGTCGGAAGATCTCGTATGGGCCCCCGCTGGTTTCCTCGTCCCTGTCCGCGGCCTGACTGGAAGCCGTCCCTCGGTGGAGGCCCGCCTATGCCTTGCTGCCCGGCGTTCCGACGGTCACCGCCGCCGCTGCCTCGCCCTTGGTTACGGCGATCGTCACCGCGACCCCTGGCCGAGCCCCCGCTGCCAGCCGAGTAAAGAGTCGTGACGCCAGGGGTGGAACTGGCTTCTCCGAGCAGTAATTTGTGTTCCATGTCTAGATTCAATTCTTCTGCATTAAGCCATCCAGACAGTTGATTCAGAGTGATTTCGACAGGTGAGAGGCGAATATGCTGTTTGAGAGAGGAATAGCCAGACGGAAGACCACGTATCACGGCATTCACCACGCCTCGTTCAGGAATAATCTCATTCACAGCATCTAGGTCAGACAGAATAGAGGCCACATCATCAAGGTATTGAGTCATCGTCTTCGTTCCCTTCCGAAGAGTATGCAATCAGTCACGCAACTGAAAAATATGAGCCGTGGACACAGAGTTGTACCTTGTGGCTAGTGCGTCCCAAAGTGAAGCCGATGTGAGAAAACCCCGGGCGTGTTTGTGCACAGAGGGGCTAATAACGGCGAGAAGACAAGCTCGAATCTGAGTGTCTACGATCATCCACGGAAGGTAGTCGGGATTTGGGAGCATGACGCCGTCCTCCTCGGCTGTATCGGGCGGCGGCTTCTCCGCACCGTCAATCCATCCGAGCAGCAAGTTGGCTGCGAGGGCGGTGCGGACGTTAAGTGCCCAGGCCGGGTAGTTGTTGTCAGATAATTTTTCGGGGATGAGATTGTGGAGATTCCTGAGCAGTAATTTTACTCCAGACGGTAAATTTGACAGAGGATCAACAACCTTGTCCATGGCGCCGACCTACGGCGGAGGAGGGAGGCCGTGCGGCGTGGTGTAGACGGTGGCGGCGGCGCACACACGTCGGAAAAGAGGAGAGATTAGGGTTTGGGCGGAAGAAGAAACCCTAGCTTTGATACCATGATATAATTTAATAATAATTGATCTTATTGATATTGAAGGGGTTACAGCTGTATATATAGAGAGCTGAAGAATAACTAATTACAGAATAACCCAGATGTATTTAATAATTATATATGTAGTCTATTAGTGAATTCGAACTAAGAAAATAAATAATTTTTGAGTACTCCTCAATCAAGGATGATAAGTGGATAAATATAACAGTATAATTTTAAACTAAACATAGAATAAATTAAATTTAAAATTAATTTTTAAAAATAAATTATGTGTTCACCCGCACTAAGTTGGCCCTTAAAAGTAAAAACTAACCTGTTATGTCCGAATTCTTGTTTGGCTGCTTGCAGTGTTTTCAATTAGCAAAAATTTGCAGTGTTCTTGAATTAATTATGTGATTTCTGACCACGGATTTGTGGTATCTAATGTGTTTTCTTGTACTATAAAAAATACAAATATGAGTATATAAAAACAAAAAAGATACATTAGCAAGTAATCAAAGATTAAAATCAAGAGAAAAATTGGCATACCTCTCTGAGTGACTAAAATGATATTAATTTGTATAGATAACAAAGGGTTGCCTGCTGATAAACTGGTATAAGAACTTTTGCATGTGGGGGTAAGGGCATTAATCTATTTAAATGGAACAACACAGAAGTTGTATATACTTCACCTATCTCATTTATGAAATTATTTAGAGATATACCTGATTAATATATTAAAGAAAGAACTTGGCCAATTTGCTGTACCAAACACAATTTTTTTTATTCATATACATTGTAGACTAATCAATAAAGAACTTCAATTATTGATGCATGTGGGGTAACGGCATTTATCTATTTATTTATATTTAAATAGAAGAATACATCAGTTGTAGTTTTAACATAAAAAATTATTAAAAGATGATTATGTCTTTATTGTATTTTAAAAATAAAAGAACACTGTTTCTGTTGTCATATTCGTTTTCTAAATTGCTATATCCTGTTTTCTTTATTAGTTCTTGTATTTTTTACTATCATTTTTCTTTTTCTTTTTTTATAATTAATTTGATTTATTGTATTTGAGTGAGGGTCCATCGAAAATAACTTCTCTATCTTCTCTGCATAACCCTTTCCAGATGTCACTTATGCAATTATGTAAAGATATATTAAAACAAAAAAAAAGACCTAGACCAATTTGTTGTACCAATCAACAATTTTTTAATACATATTAGCCGTCTGCCACTTGTATTTTGTGATCTAACAACTCAATAAAGAAATAATAAGATAAGGGTAGAGCATCAAAACAAATCTCCAGCTTTAAGAACAAAATTATTATTTTAAAAAACAAAATAGATCGGTGGACCCTTATATTTGTTTGAGTTTGTAAAGTAATATCTCTATCCAAACTTTTGTCATCTGAACTCCTCAACTCAATAAAACTCAATATTTTAAATGTCACTGACCGTTGACCAAGCTTATGTGGCACAAATCCACTGAGTTGGACGAAATGCGTGAGCGCACACGCATGGGGTGTGAGTAAGGATCATTTTTTTTTGTTTTAAATTTTTTCCGTCTGTCCATTGACTTCATTAAGCTCATGGGAACAACTTCATTAGTCCACTTTCTTTGCCAGTTTTTTCCCCACTAGCTAAAGAGAAACATTTGATTAAAAAAAAACTAGATAAAGAGAAACACACATTTCATTTCTTGTGGAAAAGGTAGGCAATTTATGTGTCTTGTTTAAGCTGTCAAAGACTAATCAAAACGAGTAAAAATTTAGAAGTGGTGAAAGATTCAGTTGAATGGAAATGAGTGAAATGTGAAATAAGAAAAGTTATGCTGTTGTGTTGAAGTATTCAAAATACTTATTCATTTAACTCTCGGCTCAACTTCTCGACTCCCTTATTCATATGAAGAAGAAGAAGCAACAAAGGAAAGAGCCATTAGAGCCCCAGTCCCCAACATTTTTCTTTTATCTTTTTTTAATTCTCAATTCTCAATTTTTATTTTTTTAATATATAATTTCTTATGTGGCATTTTAAAAATGATGTGATATTTTTAAATATATTTTAAAAGATATATTAATAAAGAACCTTGCCAATTTGTTGAAGCAATCACCAATTTTTTAATACATATTAGCCGCCACTTATATTTTGTGACTTAATAAGTCAATATAGATATAATAAGATAAGGGTGGCAAAATAAATCTCCAGTTTTAGGAACAAAATCGTTATTGTCTGAGTTTGTAAAGTGAAAATCTCTACTATATTCTATGTTCTAGTTTCTTTATTAGCACTAATGTTTTTTTTCAATTTTTATAACTAATTTGATTTACTGTATTTAAGTGGCAATCCTTTAAAAATAATCTCTCTATTTTTATGAGATTGCATGTACTTGACCCTTTTCAGATCTCATTTATGAAATTATTTAGAAATATACTTATTGATATATTAAAGAAAGAACTTGACCAATTTGCTGTACCAAGCACAAATTTTTTAATTCATATTAGTTGTCCACAACTAATACATTGTGGACTAATCAATAAAGAACTTCAATTATTGTTGCATGTGGGGTAAGGGCATTTATCTATTTATTTAGATAGAAGGATACATCAGTTGTAGTTTTAAGATAAAAAAATTATTAAAAGATGATTATGGAGATACATACCTTTATTATATTTAAAAATAAAAATATAAAAGAACATTGTTTTTGTTGTCATGTTTTTTTCTAAATTATTATATCCTATTTTCTTTATTAGTTGTGTTTTTTTCACTATTGTTTTTTTTTTTTTTTAATAACTAATTTGATTTATTGCATTTGAATGAGGGTCCAACGAAACCAACTTCTCTACCTTCATGAGACACTGACAAAGGTCTGCATAACCCTTCCAGATGTCGATCACTTATCCAATTATGTAAAGATATATTAAAAAAGGACCTTGCCAATTCGTTGTACCAATCAACAATTTTTTAATACATTTTAGCCGCCTGCCATTTGTATTTTGTTACCTAATAAATCAATAGAGAAATAATATTAGCCACCTGCCACTTGTGTTTTGTGACCTAATAAGTCAATAAAGAAATAATTAGATAAGGGTGGAGGATCAAAACAAATCTTCAGCTTTAGGAACAACATTGTTATTATAATTTATAATAAGGCAAATGGACACCAGGCGTTTTTGTCTCCGTTGAGATTTGAACATTAGACGTTAAGTTCTCAACCTGGTAGGTTGACCCCTAGGTACACCCTTGGGTGCCTTTGTGGTATATCATCTTGTTATCCATAATGCCTTTACATACAAAAAAGAAGTGATATGTTTTCTTGTTTTCTTCATGGTATTGACAAATGAAAAACTTGATAGATTGCTCTTGTTGTGGTGCAGTTTGTTATACTCTTTTAACCACTATCTGCCGTTTGGTTGAATGACTGTTAACTAATGACCTCGGGGCTGGTCTGCCACGCAACGCTACCCTTTTATTTCGGTTTGTTGTTTCAGCTTTATGTTTAGTAATGCTTTTCAGTCCAATGGAGTGCGGACTCTTCACTTTCGATGCGGGCACCCGTGTTGGATTCTTCAAAAATATACTATTTTTAGCGTATCCGACATGCACCCATTGACTCTTTTGAAGAGTCCGAGCAACATATTGGAGTCTATACATGAAATGATTAGTTTTCACATACGGCAAAAACAAGTGATCTGTACCTTGATACCATTTGTAGGAGGGTGCGGATAACTAGATTATAATAAACTAGATTTATTATATCTAATGAATCTATTCTTTTTTGTGCGTGGATATTTCTTAAATTTTGTTTCAATAATTTATTCTTTATGTAAGATGTATCCATTAATTTATTTGGTTTATTATTTTATCCTGTAGTAACTGCAGAGTTACAAATCTCTGTATAATAATTTATTCTATCTGTACTGTAGTATATATCTAATTTTAGATTTTTATGTTATTTATTATCTTGTGTTGTTCTTCTCGTAGTGAGTTTTTTAAATTATATAAACTATCACATGTACTTTTTTCTAAATTTTCTAAGGTTTTTTCTTTCCATATTAACTTTTCTTTTAGATTTTCCATTATTTTTCTAATTTTGTTTCTATAATTAATTTCATTATTTAGATTATCTTGGTTTTCTCTAGTTTTTCTAATATATTCTAACATCCTTGATCTAAATAATATCTTTCTGGGTAAATTTCTTCGTATATCAGTTCTAGTGAATTTATGGTTTCAATTTCGTAGTCTATTACTTTTTCTAATATTATTTTCTTAATATCTATAATTTCTATATCTTTAAGTATATATAAGATTAAAACTTTAAGATAGTCTAAATGATTTATTTTCTAAAATTGATATTTTATAGTTGTTTGTTTTAGCCTTAGTAGTTTTTGCATATTTTTATTAAGAGATTTATTTTTATTTTCCATGTATTTGTCTATATTTGTTTTTATCCGTTTTTCTAGTAACTGTATATTTCGCATATCTTTTCTAAAAATTCTACGTAATTTATCATGATAAGTATTTATAAGAGTAGTTAGGTAGACATGGTATATAATTTACGCTAGCCATGTAATATTCGCCAAATGTTTTTTCTAATATGATTTTTCTTATATCTGCTACTTTTATATTTTCAAGTGCATACAAAATAAGTATCTTAAATTTATCTACCATCACATCAGATAAATTATCATTCATTTTCATAAAATTATTTTTTTCAAAATATTTCCTTCAACCATGGACATAACAAAATATGGTCATCTCAGATTACTATATACTAGATTATTCTTAAATAATATATTCTTCGATCACTATTAGCATGGTAATTTGGATACTTTTTTCCCTTAAACAACGCCTCGACTCTGGTTACTCCCTGTCACGGCTTCTTGCCTCATTGGTTTCACCTTTAGGATGACATAGTTCTTAGGGATTTTTCTTTGTTTCCACTTTGCTAATAAACTTCTTAACATATTATTCTTCGAATAATTCTACTATAAAGTAACTAATATGAATTTATTTTATCATATCATGATTGTTGGGAACTATGAATTTAGCTATTCATAATCATAAATAGATATACATGTTCGGGTAGCTTTGATATCTCTGAAGTTTGTTTCTCCATAACTTTTTCCATTGAAGTATGTATGTTTTTTAATTAACTGGGCAAAATATTTTTTATGGAATGGAGAGAGTTTTTGCTTTTACGTGAGAAGGCTTGTTTTGCAATGCCTTCTGCCTTCTTTATTTATAGAATGAACTTTACAAACACTTTACATGTTTTCTGAACAAAAGATGAAAACAAAAAAGCTAAAAAACAAAAAAGACTCAAAAAGTCCCAAAGTCTATTTTCTAAACTACCTAAAAGTCTAAGTCTAAAAAGTAGTCTTTACATGAATAGTAATGTACAATAATTTTGAAGACTTTTACGTAACTAAAATAAATATCTTGTCTTCATTGATTTTGTCGTATCTGTTATATCTCCATTATTGCTCCTGATCTTATATTCCAGCTGTCATCTTGCTTTTTTTTTTTTTATTCTAGATGCACTTCTGGAATAATATTATCTTCTCCATTACACCTCGAACATTGGTGATCTGGATAGTCCAATTATTTTACAATATCTTGTTAGTAGTCCGTCAGAAATAAATCCTTTTTTAATAGCTCGTGCAGTAGATTGTTTCTCTGGGTTGAGTAGTGTCATTATCCATTGTCTTACATCCTCCATATCTGTTGGTCGTAGCTCTTTTGAATTTGAGTAAATCATTTGGTGATCTCTCGAATAGTAGCTCCATATTGAATTTCCATTTGTATAGTTATTTACTAGTTCTTGTATAATCGTAGACAGTCCAATAAGTCTTTTATTTGCATAGAACTCGGGTATCTCGATTCTAGGTATCTCCGGCTGCTGCGCAATATCTTCTGGTATAATTATATCTCTAGTTAATCCTATCTTTACGACTTGTACAACTGGTTTTATCTCGTCATATAATATCTCTGCGGGTGCAGAATAACATTTTATATAAAATAGAGTGTCTTTCGTTATTTTTTTATAGGTTGTGATTATCTTGTATAATTCTTCCATAGCTGTCAACTCTTCTCCGTTTTGGGTGTATATGGTGTTTAGTAGTCTGTAGTCAAAACAGGTTTTTACTAAGCTTGGGTTAGTTTTTGGTAGTGCGATTAATTCGTTATATCCTTGTAATTTCTGGGTTATATAGTTGGTGTTTGGTTCTTGGATATTTATAGCTTTTGGGTTATGGTTTAGAAAGGTTTGTACTCTATAGATGTTTTCTATATATTTCTGGGTTGTATAATTATAAACTTTTTTGTCTTGGTTTAGGCTATCTCGGTATGTGTTAACTGGTGGGGATATGAATAAATGGTCTTTTTGTATTTTTGGTGTAAATGGTTTTTCAAATATTTTATTCATGTTCGTATTTTGGTATCTTGGACGACTAACTCCTTTGCTTGTACCTGCAGAAGTAGATTGATAAATGTTATGGGTTTTATGGAGTGTCCCAACGTCTCCTTCTAGCTTTGGAATTTTATTGTCTTCCGATCGACATAGTTCTGCACACTGCTGAGTTAGTTGATTCATAGCTATAGACTTCAGTTTATCTTCATAGTCTTTAGCTTTAGCTTTTCTATCTCAGTACCCATACTGTCCACTTTCAATGAAAGCGTAGTTAGGGTGTTGAGTATTTTTTCTAGAGTATCTTCTTCTATATTTTCAGTTTGTGTAGCTTTGTCTTGATATGTAATCTGCATAACATTTTTGTTAGTGCTAATTACTTCAATTATAAATGTGAAATTTAATATGTTTAAAACTAGTCTCCGAATCTCTTTCGTTGTAACTGAATTTTGTATTTTCATTGTTAGCCACCAGCGTACCTGTGTATTATCTGTTCGCACAATAAATTTGTTATATACAATATATGACTCAAATGCTAACAAACATTTATATAATGAACATAATTCTTTCCTATTTATTGCCATTTAATTTCTGTCTCATTGAACGTACCTGAGTAGTATCTACAATGGTGTTCTATTTTTTCTGCTTCATATCTATATTTAAGTACTCCTCCGTAACTACATTCACTAGCATCTGCTTCTACTATATATATATATATATATATATAAATTTTCTATTTTCATCTAGAAATTGTAATTTTGGTAATTCTTTACAAAGTGATTTTATTTTTTGAACTTGTTTTTTATCTTCTTCATTATAGTTATATTCTATATCCTTTTTTAATTTTTTCTGTAGTGGTTTTAAGTTTTCTGCTAATTTTGGAATATATTCTCTTACTTGGTTTACTAATCCTAAAAATGATTGTAATTTCCTTTTTGTATCTAATTCTTCTTTTGAATTTATTATTTTTTGTACTATATGTTGTTGCATTTTTACTCCACTTTTATCTATTTGTATTCCTAAAAATTCTATTTGATTTTTCATAATTTCAGCCTTCTTTTCACTTAGACTTATTCCCGATTTTTCTATTATATCTGTAAACTGTTCCAATAATTTTATATGTTCTTCTTTAGTTTTTGTATATAATAATATATCATCTATGTATACTATGCAATTAGGTAATTGTTTAAAATAATTATCCATAAAATGTTGATATCTACCTGGTGCATTTTTATATCCAAAGGGTAATACATTCCACTCATAAAATCCTTGTGGTGCCGTGAATGCAGTTAATTCTTCTTCTAACTTTAGATGGTAAAATCCTGATTTACAATCGAATTTGCTAAAATAATTATATCCTTATATTTGTCTTATTTTTAATATCTTATTTGTTATTGGATAATTATATGTTATAGTTTTTGCATTTAAATTTCTATAATCAATAACCATCCTACTTTTTCCTCTTTTTTGGTCACTATGTTTATTTACTATAAATACTGGACTATTATGTTTACTATTACTTTTTTGTATATATTGTTTTTCTAATAATTCATCTATATGCATTTTAAATTCTTTTAAATCTTCAAAATTATAGGTTAATGGTTTTTGGGTTATTATACTATTTTTGTCTATTAATTCAATTTTTATGGTAGTTTTATGTTTTCCCCATCCTTTTAATGGATCTTCACTATATAATTGTTCTAATTTTTTCTTAACTATTTCTATCTTATTTATTGAAAATATAGTTATTTCTGTTTTATTTATCGAAAATACTACTAGTTCTATTGTATCTTTAGTATTTTTTATATTTTCTAACTTTTGTGTAATTTTTTCACTTCCTTTTATCCAATCAGTTTTCTTTTCTTATTTTATTATTAACTCTTTTTGCTCTTACTTTTTGTTTACATGGTGTTGTAAACCACCAGTCGTTTCTAGTTATTATATGTTGGTATAGTTTATCTAAAAATGACATTCCTAAAAGTATATCTTTTGACGTTAGTTCATAATTCTAAATTTCTTCTATTGTTAATATGATATCCCCATATTTGTGCTTTTACATTCCTAGCTTTAGAAGTAATTAAGTTTCCTTCATTATTAAATCCTTTAACTACTATTGGTGTTTTTAATTTATCCCATTTGCTTTCTGGTAAGCAATTATATCTACATAAATTAGCTTCTGCTCCTGTATCTATCATAGGCGTATAATATCTACTGTAATATCCTTCCACTACTATCTTCATTAATACGTATATTTTCATTTTATGTTAAGGCTCTTTTTAAGAATAATTTCTCTCTATTATATGTTAAGGTTAATTGTGTATGTTCTATATTATATGGTTTTACTTGTTCTAACCATTTTATTCCTAATATTATATCTGCTTTATGCATTTCTTCCTTTACTTCAAATTCTATTTTTATTTTTCTAACTCCTATTATTATTTCTTTTTTCTGCTGTATTTTTACTATTTATTAAACTTCTTGGTAGATCTGGGCACATATCATTATCAGTTTTTATTTCTTCATCTTTTACTAGATATTTTACTATATAATTTTCTTCTTGTCCTGTGTTTAAGAGTATTAAATATTCTTTTTCATTTATTTTTCCTGTTATGTAATATTGATTTAAATTACTTATTGAATTTGTTTCATAACTTGTTCTTTTTGATGAGCTTGATGATTCTAAATTTTCTTCTATATCTATGTCTCTATAGCTATAATCATTATAATCTATTGTTTTTACAATTTGTTCAAATGAGCTTTCTATTCGTATCTTGTTAATCTTATTTTTTCTTGTTATTTTATGTTTTGTTGTTAATACATATAAATTTTTGCATCTTGCTGTAAATATTTTACTTCCTGGAGTTAATTCTATTCTTGATATCTTCCAATATAATACTAGTGATTTATCTATATTTCTATCTGTTACTGCTACTGAATAATTTGCACTTATTATGAATTTAAATTTTTGGTATATTAGATTTCCTTTTACGGCAGTTATTATGCTTTTTTCTATAGATTTTATAATTCTATCATCTGCTAAATATAATTCTATCGGTGTATCTATTCCTTCTCTAAAACATGCTTTTATTAATATTTCTGTACCTACAAGGTGTACATATTTTATTGGATCTCCTTTACTTTTTATATCATTTATCTCTTTATTAATTATTCTTTTTGTTACTAGTGGTATACTAGCTTTACCTTTTGCATATCTACAGTCTATTACATGTTCTTTTTGGCATACTACATAATATTCGTCCTTTTTCCTAGTAAAATTATTTTTTATTGTTGGTATTTTAAATATTTTTTCTACACTTAAATCTAACTCTTTTCCTTTTATTTCATCAAATATATTACTGTCAAATATTATTTTTTGTTCCATTCCTTCGTCATTTAAATATTCTTCCTTTGTTATTATTTTTATATCTTCTTCTGTCATTCGATTCATTTATTTCACTATCTATTTCTGTATCTGTTTCGTTTTCTGGAATTTCATATATACTATCTTCACTTTCTAATTCATAATCTATATAATCTATTTGCATATATTCTGTATTATCTATTTTTATTTCTGATATTTGTTTATTTTTTGGATTATTAGGTAATTTACAATCTCTAGCTAAATGTCCTAACTTTCCACAATTATAACAAGTACATTATTTTATAGATTTCTTCTTTCTATATGGTCTTTTATTTTTATAATTTTTTACATAATATCTTTTTCTTGGTTTCTTATATTTATATTTTGATTTTTTATATTTCTTATATTTCTTATGCCTTTTTCTTTTCTTATAATATCTTTCTTCACATCCAAATTGGGGTGCTATTTTATTTTTGCAACATGCTAAATTTCTTATTAATGTTTTTTCCATTTTTAATTCATCTCTATATTTTTCACATAAGTTTCTATACCATTGTTGTAAAAATTTTATTCTAGCTCCTAACGTATCTACTATTTTTGCATTTTCCCAATTTTTTATTATCTTTGAACTAAATGGTTCGGGTAATTTATTAAAATATAATTTTCTTATTTCCTTACTTTCTTCTATACTATATGCTCATTTATAATAATATTCTTTAAATGCGCAAGTATATTCGTCTATATAACACATATTACATATTGTTAATTTTAACATCAAATTCCTATTTGTATCTTTTTCTTCATCTTGTTCTTCTTCTATTGTTGTCATACTTCCAAATTCATCTTTTATAGCTGTTTCATATTTTTTTAATAATTCTATAGGTGTTAGTTTAGTTGTTGTTGATGATGTTCCTTCCATAGGTTCGTTAGCTCTTGATACTTTCTTACTATTTTCAGTTAAGTTTGAAAACCATAGTTTTACCGATCCTATTAATGTTCTTTCTATATATTCTGGTGCATCTATTATGTTTATATTATTATCTAATAATTGTTTTGTCATATATCCTATCCATAATTGTATTGTTTTTTCTGTATCTATTATACAGTCTAGGTCTAAAAAGTTATAATTTTTATTAACTATTTGTTTTGATGTCCATTTGTCATATTCATTGTATCTTGTAAATTTATTCTTATAATATATAGGTTTTCTTATTTCTATCGTTTTAGGTATTATATTGTCATCTTCTTTTTTATCAAGAGTATTTATTTCTGTGTTGGTATTTTCTAAGTTTTCTTCACTAATTATTTCTTGTTTTTCGTTAATTTCTAAATTTTTTGTACTTGATAATATTTCTGTATATGTTTCACTTTCTTCTGAATCATAATTATCTGTTTCTTCAACATCTATATTATTTATCTCTAATTTTTCCTTAAATTGATTTATCTCGTTTAGTAATTTTTGTTCTCTATCTTTTTCTTCTTTTTCTTTTTGTCTTTGTTCGTACAAACCTTTTAACATTTGTAGTTCTTTTTCTAATTCAGCAATTCTACTATTTTTAGTTTCTTCTATTTTTCGTATTTCTTCCGTAGTTTGTTGTTTAATTTTTTCTATTTCCTTTTTTCTGTCTATTTCTTCATTTTCTTTTTCTATTCTTACCATTGCTGTTAATTTATCTTTTAATTTTAATTCTTCTTTTTCTAACATTAGGTATAAATGTTCACCTATTTTTTTATATCTTCTTCCTAGATTAGAAAATACTATTTTTATTTTTAATCCTTCATGATTTTCGTATATTTTTTCATCTATTATAAATTCTTCTTTGTTCATTTTATTGTGAATAGTTCATGTTGGTATATATATTCTAAACTGTCTATTTGTGATTCTAATTTTGATATTTCATCTTTTTGTGTATCTATTGAGTTTTTACTAACTCCGGCAAATATATTATAATGTAGTCTTTCTTTTCTTATTTTTAATTCTTTACGTTTTTCAGAAATAAATTGTTTTAATTCTTTGCATTTTTGCTCTTTATTCATTTAAATCATTTTTATAATATGTTGGTGGATATCTAAATCTAATTTCATCATAATTAGGTGGTATGTGTCTCATTCTTCTAGATTTTAAATGGATTATTAATTTTGCTTCAATACTAGATATTAATGTAATTAGATAGACTAATCTTTGTGGATTTTCTTTTGTTTTATTTAGACTTATATATTTTGGATAATTACTAACTAAAGATTCTTTAATTTTTCTGAAAGCTTCGCTATTTTTAAATGGTCTTCTCATAATTAATTTAATAAATGGTTTATAAAATAGATTTATTATGTATCTAATGAATCTATTCTTTAAGAGTTACAAATTTCTGTATAATAATTTCTCCTATCTGTACTGTAGTATATATCTAATTCTAGATTTTCTATGTCATTTATTATCTTGTGTTGTTCTTCTCGTAGTGAGTTTTTTAAATTATATAAACTATCACATGTACTTTTTTCTAAATTTTCTAAGTTTTTTTCTATCCATATTAACTTTTCTTTTAGATTTTTCATTATTTTTCTAATTCGGTTTCTATAATTAATTTCACTATTTAGATTATCTTGGTTTTCTCTAGTTTTTCTAATATATTCTAACATCCTTGATCTGAATAATATCCTTCTGGGTAAATTTCTTCGTATATCAGTTCTAGTGAATTTATGATTTCAATTTCGTAATCTATTACTTTTTCTAATATTATTTTCTAAATATCTATAATTTCTATATCTTTAAGTATATATAAGATTAAAACTTTAAGATAGTCTAAATGATCTATTTTCTAAAATTGATATTTTATAGTTGTTTGTTTTAGCCTTAGTAGTTTTTGCATATTTTTATTAAGAGATTTATTTTTATTTTCCATGTATTTGTCTATATTTGTTTTTATCCGTTTTTCTAGTAACTGTATATTTCACATATCTTTTTCTAAAAATTCTACGTAATTTATCATGATAAGTATTTATAAGAGTAGTTCGGTAGGCATGGTATATAATTTACTCTAGTCATGTAATATTCACCGAATGTTTTTTCTAATATAATTTTTCTTATATCTGCTACTTTTATATCTCTAAGTGCATACAAAATAAGTATCTTAAATTTATCTACCATTACATCAGATAAATTATCATTCATTTTCATAAAATTACTTTTTTCAAAATATTCCCTTCAACCATGTAAATAATAAAATATGGTCATCTCAAATTACTATATACTAGATTATTCTTAAATAACATGTTCTTCGGTCACTATTAGCATGGTAATTTGGATACTTTTTCCCTTAAATAGCGCCTCGACTCTGGTTACTCCCCGACACGGCTTCTTGCCTCATTGATTTCACCTCTAGGATGACATAGTTCTTAGGGATTTTTCTCCGTTTCCACTTTGCTAATAAACTTCTTAACATATTATTCTTCGAATAATTCTACTATAAAGTAACTAATATGAATTTATTTTATCATATCATGATTGTTGGGAACTATGAACTTAGCTATTCACAATCATAAATAGATATACCTGTTCGGGTAGCTTTGATATTTCTGAAGTTTGTTTCTCCGTAGTTTTTTCCATTGAAGTATGTATGTTTTTTAATTAACTGGGCAAAATATTTTTTATGGAATGGAGAGAGTTTTTGCTTTAACGTGAGAAGGCTTGCTTTGCAATGCCTTCTGCCTTCTTTATTTATAGAATGAACTTTACAAACACTTTACATGTTTTTTGATCAAAAGATGGAAACAAAAAAGCTAAAAAACAAAAAAGACTCAAAAAGTCCTAAAGTCTATTTTCTAGACTACCTAAAAGTCTAAGTCTAAAAAGTAGTCTTTACAAGAATAGTAGTTTACAATAATTTTGAAGACTGTTACGTAACTAAAAGTTGTACAATAAATATCTTGTCTCCGTTGATTTTGTCGTATCTGCTATATCTCCATTATTGCTCCTGATCTTATCTTCCTGCTGTCATCTTGTTTTCTTGATTTTTTATTCTAGATGTACTTCTGGAATAATATTATCTTCTCCATTACACCTCGAACATTGGTGATCTGGATATTTATGTCCAATTATTTTACAATATCTTGTTAGTAGTCCGTCAGAAATAAATCCTTTTTTAATAGCTCGTGCAGTAGATTGTTTCTCTGGGTTGAGTAGTGTCATTATCCATTGTCTTACATCCTCCATATCTGTTGGTCGTAGCTCTTTTGAATTTGAGTAAATCATTTGGTGATCTCTCGAATAGTAGCTCCATATTGAATTTCCATTTGTATAGTTATTTTCTAGCTCTTGTATAATCGTAGATAGTCCAATAAGTCTTTTATTTGCATAGAACTCGGGTATCTCGACTCTAGGTATCTCCTTCTACTGCGCAATATCTTCTGGTATAATCATATCTCTAGTTAATCCTATCTTTACGACTTGTATAACTGGTTTTATCTCGTCATATAATATCTCCGCGGTGCAGTATAACACTTTATATTAAATAGAGTGCCTTTCGTTATTCTTTTATAGGTAGTGATTATCTTGTATAATTCTTCCATAGCTGTCAACTCTTCTCCGTTTTGGGTGTATATGGTGTTTAGTAGTCCGTAGTCAAAACAGGTTTTTACTAAGCTTGGGTTAGTTTTTGGTAGTGCGATTAGTTTGTTATATCCTTGTAATTTCTGGGTTATATAGTTGGTGTTTGGTTCTTGGATGTTTATAGCTTTTGTGTTATGGTTTAGAAACGTTTGTACTCTATAGATGTTTTCTATGTATTTCTGGGTTGTATAATTGTAAACTTTTTTGTCTTGGTTTAGGCTATCTCGGTATGTGTTAACTTGTGGGGGTATGAATAAATGGTCTTTTTGTATTTTTGGTGTAAATGGTTTTTCAAATATTTTATTCGTGTTCGTGTTTTGGTATCTTGGTCGACTAACTCCTTTGCTTGTACCTGCAGAAGTAGATTGATAAATGTTATGGGTTTTATGGAGTGTCCCAACATCTCCTTCTAGCTATGGAATTTTATTGTCTTCCGATCGACATAGCTCTGCACACTGCTGAGTTAGCTGATTCATAACTATAGACTTCAGTTTATCTTCATTAGTCTTTAGCTTTAGCTTTTCTATCTCAGTACCCATACTGTCCACTTTCAATGAAAGCGTAGTTAGGGTGTTGAGTATTTTTTCTAGAGTATCTTCTTCTATATTTTCAGTTTGTGTAGCTTTGTCTTGATATGTAATCTGCAATAACATTTTTGTTAGTACTGATCACTTCAATTATAAATGTGAAATTTAATATATTTAAAACTAGTCTCCGAATCTCTTTCGTTGTAACTGAATTTTGTATTTTCTTTGTTAACCACCAGCGTACCTGTGTATTATCTGTCCGCACAATAAATTTGTTATATACAATATATGGCTCAAATGCTAACAAACATTTATATAATGAACATAATTCTTTCCTATTTATTTTCATTTTATTTTTGTCTCATTGAACGTACCTGAGTAGTATCTACGAATTTTATTGTCTTCCGATCGACATAGCTCTGCACACTGCTGAGTTAGCTGATTCATAACTATAGACTTCAGTTTATCTTCATTAGTCTTTAGCTTTAGCTTTTCTATCTCAGTACCCATACTGTCCACTTTCAATGAAAGCGTAGTTAGGGTGTTGAGTATTTTTTCTAGAGTATCTTCTTCTATATTTTCAGTTTGTGTAGCTTTGTCTTGATATGTAATCTGCAATAACATTTTTGTTAGTACTGATCACTTCAATTATAAATGTGAAATTTAATATATTTAAAACTAGTCTCCGAATCTCTTTCGTTGTAACTGAATTTTGTATTTTCTTTGTTAACCACCAGCGTACCTGTGTATTATCTGTCCGCACAATAAATTTGTTATATACAATATATGGCTCAAATGCTAACAAACATTTATATAATGAACATAATTCTTTCCTATTTATTTTCATTTTATTTTTGTCTCATTGAACGTACCTGAGTAGTATCTACAATGGTGTTCTATTTTTTCTGCTTCATATCGATATTTAAGTACTCCTCCGTAACTATATTCACTAGCATCGGCTTCTACTATATATATATATATATAAATTTTCTATTTTCATCTAAAAATTGTAATTTTGGTAATTCTTTACAAAGTAATTTTATTTTTTGAACTTGTTCTTTATCTTCTTCATTATGGTTATATTCTATATCCTTTTTTAATTTTTTCTGTAGTGGTTTTAAGTTTTCTGCTAATTTTGGAATATATTCTCTTACTTGGTTTACTAATCCTAAAAATGATTGTAATTTCCTTTTTGTATCTAATTCTTCTTTTGAATTTATTATTTTTTGTACTATATTTTATTCCTAATATTATATCTGTTTTTTGCATTTCTTACTTTACTTCAAATTCTATTTTTATTTTTCTAACTCCTATTATTATTTCTTTTTTCTGCTGTATTTTTACTATTTATTAAACTTCTTGGTAGATCTGGGCACATATCATTATCAGTTTTTATTTCTTCATCTTTTACTAGATATTTGCTATATAATTTTCTTCTTTTCCTGTGTTTAAGAGTATTAAATATTCTTAAATATTCTTTTTCATTTATTTTTCCTGTTATGTAATATTGATTTAAATTACTTATTGAATTTGTTTCATAACTTGTTCTTTTTGATGAGCTTGACGATTCTGGTTTTTCATTAGCTATTCTTTTTGTTGTTCTTATTCTATCATTTACTATTTCTAAATTTCTTCTATATCTATATCTTTATAGCTATAATCATTATAATCTATTGTTCAAATGGGCTTTCTATTCGTATCTTGTTAATCTTATTTTTTCCTGTTATTTTATGTTTTGTTGTTAATAATATAAATTTTTGCATCTTGCTGTAAATATTTTACTTTCTGGAGTTAATTTTATTCCTGATATCTTCCAATGTAATACTAGTGATTTATCTATATTTCTATCTGTTACTGCTACTGAATAATTTGCACTTATTATGAATTTAAATTTTTGGTATATTAGATTTCCTTTTACGGCAGTTATTATGCTTTTTTCTATAGGTTTTATAATTCTATCATCTCCTAAATATAATTCTATCGGTGTATCTATTCCTTCTCTAAAACATGCTTTTATTAATATTTCTGTACCTCCAAGGTGTACATATTTTATTGGATCTCCTTTACTTTTTATATCATTTATCTCTTTATTAATTATTCCTTTTGTTACTAGTGGTATACTAGCTTTACCTTTTGCATATCTACAGTCTATTATATGTTCTTTTTGGCATACTACATAATATTCGTCTTTTTTCCTAGTAAAAATATTTTTTATTGTTGGTATTTTAAATATTTTTTCTACACTTAAATCTAATTCTTTTCCTTTTATTTCATCAAATATATTACTGTCAAATATTACTTTTTGTTCCATTCCTTCGTCATTTAAATATTCTTCCTTTGTTATTATTTTTATATCTTATTCAGTCATTTGATTCATCTATTTTACTATCTATTTCAGTATCTGTTTTGTTTTCTGAAATTTCATATATACTGTCCTCACTTTCTAATTCATAATCTATATAATCTATTTGCATATATTCTGTATTATCTATTTTTATTTCTGATATTTGTTTATTTTTTGGATTTTTAGGTAATTTACAATCTCTAGATAAATGTCCTAACTTTTCACAATTATAACATTTACATTCTTTTATAGATTTCTTCTTTCTATATGGTCTTTTATTTTTATAATTTTTTACATAATATCTTTTCCTTGGTTTCTTGTATTTGTATTTTGATTTTTTATATTTCTTATATTTCTTATATTTCTTATTCCTTTTTCTTTTCTTATAATATCTTTCTTGACATCCAAATTGAGGTGCTATTTTATTTTCGCAACATGCTAAATTTCTTATTAATGTTTTTTCTATTTTTAATTCTTCTCTATATTTTTCACATAAGTTTCTATACCATTGTTGTAAAAATTTTATTCTTGCTCCTAATGTATCTACTATTTTTGCTTCTTCCCAACTTTTTATTATCTTTGAACTAAATGGTTCGGGTAATTTATTAAAATATAATTTTCTTATTTCTTTACTATCTTCTATACTATATGCTCCTTTATAATAATATTCTTTAAATGCGCAAGTATATTCGTCTATATAACACATATTACATATTGTTAATTTTAACATTAAATTCCTATTTGTATCTTTTTCTTCATCTTGTTCTTCTTCTATTGTTGTCATACTTCCAAATTCATCTTTTATAGCTGTTTCATATTTTTTTAATAATTCTATAGGTGTTAGTTTAGTTGTTGTTGATGATGTTCCTTCCATAGGTTTGTTAGCTCTTAATACTTTCTTACTATTTTCAGTTAAGTTTGGAAACCATAGTTTTACCAATCCTATTAATGTTCTTTCTATATATTCTGGTGCATCTGTTATGTTTATATTATTATCTAATAATTGTTTTGTCATATATCCTATCCATAATTGTATTGTTTTTTCTGTATCTATTACACAGTCTAGGTCTAAAAAGTTAAAATTTTTATTAACTATCTGTTTTGATGTCCATTTGTCATATTCATTGTATCTTTTAAATTTACTTTTATAATATATAGGTTTTCTTATTTCTGTTGTTTTAGGTATTATATTGTCATCTTCTTTTTTATCAAGAGTATTTATTTTTGTGTTGGCATTTTTCTAAGTTTTCTTCATTAATTATTTCTTGTTTTTCGTTAATTTCTAAATTTTTTGTACTTGTTAATATTTTCGTATATGTTTCACTTTCTTCTAAATCATAATTATCTGTATCTTCAACGTCTATATTATTTATCTCTAATTTTTCCTTAAACTGATTTATCTCATTTAGTAATTTTTGTTCTCTATCTTTTTCTTCTTTTTCTTTTTGTCTTTGTTCGTACAAATCTTTTAACATTTGTAGTTCTTTTTCTAATTCAGCAATTCTACTATTTTTAGTTTCTTCTATTTTTCATATTTCTTCCGTAGTTTGTTGTTTAATTTTTTCTATTTCCTTTTTTCTGTCTATTTCTTCATTTTCTTTTTCTATTCTTAACATTGCTGTTAATTTATCTTCTAATTTTAATTCTTCTTTTTCTAACATTAGGTATAAATGTTCACCTATTTTTTTTATATCTTCTTTCTAGATTAGAAAATACTATTTTTATTTTTAATCCTTCATGATTTTCGTATATTTTTTCATCTATTATAAATTCTTCTTTGTTCATTTTATTGTGAATAGTTCATGTTGGTATATATATTCTAAACTGTCTATTTGTGATTCTAATTTTGATATTTCATCTTTTTGTGTATTTATTGAGTTTTTACTAACTCCGGCAAATATATTATAATGTATTCTTTCTTTTTTTATTTTTAATTCTTTACGTTTTTCAAAAATAAATTGTTTTAATTCTTTGTTATTTTGCTCTTTATTCATTTAAATTATTTTTATAATATCTTGGTGGATATCTAAATCTAATTTTATCATAATTAGGTGGTATGTGTCTCATTCTTCTAGGTTTTAAATGGATTATTAATTTTGCTTCAATACTAGATATTAATGTAATTAGATAGGCTAATTTTTGTGGATTCTCTTTTGTTTTATTTAGACTTATATATTCTGAATAATTACTAACTAAGGATTCCTTAATTTTTTTAAAAGCTTCTCTATTTTTAAATGGTCTTCTCATAATTAATTCAATAAACATATATAAATTCTAATAACTCTAACTAACTCATATACTACTTCCGTACTTTTTAAATTACGAGAGTTATAAATTCTAATAACTCTTAGCAAAGGATTTGGAATGATTTAGGCAGCAAGGTCATGCTATCCCGGAACCGTCAACTCCTGGCGTCAGCTATGCTCATTATTTAGAGGAGCTATTGGAAAAGGATCCTCGAGCATTTATTTGCCATTTTTACAACACCTACTTTGCGCATTCAGCTGGAAGTCGGGAGAAAGGTCAGTAATGTCGTCTTTGAAGTTTTTAGTATTATTCTACGTTGTACTTCTGATACTGTGGTATGTAAAGCTAGATTTTCATCATAGAAATATGCGAAATTCTAGGTTATTTTAAGTCATAATTTGGAAGGTATCCGAGGACACCCAAGGGTGTGGCTTAATAGTCAATGTGGTGGAAGGAGAAATATGATGAGGTTCAAATCCGAGCAGTGGCAAAAAGAAAAACACTAGGTGGTTCTTAACGTTTACCTAAGCCTCGCTAGGTAGAGTTACCCCATACCTGTTCTAGTGAGAAGTAGCAGGTACTCGGTGGAATAGCCAAAGTGAGCACAAGCTAGACTCCGCACCACCATCATAAATTTTTTTTCTTTTTGAATGGTATCCTAGGCAACTTATGTGGAGAACATGGTTCAGTAAACTTAATTATTACACCATAATTTCACACTAAGTTGCTCGGACTCTCCAAAAATATTATCGCACCTATGTCATATCCTTTAAAAATACTATATTTTTTAAGGATCAAACACGCATCCTGTAACACCCCGCATTTTGGGCTAGAATAAAAATCATGACTCTGATGCGTTGATAATCCCAGAGCCTTAAATTCTATGCCAACTCAAGGACGAGTTGAAACTATTTCGATCGATTAAGTTTTAGTGGACGTTGTAATTTGTGTCAGTTTCCATCGACCATAACTCTCTGTATTTGTCTAATTGGAGAGCCTGCTATGTGTCAAATGATAGGTCTTCGAGTTAACTTGCCAACGATACCAATTTTGCTAAAATTTAACACCCGAGCAAGAAGTTATGGCCTTTCAAAGTAGTATGCGTCTCCTAACCAATCGCACATGGCCACTGGAAAGCATATACGATAGCATATGCGGAGCCTATGTAAATATATGGGATATCATACGCGGCGCATATCTTATGGTTTCAAGTGACTTAAACACTCCATTTTTGGGGCAAAATGGTCCTTTTCCCACCCTTATTCAGCTATAAACACGAAATTCAGTCCCCAATTCTCCAAAATACATCCATATTCATCTAAAAATTCTCAAGAACACTCCCAAGGGTTTCAAAGTAAAAACCCAAATAAATCAAGACTCAACCGTGGGTTTTCAAAATTGATTAGAGATTCGGAATCCCCAATCCACAGGCTTCAAGAAGCACCCATTATTTTCCAAAATAGAGGTACACGGGCGGGGGGGGGGGGGGTTCTAAATTGAAAAATCATGTTTTAGAATGGGGTTTTTGAATCTATGTATATATTCATGTATTAAATATTTTAACACCACTATTTTGGTCTTTTGACCTTTCCCAAAGTGATTTGAGAATATGAATGTATGAAACCATGTATTTAAGAATGAATTCTTGTTGAGAGCATGATTTTCGGTGAATTTCCTCTTATTATGAATTTTTTTCAGATTTCTCATAGCATATGAATTCTTTTGCAATGCATCCTTGAAAAGCACTATATGAAATGATTGAACTCTTGTTATGATTTAAAGGTGGTTTTAAAATCACTAAAAAGAGAATCTAGCATGAATGTTTAATGTTCATAATGCATGTAATGAAAGAGTGCATGGATTTGCTAAAGGCACTAGACCGCCATATGTTGATGATGTTTTTGCGTGATTTTGACTTGAGTTTCGAAACACGAAATCTTCTATATCAGTTGCATGTTTTTGGTGGTCTAAATTATGCTTTAAATGAAAGATTTAGCTTAATGTATTGTGGCTCAGAAATCATGACTTGCAAGTCTTGGTATGACGATACCAATTCAGACCAATGCCATATTAGACTCAGACTAATAGACATTTTAGACTATCATGATTTTAGATGTCACACCCCTTTTTTCGCACTCCAAAAAGATTATGTTTTAAGGGTCGAAAGGGTTTTAATTATTAAAGTGACAAAAGATGAAAATTTATTTCGAAAAAGGATTATTTTTAACAATCAAAATTCAGAGTCGCCACTCAGCATAAATCGGGTGTGCGAGTCACCCATGGATATCCTTTTTCAAAATGGTTTTGACTCTTTAATACTGGTTTGTGAACAGAGATTCCGTCTAAGGAATTCTTGTAACACCCCACATTTTACATGTACTAGTAATGTTCACATAAAATGACATACGACTTGATTTAATTACTACCAAAACTTTTTTTCGAGTGTTCAAGTGTTAGATTGGGGCACTATATGGAAGTCTATTTAGAGACTGTGGCCTTAAACGGAGAAAATCATTGACGTGCTTATGGAACTTAGGAAGCTAGCAGGTGAGTCACCTGTGTGGTTGGCTTAAAAAAAAATGTATATATACATGATGGAGAATAATTCATTCATAAGTGAACTCACTTGAAGTCTAGACGTTAGTAAAAAGAAAGGGGAACGAAGACAAGGCTTAACGCCGAAACTTTCCAAGTCTTGTGACAAACGAAGCCCAAGTTAGGGAGGCTATTAAAGCCAATGGTTTAGCATTATATTGGGCCAAGATGTTCAGCCCAAGATTTTTATATAATAGGCCCAACTACATTCATTCACTACTAACAAAATTGGGCCCAAACAAAGTGCAAGAAAGATCAAGGAAAATGGGCCACTAAAGCCCATTGATTTAGAGATCCAAAAGGCCCAAGTGAAAGGGGAAAATTATTCATTGACCAACTTGATTTAATCAGTTGCAAATATAAGGAGAAAGTCGGTCTAAGGCCTCCTTAAAAAGGGACCAAAACCGAGCTCCTTAGGTTAACTAGTAGAAGACCAAAAAAATTTCAGCTTTTCTCTCTAAGTTTCTCTTGGCATTTCTTCATCTTGGAAGGCAACCAAAGGCTACTTTTTGAGTTCTTGAATTAGACTTACACCTTGGGAGTTAAGGTATGTAAAAATAACCATATACTTGATATGAATTTTCCATGGAAAACAAGATAAGTTGGCTGGTGTACTGTGCAGGAATTTCTGGACAGCTTGTGTCCTGAAAGTTGTTGTTTGATTTTCTTGGCTTTGGAACGATTCTTACCCTGATTTTTGACTTTGATATGATATAAAGTTGAGGTTATTAATATGTTATAGTGTGTATATGGTTGCCAAGGTTGCTGGACTGTTTTTCTAGTTCTTTGGAAACAAGTATCCTTATATGATCTTATGTGCTTCCAAAATGGTATTGGACTGTTTTGATGAGGGGGCTGATGTTTCACGTTTCCCCCCCTGTGTTTTGAGCTATTTTGTGACTGTGTTAAGGTTTATTTGATGTATATATATGTTGGGAGCATCTGGTTCAAAGTTGGGACAAGTATGAATTGTTAACGACGAAATGTAGGGAGACGACGAGATGTTGTGCTTCTTAGTTGAGCGTTTTGTAAAATGGTTCTGTGTTGTAGTTATGGACTGTTGCCAGCATGTTGTAGAGCTGATATAGGCTGTGTACATCATGTATATGATAATGTGTACTGGTTGAAGACAGTTAGAATTGAGAATGTCGGAATAACACCATTGAGTCGATGGTTATACGTTTGTTGCCAAAGTGTTGTGTTTTGTGAGATTGGGCTGTCCAAATGCATTGATTAGCTGCTAATACTAGCTTTAAAACATGATATTGTAGATAAATAGTTGGAAGAAAAGAAGTCATTTCGAGGTAAAAACAAGTTGATATGTCGAGGTATGTAAGGCTATTCGATCTCTTATTATTTGGCATGGAATCCAAAGTCTTTATTGGCACATAGAGATCTTTACAAACTTCGATATAACCACTCCACTCTTTCACATGTATTTGTGTGTCCAGATTCGAGCATTGTCACTGCTGCATACATACATTGGATACCATGACATATGAGTCTTCTTTTTAGCTAAATAAAGTTCATACGTTGTTTATGTCCTACATGTTTCACTAATTGTATAACCCACTCTTTTCATTGTGATATGATGTTACATGGTCACATACTTGTCATTTGTCATGCTTATAGTCTTATAGCTCAAATGTTACGATCACCAAAGATTCATCTCAAAAGTAATAAGAAGATATATGTATACAGTTGTTTCTGTTGGGTGGTATCCCAGGGGTGAAAGAATCACCTAGCATGGGTCAATCCCAGTATTACAGGGGGTATCCCAGGGGTGAAAGGAAAGCCTAGCATGGGTCGATCCTGATATAGATTTACCACTGATCAGCTGGTCATTTGTATTACATGATGTGCACAGATTATACAAGTGATAAGAGTAAAGTAACATAATTGTTATAAGATGCATGACTCCACAATATTCATAAAGGTGGTCTTTTACCCTACAGTAGTGTATGGTTTCATTTGAGCTTTTATCTCATATGTAGTACATGTTGCCTTACATATTCAGTACATTATTTCGTACTGACGTCCCTGTTGGGGGACCTGCATTCCATGCTGCAGGTGCAGAAGCTAATAAACCTCCCCAGTAAGAGTACAGGATATCAACTGCAGTCACTGAGCTCCAGGTTGCTTCGGGGCTTCGAGTCTTATCATATCTTTTGCATTGTATAGTATCTTATCATGAGGCGGGGCCTGTCCCGACCCTTATAAGATAATGTTTCTTGTCTAGAGGCTTCGTAGACTATGTAAAGAATAGTATGGTCATGTATCGTATCGTAGACATTGTGGCTCCAACGGCCTAGTCATACAACACCTTTTGGCTTGCTAGTTCCATTTATCTTTTGAGGGCATGTTTAGTATAAAAGTAACTTATAATGTTCATAGGTAATGTATTGCTACAGGTTGGTTCTCCCGAGCCTTACCGGCAACGGGTGCCAGTCCGCCTTAATAGGATTTGGGGCGTGACAGAAGTGGTATCAGAGCGGGTTGTCCTAGGGAGTCTACAAAGCCGTGTCTATGTAGAATCATGTTTATCGATGTGTTGTGCACCACATTTATAAACAAGAGGCTACGTGGCATTTAGGAGTTATCACTTCTTTTCATTCTTTAGATCGTGCCATAGAGCCAAATATTATAAGTGTACCATGTCTAATCCCTGAATTATTTTGTACAGTAAGTATGCCAGAGACAAGGAAGAGTAAAGGTAAAGGAAAGGAAGTAGAAGTGGTAGTTGGTATACCCAATCGGGCGAGACGACAGAGTGAGGCTCTAGATGAGTCTCTATCACAGACATCTCCAACCCCTCCATCTGTTGATGTACCAGGAAGTAGTGAAAACCCCCGAGAACCACCTGTTGATGCTTCTGTGCAGGATTTGAGAAATGCAGTTCAACTGTTGACTTGTATAGTTGCTGGCCAAGGTCAAAGACAAGAAGGCCCAGTTGCAGGTGCAGTTGGTGCAGGTAGGGCAGCCAGTACGAGAATACGTGATTTCCTCAACTTAGACCCCCCATCATTCACTGGGACAGATCCAAATGAAGATCCACAGGATTTTATTGATCAGATCCAACGCACCTTAGATGTTATGCATGTAAGTGGTTCGGAAGCTGCTGAGTTGGCAATATATAGATTGAAGGGTGTGGCTATACTGTGGTACGAAGCCTGGAAGAATTCCAAAGGCATAGATACACCTCCAACTACTTGGGAGGAGTTCAAAATGGCCTTTCTTGATCATTACTTGCCATTAGAGATCCGAGAGGCCCGTGCAGATCAGTTCCTGAACCTCCATCAGGGGAATATGAGCGTGAGGGAATATAGTCTTAAATTTAATTCTCTGGCCAGGTACGCTCCTAATGTTGTTGCTACTATGGCAGATAGAGTCCATCGGTACGTGGATAGGTTGGATTCATATTTGGTTAGAGATTGTACCATTGCTTCTTTGAATAAAGACATGGATATAGCGAGGATGCAAGCTTTTGCACAGAAACTGGAGGATCAGAGACAAAGAAGGAGGGCACAAGAAATAGAAAGGGGGCAATTCAAGAGGGCCAGATCTACAGGACAGTTTACACCACCCCAGGGTGAGTTTAGGCCACGATTTTCTCATAGGCCACCCAGGCCATCATCCTCTTACTCTACAGCTAGTGCTCCACCACCACTTCAAGGGTCTAGAAATGATCAATTTGGGCAGAGAAGTGAGGGCCAAGGTACACGGACAACAGGATATTCGGGAAGCCAGCAAATGCCTCCTAGGCAGCCTTGCAGACAATGTGGGAGATATCATATAGGTGCGTGTCGCAGGGGAACGGATGTTTGTTATTGGTGTGGTATGCCAGGGCATGTAATAAAAGATTGCCCAAGAAGACGCAGGGGTGATATGGCACAACCTACTAGATGAGTTGTTGTATCATCATCATCAGTGCCTCCATCAGGTAGAGGTGAGCAATTTCCCATAGGTCGTGACAGAGGTATTAGAGGGGCAGCTACTTCCAGCGTGGCCCAAAATCGCACATATGCTCTAGGGACTCGACAGAACCTGGAAGCTTCACCCGATGTGGTTATAGGTACATTGTCCATCTTCTCATATAAAGTGTATGCATTAATTGACCCTGGTTCTACATTGTCATATATTACTCCATTAGTTGCTGGGAAGCTTGGTAGAACACCTAAATTATTGAATAAACCACTTGCGGTGTCTACACCAACTGGGGAGTCAATTATAGTTAGAAGAGTCTATTGTGACTGCATAGTGACTGTCTGCGACCGAGATACATTAGCTGATCTTATCGAGTTAGAAATGGTAGAATTTGATGTTATAATGGGTATGGATTGGTTGGCTTCTTGCTATGCCACCGTTGACTGCCGAACCAAGAGGATGTACTTTCACTTTCCAAATGAAGCAGTCCTTGAATGGGAAGGCAATATTGGGGCACCAAAAGGGAGGTTTATCTCTTATTTTAAAGCCAGAAAAATGATATCAAAGGGATATATATGTCATCTCGTTAGAGTGAGAGACATGGAGGCAGAATCACCAACTATCCAGTCTGTTCCAATAGTGAATGAATTTATTGATGTCTTTCCTGAGGAACTCCCTGGTTTGCCTCCAGAACGAGAAATAGATTTTGGTATTGACTTATTACCAGGCACCGAGCCTATCTCTATTCCTCCATATAGAATGGCCCCGGCAGAATTACGTGAATTAAAGGAGCAACTGAAAGACTTGTTAGAAAAGGGTTTTATAAGACCTAGTGTGTCCCCTTGGGGTGCACCAGTTTTATTTGTGCGTAAAAAGGATGGCACATTGAGGATGTGTATTAACTACCGACAACTGAATAGGGTGACAATTAAGAATAAATATCCCCTCCCCAGAATTGATGACTTGTTTGATCAGTTACAGGGTGCCAAATACTTTTCAAAGATCGATTTGAGATCAGGTTATCATCAGGTGAGAGTGCAGGAAAAAGATATACCTAAGACAGCTTTCCGAACCAGATATGGTCACTTTGAATTTCTTGTTATGTCGTTTGGGCTAACGAATGCACCAGCAGTTTTTATGGATTTGATGAATAGGGTATTCAAGCCTTTCCTGGATGTGTTCGTGATAGTATTTATAGATGATATTCTGGTGTATTCAAGGTCAGAAAAGGACCACGCAAATCATTTACGACTAGTACTACAAGTTCTCCGTGATCGCCGGTTGTATGCTAAGTTTTCCAAATGTGAATTTTGGTTAAAATCAGTGGCATTTTTGGGCCATATTGTATCGGATGAAGGAATAAGGGTGGATTCACAGAAGATAGAGGCTGTGAAAGATTGGCCAAGGCCAACGACACCTACAGAAGTTCGAAGCTTCCTTGGATTGGCAGGTTATTACAGAAGGTTTGTTGAAGGTTTTTCTTCTATGTCTGCACCTCTTACTAAGCTAACTCACAAGGAAACCAAATTCCAATGGAATGATGCATGTGAAAGGAGCTTTCAAGAGTTGAAAAGCAGGCTAACCTCAGCACCTGTGCTAGTGCTTCCAGAAGGCTCAGAGGGATATGCAGTGTATTGTGATGCTTCCAGAGTTGGTTTGGGGTGTGTACTAACACAACATGGTAAGGTGATTGCTTATGCCTCGAGACAATTGAGACCACACGAGAAAAACTACCCAACACATGATCTTGAGCTAGCAGCGGTTGTATTTGCTTTAAAGATATGGCGCCACTATTTGTATGGGGTGCACGTGGACATATATACAGATCATAAGAGTTTACAATATATTTTCAAGCAGAAAGATCTAAATTTGAGGCAGCGGAGGTGGCTAGAGTTAATAAAGGATTATGATATTGATATATTATACCATCCAGGGAAAGCAAATGTGGTGGCTGATGCTCTAAGTCGTAAGACACTCATGGGTACCAGTGATCAGAAAGGGGTAAAGCAAGGCATGGCTAAGGATCTGCGTCAACTAGCCAATCTGGGTGTTCGTATACTCGAAACTCCAAGAAAGGACATTATTGTACATAATGCTACCGATTCTTCATTGATAAGGGAAGTGAAAGAAAAACAGTATTATGATCCTATTCTACAATGCCTTAAGGAGAAAGTAAGTCAAGGTATAATGAAGGAGTTTAGGCTTACACAAGATGGAGTACTTTATTGCCAAAATAGATTGTGTGTTCCTGATGTTAACAGACTCAGAAGGAGAATAATGGAAGAAGCCCATCATTCAATATATTCCATCCATCCAGGATCTACTAAGATGTATCATGACCTAAAGGGGGTGTTTTGGTGGGGAGGCATGAAAAAGGACCTTGCAGAGTTTGTGGCTCAATGTCCTACTTGTCAACAAGTCAAAGTAGAGCACCAAAAGCCAGGTGGTTACATGCAATGTATAGAGATTCCAACTTGGAAGTGGGATATGACTAATATGGATTTTGTAACTGGTTTGCCTCGTTCAGTTAATAAGTTTGACTCTATATGGGTGATAGTTGATAGACTCACGAAGTCAGCGCACTTCCTGCCAGTTAGAAGTGATTATACAGCTGAAGAATATGCCAAATTATACCTCAAAGAGATAGTTAGGCTACATGGGGTCCCACTCTCTATTATATCTGATCGAGGAGCTCAATTCACGGCAAAATTTTGGAAGTCCTTTCAAAGGAGTTTAGGGACGCAAGTGAATTTGAGTACAGCCTTCCATCCCCAAACAGACGGCCAAGCAGAGCGTACTATTCAAACACTTGAGGATATGTTGCGAACCTGTGCATTAGATTTTAAAGGTAGCTGGGTAGAACACTTGCCCCTTATTGAATTTGCCTATATAACAGCTACCATTCGAGCATCAAGATGGCGCCTTACGAAGCTTTGTATGGGAGGAAATGTAGGTCACCAATTGGTTGGTTTGAAGTGGGTGAAACCACCTTGCTCGGGCCAGATTTAGTCCGACAAGCCATGGAAAAAGTTAAGGTGATACAACAACGGCTAAAAACAGCCCAAAGTCGTCATAAATCATATGCAGATATGCGGAGAAGAGGGCTGGAATTCTCTATTGGAGATTGGGTATTTTTAAAGGTATCACCGATGAAAGGGGTTATGAGATTTGGTAAGAAAGGGAAACTAAGCCCACGTTACATAGGGCCATATAAGATTACTAAGAGGGTCGGACAAGTTGCATATGAATTAGAGCTACCCCAGGAACTTTCAATGGTTCATCCAGTGTTTCATGTGTCAATGCTTCGAAAATGCATAGGTGACCCCTCTCGTATCACTCCTATAGAAGATGTACAGGTCACAGAGGATCTTACTTATGAAGAGGTACCGGTTGCTATTCTAGATCGCCAAATTAAAAAGTTAAGGAACAAAGAAATTGCATCAGTAAAGGTACTCTGGAGAAACAACCAAGTAGAAGAAATAACGTGGGAACCGGAGGAAGTAATGACATCCAAATACCCTCATCTATTTGAAGACAAGGAGGGACCAAAAGATACAGAGGAGGAACATTAATAGGTATGTGTTTGAATACTAGTTATGTTATTAACAGTTGTGTGACCAGAAATTCAAACCTGCCTAGACTATACGGTTATGTTAACATTCGGGACGAATGTTCCTAAGGGGGGGAGGATGTAACACCCCACATTTTACATGTACTAGTAATGTTCACATAAAATGACATACGACTTGATTTAATTACTACCAAAACTTTTTTTCGAGTGTTCAAGTGTTAGATTGGGGCACTATATGGAAGTCTATTTAGAGACTGTGGCCTTAAACGGAGAAAATCATTGACGTGCTTATGGAACTTAGGAAGCTAGCAGGTGAGTCACCTGTGTGGTTGGCTTAAAAAAAAATGTATATATACATGAGGGAGAATAATTCATTCATAAGTGAACTCACTTGAAGTCTAGACGTTAGTAAAAAGAAAGGGGAACGAAGACAAGGCTTAACGCCGAAACTTTCCAAGTCTTGTGACAAACGAAGCCCAAGTTAGGGAGGCTATTAAAGCCAATGGTTTAGCATTATATTGGGCCAAGATGTTAAGCCCAAGATTTTTATATAATAGGCCCAACTACATTCATTCACTACTAACAAAATTGGGCCCAAACAAAGTGCAAGAAAGATCAAGGAAAATGGGCCACTAAAGCCCATTGATTTAGAGATCCAAAAGGCCCAAGTGAAAGGGGAAAATTATTCATTGACCAACTTGATTTAATCAGTTGCAAATATAAGGAGAAAGTCGGTCTAAGGCCTCCTTAAAAAGGGACCAAAACCGAGCTCCTTAGGTTAACTAGTAGAAGACCAAAAAAATTTCAGCTTTTCTCTCTAAGTTTCTCTTGGCATTTCTTCATCTTGGAAGGCAACCAAAGGCTACTTTTTGAGTTCTTGAATTAGACTTACACCTTGGGAGTTAAGGTATGTAAAAATAACCATATACTTGATATGAATTTTCCATGGAAAACAAGATAAGTTGGCTGGTGTACTGTGCAGGAATTTCTGGACAGCTTGTGTCCTGAAAGTTGTTGTTTGATTTTCTTGGCTTTGGAACGATTCTTACCCTGATTTTTGACTTTGATATGATATAAAGTTGAGGTTATTAATATGTTATAGTGTGTATATGGTTGCCAAGGTTGCTGGACTGTTTTTCTAGTTCTTTGGAAACAAGTATCCTTATATGATCTTATGTGCTTCCAAAATGGTATTGGACTGTTTTGATGAGGGGGCTGATGTTTCACGTTTCCCCCCCTGTGTTTTGAGCTATTTTGTGACTGTGTTAAGGTTTATTTGATGTATATATATGTTGGGAGCATCTGGTTCAAAGTTGGGACAAGTATGAATTGTTAACGACGAAATGTAGGGAGACGACGAGATGTTGTGCTTCTTAGTTGAGCGTTTTGTAAAATGGTTCTGTGTTGTAGTTATGGACTGTTGCCAGCATGTTGTAGAGCTGATATAGGCTGTGTACATCATGTATATGATAATGTGTACTGGTTGAAGACAGTTAGAATTGAGAATGTCGGAATAACACCATTGAGTCGATGGTTATACGTTTGTTGCCAAAGTGTTGTGTTTTGTGAGATTGGGCTGTCCAAATGCATTGATTAGCTGCTAATACTAGCTTTAAAACATGATATTGTAGATAAATAGTTGGAAGAAAAGAAGTCATTTCGAGGTAAAAACAAGTTGATATGTCGAGGTATGTAAGGCTATTCGATCTCTTATTATTTGGCATGGAATCCAAAGTCTTTATTGGCACATAGAGATCTTTACAAACTTCGATATAACCACTCCACTCTTTCACATGTATTTGTGTGTCCAGATTCGAGCATTGTCACTGCTGCATACATACATTGGATACCATGACATATGAGTCTTCTTTTTAGCTAAATAAAGTTCATACGTTGTTTATGTCCTACATGTTTCACTAATTGTATAACCCACTCTTTTCATTGTGATATGATGTTACATGGTCACATACTTGTCATTTGTCATGCTTATAGTCTTATAGCTCAAATGTTACGATCACCAAAGATTCATCTCAAAAGTAATAAGAAGATATATGTATACAGTTGTTTCTGTTGGGTGGTATCCCAGGGGTGAAAGAATCACCTAGCATGGGTCAATCCCAGTATTACAGGGGGTATCCCAGGGGTGAAAGGAAAGCCTAGCATGGGTCGATCCTGATATAGATTTACCACTGATCAGCTGGTCATTTGTATTACATGATGTGCACAGATTATACAAGTGATAAGAGTAAAGTAACATAATTGTTATAAGATGCATGACTCCACAATATTCATAAAGGTGGTCTTTTACCCTACAGTAGTGTATGGTTTCATTTGAGCTTTTATCTCATATGTAGTACATGTTGCCTTACATATTCAGTACATTATTTCGTACTGACGTCCCTGTTGGGGGACCTGCATTCCATGCTGCAGGTGCAGAAGCTAATAAACCTCCCCAGTAAGAGTACAGGATATCAACTGCAGTCACTGAGCTCCAGGTTGCTTCGGGGCTTCGAGTCTTATCATATCTTTTGCATTGTATAGTATCTTATCATGAGGCGGGGCCTGTCCCGACCCTTATAAGATAATGTTTCTTGTCTAGAGGCTTCGTAGACTATGTAAAGAATAGTATGGTCATGTATCGTATCGTAGACATTGTGGCTCCAACGGCCTAGTCATACAACATCTTTTGGCTTGCTAGTTCCATTTATCTTTTGAGGGCATGTTTAGTATAAAAGTAACTTATAATGTTCATAGGTAATGTATTGCTACAGGTTGGTTCTCCCGAGCCTTACCGGCAACGGGTGCCAGTCCGCCTTAATAGGATTTGGGGCGTGACAGAAGTGGTATCAGAGCGGGTTGTCCTAGGGAGTCTACAAAGCCGTGTCTATGTAGAATCATGTTTATCGATGTGTTGTGCACCACATTTATAAACAAGAGGCTACGTGGCATTTAGGAGTTATCACTTCTTTTCATTCTTTAGATCGTGCCATAGAGCCAAATATTATAAGTGTACCATGTCTAATCCCTGAATTATTTTGTACAGTAAGTATGCCAGAGACAAGGAAGAGTAAAGGTAAAGGAAAGGAAGTAGAAGTGGTAGTTGGTATACCCAATCGGGCGAGACGACAGAGTGAGGCTCTAGATGAGTCTCTATCACAGACATCTCCAACCCCTCCATCTGTTGATGTACCAGGAAGTAGTGAAAACCCCCGAGAACCACCTGTTGATGCTTCTGTGCAGGATTTGAGAAATGCAGTTCAACTGTTGACTTGTATAGTTGCTGGCCAAGGTCAAAGACAAGAAGGCCCAGTTGCAGGTGCAGTTGGTGCAGGTAGGGCAGCCAGTACGAGAATACGTGATTTCCTCAACTTAGACCCCCCATCATTCACTGGGACAGATCCAAATGAAGATCCACAGGATTTTATTGATCAGATCCAACGCACCTTAGATGTTATGCATGTAAGTGGTTCGGAAGCTGCTGAGTTGGCAATATATAGATTGAAGGGTGTGGCTATACTGTGGTACGAAGCCTGGAAGAATTCCAAAGGCATAGATACACCTCCAACTACTTGGGAGGAGTTCAAAATGGCCTTTCTTGATCATTACTTGCCATTAGAGATCCGAGAGGCCCGTGCAGATCAGTTCCTGAACCTCCATCAGGGGAATATGAGCGTGAGGGAATATAGTCTTAAATTTAATTCTCTGGCCAGGTACGCTCCTAATGTTGTTGCTACTATGGCAGATAGAGTCCATCGGTACGTGGATAGGTTGGATTCATATTTGGTTAGAGATTGTACCATTGCTTCTTTGAATAAAGACATGGATATAGCGAGGATGCAAGCTTTTGCACAGAAACTGGAGGATCAGAGACAAAGAAGGAGGGCACAAGAAATAGAAAGGGGGCAATTCAAGAGGGCCAGATCTACAGGACAGTTTACACCACCCCAGGGTGAGTTTAGGCCACGATTTTCTCATAGGCCACCCAGGCCATCATCCTCTTACTCTACAGCTAGTGCTCCACCACCACTTCAAGGGTCTAGAAATGATCAATTTGGGCAGAGAAGTGAGGGCCAAGGTACACGGACAACAGGATATTCGGGAAGCCAGCAAATGCCTCCTAGGCAGCCTTGCAGACAATGTGGGAGATATCATATAGGTGCGTGTCGCAGGGGAACGGATGTTTGTTATTGGTGTGGTATGCCAGGGCATGTAATAAAAGATTGCCCAAGAAGACGCAGGGGTGATATGGCACAACCTACTAGATGAGTTGTTGTATCATCATCATCAGTGCCTCCATCAGGTAGAGGTGAGCAATTTCCCATAGGTCGCGACAGAGGTATTAGAGGGGCAGCTACTTCCAGCGTGGCCCAAAATCGCACATATGCTCTAGGGACTCGACAGAACCTGGAAGCTTCACCCGATGTGGTTATAGGTACATTGTCCATCTTCTCATATAAAGTGTATGCATTAATTGACCCTGGTTCTACATTGTCATATATTACTCCATTAGTTGCTGGGAAGCTTGGTAGAACACCTAAATTATTGAATAAACCACTTGCGGTGTCTACACCAACTGGGGAGTCAATTATAGTTAGAAGAGTCTATTGTGACTGCATAGTGACTGTCTGCGACCGAGATACATTAGCTGATCTTATCGAGTTAGAAATGGTAGAATTTGATGTTATAATGGGTATGGATTGGTTGGCTTCTTGCTATGCCACCGTTGACTGCCGAACCAAGAGGATGTACTTTCACTTTCCAAATGAAGCAGTCCTTGAATGGGAAGGCAATATTGGGGCACCAAAAGGGAGGTTTATCTCTTATTTTAAAGCCAGAAAAATGATATCAAAGGGATATATATGTCATCTCGTTAGAGTGAGAGACATGGAGGCAGAATCACCAACTATCCAGTCTGTTCCAATAGTGAATGAATTTATTGATGTCTTTCCTGAGGAACTCCCTGGTTTGCCTCCAGAACGAGAAATAGATTTTGGTATTGACTTATTACCAGGCACCGAGCCTATCTCTATTCCTCCATATAGAATGGCCCCGGCAGAATTACGTGAATTAAAGGAGCAACTGAAAGACTTGTTAGAAAAGGGTTTTATAAGACCTAGTGTGTCCCCTTGGGGTGCACCAGTTTTATTTGTGCGTAAAAAGGATGGCACATTGAGGATGTGTATTGACTACCGACAACTGAATAGGGTGACAATTAAGAATAAATATCCCCTCCCCAGAATTGATGACTTGTTTGATCAGTTACAGGGTGCCAAATACTTTTCAAAGATCGATTTGAGATCAGGTTATCATCAGGTGAGAGTGCAGGAAAAAGATATACCTAAGACAGCTTTCCGAACCAGATATGGTCACTTTGAATTTCTTGTTATGTCGTTTGGGCTAACGAATGCACCAGCAGTTTTTATGGATTTGATGAATAGGGTATTCAAGCCTTTCCTGGATGTGTTCGTGATAGTATTTATAGATGATATTCTGGTGTATTCAAGGTCAGAAAAGGACCACGCAAATCATTTACGACTAGTACTACAAGTTCTCCGTGATCGCCGGTTGTATGCTAAGTTTTCCAAATGTGAATTTTGGTTAAAATCAGTGGCATTTTTGGGCCATATTGTATCGGATGAAGGAATAAGGGTGGATTCACAGAAGATAGAGGCTGTGAAAGATTGGCCAAGGCCAACGACACCTACAGAAGTTCGAAGCTTCCTTGGATTGGCAGGTTATTACAGAAGGTTTGTTGAAGGTTTTTCTTCTATGTCTGCACCTCTTACTAAGCTAACTCACAAGGAAACCAAATTCCAATGGAATGATGCATGTGAAAGGAGCTTTCAAGAGTTGAAAAGCAGGCTAACCTCAGCACCTGTGCTAGTGCTTCCAGAAGGCTCAGAGGGATATGCAGTGTATTGTGATGCTTCCAGAGTTGGTTTGGGGTGTGTACTAACACAACATGGTAAGGTGATTGCTTATGCCTCGAGACAATTGAGACCACACGAGAAAAACTACCCAACACATGATCTTGAGCTAGCAGCGGTTGTATTTGCTTTAAAGATATGGCGCCACTATTTGTATGGGGTGCACGTGGACATATATACAGATCATAAGAGTTTACAATATATTTTCAAGCAGAAAGATCTAAATTTGAGGCAGCGGAGGTGGCTAGAGTTAATAAAGGATTATGATATTGATATATTATACCATCCAGGGAAAGCAAATGTGGTGGCTGATGCTCTAAGTCGTAAGACACTCATGGGTACCAGTGATCAGAAAGGGGTAAAGCAAGGCATGGCTAAGGATCTGCGTCAACTAGCCAATCTGGGTGTTCGTATACTCGAAACTCCAAGAAAGGACATTATTGTACATAATGCTACCGATTCTTCATTGATAAGGGAAGTGAAAGAAAAACAGTATTATGATCCTATTCTACAATGCCTTAAGGAGAAAGTAAGTCAAGGTATAATGAAGGAGTTTAGGCTTACACAAGATGGAGTACTTTATTGCCAAAATAGATTGTGTGTTCCTGATGTTAACAGACTCAGAAGGAGAATAATGGAAGAAGCCCATCATTCAATATATTCCATCCATCCAGGATCTACTAAGATGTATCATGACCTAAAGGGGGTGTTTTGGTGGGGAGGCATGAAAAAGGACCTTGCAGAGTTTGTGGCTCAATGTCCTACTTGTCAACAAGTCAAAGTAGAGCACCAAAAGCCAGGTGGTTACATGCAATGTATAGAGATTCCAACTTGGAAGTGGGATATGACTAATATGGATTTTGTAACTGGTTTGCCTCGTTCAGTTAATAAGTTTGACTCTATATGGGTGATAGTTGATAGACTCACGAAGTCAGCGCACTTCCTGCCAGTTAGAAGTGATTATACAGCTGAAGAATATGCCAAATTATACCTCAAAGAGATAGTTAGGCTACATGGGGTCCCACTCTCTATTATATCTGATCGAGGAGCTCAATTCACGGCAAAATTTTGGAAGTCCTTTCAAAGGAGTTTAGGGACGCAAGTGAATTTGAGTACAGCCTTCCATCCCCAAACAGACGGCCAAGCAGAGCGTACTATTCAAACACTTGAGGATATGTTGCGAACCTGTGCATTAGATTTTAAAGGTAGCTGGGTAGAACACTTGCCCCTTATTGAATTTGCCTATATAACAGCTACCATTCGAGCATCAAGATGGCGCCTTACGAAGCTTTGTATGGGAGGAAATGTAGGTCACCAATTGGTTGGTTTGAAGTGGGTGAAACCACCTTGCTCGGGCCAGATTTAGTCCGACAAGCCATGGAAAAAGTTAAGGTGATACAACAACGGCTAAAAACAGCCCAAAGTCGTCATAAATCATATGCAGATATGCGGAGAAGAGGGCTGGAATTCTCTATTGGAGATTGGGTATTTTTAAAGGTATCACCGATGAAAGGGGTTATGAGATTTGGTAAGAAAGGGAAACTAAGCCCACGTTACATAGGGCCATATAAGATTACTAAGAGGGTCGGACAAGTTGCATATGAATTAGAGCTACCCCAGGAACTTTCAATGGTTCATCCAGTGTTTCATGTGTCAATGCTTCGAAAATGCATAGGTGACCCCTCTCGTATCACTCCTATAGAAGATGTACAGGTCACAGAGGATCTTACTTATGAAGAGGTACCGGTTGCTATTCTAGATCGCCAAATTAAAAAGTTAAGGAACAAAGAAATTGCATCAGTAAAGGTACTCTGGAGAAACAACCAAGTAGAAGAAATAACGTGGGAACCGGAGGAAGTAATGACATCCAAATACCCTCATCTATTTGAAGACAAGGAGGGACCAAAAGATACAGAGGAGGAACATTAATAGGTATGTGTTTGAATACTAGTTATGTTATTAACAGTTGTGTGACCAGAAATTCAAACCTGCCTAGACTATACGGTTATGTTAACATTCGGGACGAATGTTCCTAAGGGGGGGAGGATGTAACACCCCACATTTTACATGTACTAGTAATGTTCACATAAAATGACATACGACTTGATTTAATTACTACCAAAACTTTTTTTCGAGTGTTCAAGTGTTAGATTGGGGCACTATATGGAAGTCTATTTAGAGACTGTGGCCTTAAACGGAGAAAATCATTGACGTGCTTATGGAACTTAGGAAGCTAGCAGGTGAGTCACCTGTGTGGTTGGCTTAAAAAAAAATGTATATATACATGAGGGAGAATAATTCATTCATAAGTGAACTCACTTGAAGTCTAGACGTTAGTAAAAAGAAAGGGGAACGAAGACAAGGCTTAACGCCGAAACTTTCCAAGTCTTGTGACAAACGAAGCCCAAGTTAGGGAGGCTATTAAAGCCAATGGTTTAGCATTATATTGGGCCAAGATGTTAAGCCCAAGATTTTTATATAATAGGCCCAACTACATTCATTCACTACTAACAAAATTGGGCCCAAACAAAGTGCAAGAAAGATCAAGGAAAATGGGCCACTAAAGCCCATTGATTTAGAGATCCAAAAGGCCCAAGTGAAAGGGGAAAATTATTCATTGACCAACTTGATTTAATCAGTTGCAAATATAAGGAGAAAGTCGGTCTAAGGCCTCCTTAAAAAGGGACCAAAACCGAGCTCCTTAGGTTAACTAGTAGAAGACCAAAAAAATTTCAGCTTTTCTCTCTAAGTTTCTCTTGGCATTTCTTCATCTTGGAAGGCAACCAAAGGCTACTTTTTGAGTTCTTGAATTAGACTTACACCTTGGGAGTTAAGGTATGTAAAAATAACCATATACTTGATATGAATTTTCCATGGAAAACAAGATAAGTTGGCTGGTGTACTGTGCAGGAATTTCTGGACAGCTTGTGTCCTGAAAGTTGTTGTTTGATTTTCTTGGCTTTGGAACGATTCTTACCCTGATTTTTGACTTTGATATGATATAAAGTTGAGGTTATTAATATGTTATAGTGTGTATATGGTTGCCAAGGTTGCTGGACTGTTTTTCTAGTTCTTTGGAAACAAGTATCCTTATATGATCTTATGTGCTTCCAAAATGGTATTGGACTGTTTTGATGAGGGGGCTGATGTTTCACGTTTCCCCCCCTGTGTTTTGAGCTATTTTGTGACTGTGTTAAGGTTTATTTGATGTATATATATGTTGGGAGCATCTGGTTCAAAGTTGGGACAAGTATGAATTGTTAACGACGAAATGTAGGGAGACGACGAGATGTTGTGCTTCTTAGTTGAGCGTTTTGTAAAATGGTTCTGTGTTGTAGTTATGGACTGTTGCCAGCATGTTGTAGAGCTGATATAGGCTGTGTACATCATGTATATGATAATGTGTACTGGTTGAAGACAGTTAGAATTGAGAATGTCGGAATAACACCATTGAGTCGATGGTTATACGTTTGTTGTGTTTTGTGAGATTGGGCTGTCCAAATGCATTGATTAGCTGCTAATACTAGCTTTAAAACATGATATTGTAGATAAATAGTTGGAAGAAAAGAAGTCATTTCGAGGTAAAAACAAGTTGATATGTCGAGGTATGTAAGGCTATTCGATCTCTTATTATTTGGCATGGAATCCAAAGTCTTTATTGGCACATAGAGATCTTTACAAACTTCGATATAACCACTCCACTCTTTCACATGTATTTGTGTGTCCAGATTCGAGCATTGTCACTGCTGCATACATACATTGGATACCATGACATATGAGTCTTCTTTTTAGCTAAATAAAGTTCATACGTTGTTTATGTCCTACATGTTTCACTAATTGTATAACCCACTCTTTTCATTGTGATATGATGTTACATGGTCACATACTTGTCATTTGTCATGCTTATAGTCTTATAGCTCAAATGTTACGATCACCAAAGATTCATCTCAAAAGTAATAAGAAGATATATGTATACAGTTGTTTCTGTTGGGTGGTATCCCAGGGGTGAAAGAATCACCTAGCATGGGTCAATCCCAGTATTACAGGGGGTATCCCAGGGGTGAAAGGAAAGCCTAGCATGGGTCGATCCTGATATAGATTTACCACTGATCAGCTGGTCATTTGTATTACATGATGTGCACAGATTATACAAGTGATAAGAGTAAAGTAACATAATTGTTATAAGATGCATGACTCCACAATATTCATAAAGGTGGTCTTTTACCCTACAGTAGTGTATGGTTTCATTTGAGCTTTTATCTCATATGTAGTACATGTTGCCTTACATATTCAGTACATTATTTCGTACTGACGTCCCTGTTGGGGGACCTGCATTCCATGCTGCAGGTGCAGAAGCTAATAAACCTCCCCAGTAAGAGTACAGGATATCAACTGCAGTCACTGAGCTCCAGGTTGCTTCGGGGCTTCGAGTCTTATCATATCTTTTGCATTGTATAGTATCTTATCATGAGGCGGGGCCTATCCCGACCCTTATAAGATAATGTTTCTTGTCTAGAGGCTTCGTAGACTATGTAAAGAATAGTATGGTCATGTATCGTATCGTAGACATTGTGGCTCCAACGGCCTAGTCATACAACATCTTTTGGCTTGCTAGTTCCATTTATCTTTTGAGGGCATGTTTAGTATAAAAGTAACTTATAATGTTCATAGGTAATGTATTGCTACAGGTTGGTTCTCCCGAGCCTTACCGGCAACGGGTGCCAGTCCGCCTTAATAGGATTTGGGGCGTGACAATTCTGTTGATTGAGGGGAAGGTGTTAGACACCCCTCGATCCCGTGGTTTGACCACGGTGGCTTGGCAGAGCGTATCGGCTAAATTGACATTACAAATGCATAAATCACACAAAGCACGCAAAAATAATCACTTAAGCAAACAAAAGCAAAATAATCCAAAATATAATGTCCAGTCCAATTATTACAACCCGAAATAAAAAGGTACTGAAAGTAAACCTACGCTAATCCTAAACTAAGCTCCAATGCTTTACCCGATGCCCTAGGCCTTCATCGCGATCATTTTCTGCCAACATGATACGTCGGGGCATTCCCCGGTGAATAAGTACAAAAGACCTCGGGGCATTCCCCAGCTAAATGAATACATTTGAATCGAATGCAATAAAGTAGAAAACATTCAACACCTACTCCACATTCAAACATCCAACGAAACACTTATTTCTAAATTTTGCCTATCCGAACCTACGATTGCCTACCCACTTGACCTATCATGATACTATCTAATTCGATAATATTCAGTAATGAATCAAAACAAACAACCTTCAACTTATTTTATTATCAATTTTCAATTCCGACCCCTAAATCAACAAGTTTAATCCTCAAGCCATGGTTAACAAATTTCCCGATTATCAAACCACTTTTTTTAAAAAAAAATATAAAATCAACTTCAAACATATACATCCAACGAAGATTCAAGCATTTATGCACACCACTCTTACGTATCCACAACAACGATCAATATTTTAGTAGAAATTTAAGCAACCACAAAATCACGGCATTAACCAAAATCCGAAAAAATGAAAGAGTAGGGTTAAAGAGATGGACCTTAATAGAACTCGTGATCATTGATAATAAAGAAATCCGAGACCGAGATCCTCGAATGGGCCTCAACAACGAATGATCCAACTCGAATATAGGAAGACCAAATAGACAGATTTAAACAAACCAGAGCAAACCCACTACGGACCTCCCAAATCAAGACTCAACTACGAATGAAAGAAGCAACAACTCAAACTCTCGGACGAAGAATAAACCTCAACAACGAACAAGCTGCTAACTTAGTACCAGAATCCGCACTCGGAGTTTGATTCAAAACGCAGAAAAAACCCAAAATTTCAAGCTATCTGAGATAACATGTGGATTCAAACGGAATTTTGGATTGAATTTTATGAAGAAGGGAGACGTTGGCGCGTTTTTCCGGTGGATCCGTGACCGGTGTTCCTCGAACGATGCCGTAATCAACTTAATCCAATGAATAGTGATTGATTTCGACAAAACAGTCGCCGGAAAACTCGAGGTCGGACGGATTTTGTTCACCTCTCCTCAAGTTTCCTCCGTCTTCATTGATTTCAGATCGACTTCTCTCTCTCGGTTCTCTCTCTCGCTATTTTTACTGTTTTTCTCCCATTCTGTAACGCCCCATAAAAAGTCATGCATGTATTAGACTATAATTTCTGAACTTTAGACTTAAGTTTTAGTGGACGTTGTAAATTGTGTCAGCTTCCATCGACCATAACTCTCTGTATATGTAGAATTAGAGAACCTACTAGGTGTCAAATGATAGGTCTTCGAGTTAACTTTCCAACGATACCAATTTTGCAAAAAATCCGACACTCGAGCAAGAAGTTGTGGCTTTGCAAAGAAGAGTGCGACGCCTAACCAATCACACATAACCACTGGACTGGTTGTGCGATACACAAGGCGGCGCATACCTTAATCTATGCGATGCAAAGGGCGGCGCCTATATTAATCTATGCAATGCAAAGGGCGGCGCCTATCTTAATCTGTGTAATGCAAAGGGCGGCGCATACTTATGGTTTCAGGTGACGAAAACACTCCGTTTTGAGTTACTTTAAGTGAAAGTTAGTCCTTACAAAACCCAAAATCATCCTTACTCACTCCTAAACGGATTTGGACCTATTAACAACATTGAAGCCTCCTATAAAATCCCAAAATCTAATCCTTCAAGAACTTAAGAAGAGAAGCAACTAGGGTTTGAGAAAATAAGCTTTAAGGTCCGATCATTCCGAAACATCTTCGTGAAACAAATTACAGATTCGGAATCCTCTCGACGTAGGCTTCGATAAACATCCAAAATTCGTGGAGAAAAAGGTACGCGGGGTTTTTCCTAAATTCTCATGGGCATAGAAAAAATCACCTTTTAGAATGGGGTTTTAAATTATGTATATATATTTATGTATAAGATGTTTTAACATCATTGTTTTGGTCTTTTGACCATTTCCAAAGCGATTTGACAGTTTATATACATATATGAATGAATGTGTTTCAATTTTTGAATACATGAACTTGCTAAAGACATTTGACCACCAGGTGTTTGATGAAATTTCTGCATGAATTGAACTTTAAGTTTCGGAATATGAAATCCTTTACACCAGTTACATGTTTTGGTGGTCTAAACTATGTTTTGAATGAAAGCTCTTGCTTAATACATTATGGCTCAGAAAGATCATGACTTGCAATGTCTTGGTATGACGATACTAATTCAGACTAATGCCATATCAGACTCAGACTAACAGACATTTCAGACTTTCATGATTTTAGACATTAAGAATGTTGCATGTACAGAAAAGGTTAAAAATGGGCATACAGAGATGTTAGGTGGTCCCCCGAAGAGGGATTGAGTTCAAGCGACTCATTGCCTAAAACCGTGGTTTGCCGACCCGGGTATACTATTATGCGCTGACTTAAATGTCCTGTGACGTATCAGACTCAGACACTCCAACTCTTGCAGAACACTTGGGTTGGAGAATTCCCCGCCGAGTCAATGGTGGATTCCATATAGCCCGTGGAATATCAGACTTGTAGGGGAATACCACCTAACTCAGAAGTAAAACACAGATCATGATTTGAAATGAGCAGTCAAGTTTCATGTTTTCAGAAAGTGCCCATGTATTTTTCAGAAACAGTTTTATACATGATGTCTTGAGGAAAAAAATTGCTTTCACTTAATATATATATATATATATATATGTATGTTCCATTATACTATTTTTGGATTGCTTTGCGTGCCAGTACTTTTGTGCTGACCCCCCTCCTTCCAGGTTCTGAGGCACAGTCTAGGGGTCCAGCTACTCAGTAGACATTTTTGGATTTGCAGACTTGATTTACAGTGGTGAGCCTTCTATCATTCGAAAGGCCTAATTATGTCAGACATTATCTTATTTATTATGTATTTGGTTTACTGGGGGCCTTGTCCCAATTTCTTTTCAGACAGATGTTTATGTTCTTAGTAGAGATTTCACAGACTGATGTCAGTTAGTATTATTCAGAAATGTTGCAGAACTTGACCATGTTTTCCGTACTCAGTTTCAATTCCGTATTTTATTATGATTACGAATGTTGTGCATGATAACCAGATAGAGAATGGGTGTTCCGGGCCTTCATGGTTCGGGATGCTCGTCACGGCCAGGGCCTAGGCTCGGGTCGTGACACATTCCCGTGTGCGTGTGTGTGCTTGAGCGTGTGTAGTGCATTTTTTGGTGACCCTCTCCTTTTTCCGGTGAGGTTTTTGTATTTGGTGTGAATGATGGATGAAGATGATTGTGTTTGCTATGAGGTCAATTCTCTAGATAAAGCCGATGATGACCTTTTCCTTATTGTATATATGGATAATGATGATGATGATGTGGGTTCCTTTTTTTTTTCATTTTGTATGTGTGTAAATGTATATATTCTGTGAGGTGAGGGTGGGGTAGTGGTGAGGTGGGGGTGGGGTATGGTATGATGTGGTTTATTTTGATTGGATGGGATGTTAGGATAAGATGTAGGGGTTAGGATAGGATAGAATTTGTTAGGGAGTTTGTTATTTTTTTGTATTTTGTGAGGGTATAATAACATGGATGAGGGTACACGGTAGGATAAAATAAAAATGGGTAAAAGTGAATAAGAATTGAACTTTAAGAGAACGAAATTACATGTCTACATCATGCCTCCTTTGGATGTAAACACATGGTGTTTTCATATAAAGCAGTAGACAACGAGGTGGAATTTTATCCTGACCTTTATTTAAAAGCATGGAGCAAGAGGAAGGAGGAAAACTAGGTCTTGACTTAGGACATACTACCCACCCCATTTATGAGGGGATCAAGTGATAAGTATCTCAAAGGATTGGAAGGAGGTGGACTATACCGAGTTGGAGAGTCGAGTGAGGTTCCATCGAGGTTCCGGTCCCCGGCTCTGTCATTACATAAAAAAATGAAAATTACAAGTTAAAACATAAATGAAATTACAAAAATCCTATCTATACAACTTCTGTTGGCTCTTGACTCGACTTTTACCACCCTATTCTTCAGGCGGGCTCCTGACTTGCAATTTCTTTTCAACTTGTTGCTTGGCTTTCAATTACTTTACTTTGTTGCATGACTTTTCATTTCTTTACCCTATTCTCCAAGCGGGCTCCTGACTTGCTATTTCATCACTTTGTTGCTTGACTTTTCATTTCTTTACTGGTTCTCCAGGCGGGCCTCTGACTTTCTATTTCATCACCCTGTTCTTCAGGCGGGCTCCTGAAACCCAAAATTAAAACTACAACAAAAATTATCCCAAACAAGAATTATAATAAAATAGTATTTCATTTTTGAAAGCGTTGTCCCATTTTCCAGGAGGGTACTGAACATAAAGTAAAATTCCCATTTTCCATTCCCATTTTCCAGGAGGGTCCTGAACATAAAGTAAAATCCCATTTTTCAGGAGGGGCCTAAACAGAAATTAAAATCCCATTTTTCAGAAGGGTCCTGAATATAAAGTAAAATTCCCATTTTCCAGGAGGGTCCTGAACATAAAGTAAAATCCCATTTTTCAGGAGGGTCCTGAACATAAAGTAAAATCCCATTTTTCAGGAGGGTCCTGAAGAGAAAGTAAAATCCCATTTTTCAGGAGGGTCCTGAACATAAAGTAAAACCCCATTTTTCAGGAGGGGACTGAACAGAAATTAAAATCCCATTTTTTAGGAGAGTCCTGAACATAAAGTAAAATCCCATTTTTCAGGAGGGTCCTGAACATAAAGTAAATTTCCATTTTCCAGGAGGGTCCCGAACAGAAAGTAAAATCCCATTTTTCAGGAGGGTCCTGAACAGAAAGTAAATTTCCATTTTCCAGGAGGGTCCTGAACAGAAAGTAAAATCCTATTTTCTCAGGAGGGTCCTGAACATAAAGTAAAATCCCATTTTTTCAGGAGGGTCCTCAACATAAAGTAAAATCCCATTTTTTAGGAGGGTCCTGAACAGAAAGTAAAATTCCCATTTTTCAGGAGGGTCCTTAACATAAAGTAAAATCCCATTTTTTCAGGAGGGTCCTGAACATAAAGTAAAATCCCATTTCTCAGGAGGGTCCTGAACATAAAGTAAAATCCCATTTTTTCAGAAGGGTCCTGAACATAAAGTAAAATCCCATTTTTTAGGAGGGGTCCTGAACAGAAAGTAAAATTCTCATTTTTCAGGAGGGTCCTTAACATAAAGTAAAATCCCATTTTTTCAGGAGGGTCCTGAACATAAAGTAAAATCCCATTTTCAGGAGGGTCCTGAACATAAAGTAAAATTCCCATTTTCCAGGAGGATCCTGAACATAAATTAAAATCCCATTTTTCAGGAGGGGCCTAAACAGAAATTAAAATCCCATTTTTCAGGAGGGTCCTGAACATAAAGTAAAATTCCCATTTTCCAGGAGGGTCCTGAACATAAAGTAAAATCCCATTTCTTAGGAGGGTCCTGAACAGAAAGTAAAATCCCACGGATGTTCATTTCCAATGGTAGCTGAATTAAGTTAAGCGAATTTGCCCCTATTTCAACAAAGAAAATTTGTCAGTTAAAAACTTAGTGGTGGCTTGCAGATCTTGGCTTCTCAGGTATCTGCCCAGCACTCGTTCCTTTCATCTTTGTTCTAAATCTATAACACTTGCCCTGTCTTGCCGCATCATCAACCCGAATCCCGATTGAGGGAAGTGAATTCTGACTCGAACAATGGGCTTCTATTTTACCATGCCTCTGAGGTGCACCCTATTCCCAAATTTGAATGCTTCCATGAATCCAACAGCCTGTCGGTTGATAGACTTCCTTTGTTTTGTTTTGAATTACGATCAAATTTCTTTCTTATTCTGTTCCTTAGCTTTTCCTCGTATAATTGGAAAGACTGGTAGTAAATTTTTAAATCGTTTCTCACTTGTTTTGACATAGACTTGACTTAAAATGTAAAGAAATGATAGTGACTTTTATTTTGATGAATGACATAAAAAGACAAAAAGCATGAATATGTAAATGAAAGAAAAGGGCAATGTCCCATATTCAAAAAGAAAACTTATCTGAATACGATAACCAACTCCAATGAGTATGACATGCATTTTGGATTGAGCTGCCTGATCTTCCTATCCAAACTCCCCATTTGTTGTTGAGTTCGTGCCTTTGCCGCTGAGCTGCTTCTTTAAATCCGTTGGACTCATACATCACATTCAATTGATGACATCTTAAAAGACCTTCGCCAACAAATCTCTTTCTTTTAACTTTTCACTTTTCTCTTGAACTTTTCATCGCCTTACGGTGCCCATGAGGGTTTTCACCAATAAGACTCTCTCATTTTTATTTCTCTCAACTCACCATCGCCTTATGATGCCCATGGGGGTTTTCACCAATAAGACTCTCATTTTTGTATTTCTTTCCTGATTTCTTATGCTGATGGAGACAAGTGGTACCTCAGAATGTATCATCATATCCATTGCATGCTTAGCCTTAACATTATCAAAAATTGATCTGAAGGACTTTCTTTGGTTGTAACTTGGCTTTTGGTTAAGGTTAGAAAAGGATGGTAAGAGGCTCAAACGATACTTGAAGTGGAGGTGGGACTTACAACTTTTGGAATCGACTCAAACAACACATTAACTCATGCCCCAGCTTTGTTGACTGGGTGAATCTTAAATCTTTATTTGGTTGGACCGAGCCCAAAATAGGGCAGCCTACGTATCTCACTCCCGTTTTCTTTTTTTTTTTTAATTTTCAAACTCTTTCTTTTATTCTTATTTCCTCGACATTTATCTTAGACTCCATTTTGATTCCAAAAGAGGGATATGAAAGAAAATTAAAACGAAGCTCAAACGGGTAAACAAAGGATGACACAATGTTCGGATAGAAGAATAAAATGCCTTCATCATATCAATCTTAAAAAATGCAAGTACTAAACATGCAATAAAATCAACAAAGGATCAAATATCATACATAGTATCTTTTGACCGTATCAGCATTGATAGCCATTTCTGCCATTTTTCCTTCAGTATCTGTCAAATATAAGGCTCCATTAGGCAACACTTTCTTTATAATGAAGGGACCTTGCCAGTTAGGGGAGAACTTGCCTTTTGCTTCAACCTGGTGAGGAAGGATATGTCTCAATACCAACTGACCAACTTCAAATTCCTGGGATGGACCTTTTTGTTATACGCTTGAGCCATCCTTCTCTGATACAACTGTCCATGACATACAGACGTTAGCTTTTTTTCCTCAATCAAACTCAAATGTTCCAGTTCGGTTTTACCCATTTGTCATCATCAATCTCTGCTTCTACAATGACTCGAAGAGAGGGAATTTCAACTTCTGCAGGATAGACTGCTTCTGTCCCATACACCAACAAATATGGAGCTGCCCCTGTTGAAGTGCGAACAGTGGTGCGATAACCTAGCAATACAAACGACAACTTTTCATGCCACTGTCTAGACCCTTGTACCATTTTTTGCAGTATCTTTTTTATATTCTTATTGGCGGCTTCTACAACACCATTGGCCTTTGGGCGTTATGGAGTAGAATTTCGATGTGCGATCTTAAACTGTTGACATACTTCTTGCATCAAATAACTATTGAAATTGGCAGCATTGTCTGTAATGATCATCTTAGGAATTCCAAATCTACAAATGATATTGGCATGAACAAAGTCTACCATAGCCTTCTTTGTCACTGACTTGAAAGTTACTGCTTCTACCCACTTTGTGAAATAGCCAATGGCTACCAAAATGAATCTATGCCTATTTGATGCATGCGGCTCAATCGGTCCAATCACATCCATTCCCCAAGCCACGAACGGTCATGGAGCGGCCATTGCATGCAACTCAACAGTAGGAGAATGTATCAGATCACCGTGTACATGACATTGATGACACTTTTGAACAAATTGAATAGAATCCCTTTCCATAGTAAGCCAGTAATAACCTGCTCGAAGAATCTTCTTTGACAAGACATGCCCATTCATGTGTGACCCGCATACTCCAGAGTGTATTTCAACCATGATTACCGAGGCTTCTCTTGCATCTACACACCTTAAAAGTCCCAGATCTGGGGTCCTCTTATACAAGATTCCAACACTTAAGAAAAATCCCCTAGCCAAATGCCTAATAGTCCTTTTTTGATCATTGGTGGCATATGCTGGGTATTCTCCTGATTGAATGCACCGCTTGATATCCAAGAACCAAGGTTCTCCATCGCTCTCTTCTTCAACCGCATTACTGTAAGCATGCTGATCACGACTCTGTATATGCACTGGATCGATGTAAGCTCTGTCAGGATGAGCTTCAAATCTCACGTCTCCCAATCGCCTTGAATTTGATGGACGAGCAAATATGAATCCCCCAACACCAATAATTCTTGGACTCCCATATCAACAGCTAACCTCAAACCAAGAATACAGGCTTCATACTCTGCCATATTATTAGTATAGTAGAATCAAAGTTATGCTGTTACTGGAAAATGTTGTCCTGATTTAGAGATAAGAACCGCACCTATTCCGACTCCTTTCATATTGAAAGCTCCATCAAAGAATAACCTCCAACCTGGATCAGCATATATAACGACTTCATCGACACACGATACTTCTTCATCAGGAAAATATGTCTTTAATGGCTCGTACTCTTCATCGATGGGATTCTCAGCAAGATGATCTACCAAGGCTTGGGCTTTCATGGCGGTTTGAGTCACACATATAATGTCGAACTCGGTAAGCAATATTTGCCACTTTTCCAATCGACCTGTTGGCATAGGCTTCTGAAAGATATACTTCAAAGAATCCATGCGGGAGATGAGATAAGTAGTATAGGATGAGAGATAGTGCTTCAACTTTTGTGCTACCCAAGTTAGGGCACAACATGTCCTTTCAAGAAGAGTATATCTGGCCTCATATGCAGTCAACTTCTTGCTAAGATAATAAATAGCCTGCTCCTTTTTGCTTGTGATATCATGTTGACCCAGGACACAACCGAAAGAATTGTCCATGACTGATAAATATAAGATCAAAGGCCTACCAGGATCCGGGCGTACTAGCACTGGCGGATTTGACAAATATCTTTTGATTCGATCGAATGCTTCCTGACATTTTTCAGTCTATTTTACCACAACACTCTTTTTCAGCAACTTGAATATGGGCTCACAAGTGATTGTGAGTTGAGCAATAAACCTGCTAATGTAGTTCAGTCTACCAAGCAAACTCATCACCTCTGTTCTATTCTTGGGCGGGGGCAAATCCTGAATGGCTTTGATTTTTGAGAGATCCAATTCAATTCCCTGACGGCTGACTACAAACCCCAACAGGTTTCCAGACAGAACTCCAAATACACATTTTGCCGAGTTGAGTTTGAGATTATACCTGCGAAGCCTTTCAAAGAACTTTCTTAAATCTTTAACATGGTCGGCCTGACTTTTTGACTTAATAATCACATCATCCACGTAGACCTCAATCTCCTTATGCATCATATCATGAAACATAGTAGTCATGGCTCTCATGTATGTTGCTCCAGCATTCTTCAAACCAAACAGCATCACTCGATAATAATAGGTCCCCCATGGTGTGATAAAAGACATCTTCTCCGCGTCTTCATCATCTATAATGATCTGGTGATATCCATCGTAGCAATCCACAAAAGAGGCAACCTCATGTTTAGCACAGTTGTCTAATAAAATGTGGATGTTGGGCAGTGGAAAATCATCTTTCAGACTTGCTCTGTTCAAATCACGGTAATCAACACACACTCGAATTTTGCCATCTTTCTTTGGTACGGGAATAACATTGGATAACCACATGGGATAGCGAGCTAGTCGAATTACTTTGGCTTCAAGTTGTTTCATGATTTCCTCTTAAATCTTAATACTTACATCCGTTTTAAACTTCCTCAACTTCTATTTGACAGGAGGGAACGCGAGATCAGTTGGCAATTTGTGAGTCTCTAATTCAGTGCTTAAACCAGGCATATCATCATAAGACCATGCAAAAACATCCTTATAATCAATTAATGCTTGAATCATTCCATATTTTAGTTGTGGAAAAGCATGTACACTGATTTTAGTTTCCCTAACATCTTCTTGACCCCTTAGATTTATTGGCTCAGTCTCATTCAAATTAGGATTCGGTTTGTCTTCAAACTGTTCCAACTCTTTGCTTATTTCTTTTTTTTTTGCTTCTTCTTCATCATATTCCCCATCTTGCTTCATTACATCTTGATTAATTTGGATTTTAAGGTCAGGCTGAAAATTCCGCATGCATGTCATGTCATTAGAATCAGCATAAAGAGAACTGTATATAAAAAAAAAGAAAAACAAAATATATTAGACACTAAACAAAAGGGACATTGCATTTCATTAAATGAAAATATAGAAGGGTATAAATATAGATGCCAATATAACATAAACAAACTAAAATCCGAATTACAACCCTGAAATAACTCGGGTAAACAGAAAGAAAAACAAAATAAACTACCAAAACTCCCTCCTGACGGGGAGAGGAATGACTTCCCAATTATTAAGCCAGACAGCTAGACCTATGAATTGCACGTCTGCCATACTGGTACCTTCTCCTGCTTCAACCATATCAACTTCAATAAAAAGGTTCTGGAAGTCATCAACCAATTCAACTTCAAATTCCACATGTTTCGTGACACTGCTCTTAACAAATGATTCACTGAGTAGTGGCATTGGGCGAGGGAGTGACCATATTTCCTTTTTCCTTTCCTTGGCTTTCTTCAGATCTTCAGTCGTAGGCTCAAATCCCAGACCAAACGTGCCCACAATCTCACTCGGACATATGGGACAAACTATACCATACAGAGACGCTCCCAAACCCTTTCATGACTCAAATTCATATTTCCAAAGTTCACTCACCATTATGATAGAAGCAGAAGACAATTATGGTCCCGGTATAACCTGTCATTCAAGGATACAATTCACTGGCACTGTGTTAAAAATTTGATAGACGAATGTCTCCTCTACGCTATTTGCTTCAATAAGAGACAAGGAATAATCTTCGCAGGCGGGCAAATATCTTTCAATGTGAATAACCACTTCTTGCTGTCATGCTCAAACTTAATCATTTGGTGTAGTGTAGATGCAACCTCCTTGGCATTGTGGATCGACGGCCTTCCCAACAACAGATTGTAAGAGGAGTCTACATTCAACACTTGAAACTCTATGGCGAACTGAATAGGCCCTATGATCAACATTAGTTCTATTTCGCCAATGGAATTTGATTTTGCACCATCGAAAGCCCTAACACATACATTATTGGGCATGATCCCATCAGCACCTATATTCAACTTTTGCAAAGTAGAAATAGGGAAAATATTTGTACCTGAACCCCCATCAATCATAACATGAGTAACGTAGAAATCTTAATACTTCACTGTAATGTGAAGGCCCCGATTATAACCTGTACCTTCAACAGGCAATTCATTGTCAGAAAAGCTGATCTGATTCACCTCAAAGATTTTTCCAACCATTTTCTCCAGCTGATTTACTGTAATCTCCCTAGGAACATATGTTTCATTTAATACCTTCAGTAAAATATCACGATGCTCCCTGAAGTGCAAAAACAAAGATAAGAGGGAAATTTGAGCGGGGGTTTTCTTCAACTGGTCTAATATTGAATACTCTGGAAATTTCATCTTTTTCAAAAATTCTTCGGCTTCTTCTTCGGTGATAGGCTTTTTGATAGATGACGGTCCACTCACCGTTGGCTTGGACCTTCTTAATCTTTCAGGCACGAAGCATCTTCCTGATCTAGTCAAACCCCTACCTCATCTACATCTTCCACTATTTCTTTCCCGTGATAGGTCATCACAGTCCGCCCATAATTCCAGGGAACCCTTTTCGTATCAACTATCGGAGGTTGGGTCACTGGTTTGAGGTCAATAGGTGCTGCCAGTGCTCTTTTCACCGTCAAGATGGGTTGACTCAGAGCTCCCACCACTGTCAACTTAGGTTTATCCTGACTTAAATCAATATGCCTTTTGGTAACTTGTACTGTTACCAGGGCTTTCTTTGTGCTTTCTTGGGCTTTATCTTCTCTCATTACTTCCCGGTTCAATGACATTGCTTTCAAAGACATTCACCGATTTCTCCTCAATGGTCTGTATCTTGACAATAGGCTTATAACCCCTCAAAGACTCTTTCCCATCATATATTAATTCTAACATATTGGCTTCAGCATGGGTTGGCAGTGGATTCTGGTTAATGTTTGGACCCTCCGGGGCCTGGACCAGCATCTGATTTGTGTTAATTAAATCTTGGACAACTCTCTTTAAATTCCAACATTTCTCAATATCATGGCCTAGCATATCAGAACAGTACGCACAACTTAAAGAATAATTGAGATTCCTCAACGGTGGATTTGAAAGCCTTCCTTGAATTGGGCTTAAAACCTTCAACTTTCTCAACCTATCAAACAAGCTAGCATATGACTCCCCAAGAGGTGTGAATTGATTTTTGACCGCCTTCTCCTTCTTATACTCGGGCCTAGGCTGAAAACTGGGTCTGGAGGGGTTTTGGTAATTTGATGGAGCAAATGGGCAATTTTGTGGAGCTTGCGTGCGCCACTGCGGGTAAGGAGGGGTTTGGGCATATGGCTGTGTGCTATATACTGGGTACGGGGGGTGGTGGAATGGAATATAAAGGGTTTTGTGGAGGATAGTAATGGTGGGGAGGAATATATGGAGCTTGGGTGTAGACTTGGGCTTGGGATTGGGGATAGGGGCGAGGTGGTCTTTTGGGATAGGAGTGGGTTCCAGCTACGACAGTCGCCACATCCTCTTTCTTCTTTTTTACCTACAAATGCGCCAGATACACCTTGAATCGCTTGTGTGGTGGCTTTAAATGCGGCAAAACTCACTATTCGGCCGGTCTTAATTTCGTCCTCTATCATCACCCCTATTTTGAGGACTTCCATAAAAGATTTTCCCATTGTCGGAAGTAAATGTTGAAAATAGGTCTCATCCTGTGCCTAAATGAAAACTTCTACCAACTTACTTTCTTTCATTGGAGGCTTTACCCTGGTGTCCTGTTCACGCCACCTTATCGCGTATTTTCTAAAACCTTCAGTGCTCTTTTTCTTCATGTTGACCAAGGATTTTTCGTCCGAAATCAGGTCGATGTTATACTAAAAATGTTGAACAAATTCAGAAGCTAAGTCATCCCAGCTGTTCTATTTATCGATATCTCGATCGATAAATCATTCTGAGGCCAGATCAGAAAGACTCTCGCCAAAGAAGGCCATGAGCAACTCTTCCCTTCCTCCTGCAGCCCTCAACTGGTTGCAATAACGTATCAAGTGTGCCACGGGATCACCGTGTCCTACATACTTCTCAAACTTAGGCATCTTAAAATCGAGGGGAAGGTTGATGTCTGGGAACATGCAAAGATCTTTATAGAAAACACTCCTATAATCTCCGATTCCTTGCAAATTCCTCATAGCTTGTTCTAAACTTTTCAATTTTTGGGCTACGATATCCTGTTCCACTATTGTGACAGGTTACTTCGTATCAAATGGAAATGCAGGCGGCTGAGTGTACCCATACGGTTCATTCATTTGCAAAGTAGGCTCTGGGGCATAATACTAACTATCTGAAACCTTCAGTACTGACTCACTGGCAGACCTAGGGAGCCTCATTGTGGGACGTACAACATATATAGGAGTTTCATGTGGTGGCGGAGCCACGAATACCGGTGTGATCGGTGGCGCTAGCTGAGCAGCTGGTCTTGATTGAGGAGCTGCCAAGGGCACACCAGAACTGCCAGGATAATAATGTCGCAGAGTGAATCCTAGCGCGTGCTCAGGTGACTCAGTAGGAGCAGAGAATTGCGCCTGAGAGAGCGATAGGCAGTTAGAGATATTCCCCAGACCTTCAGGGAGTGGAGAAGGAGGCATTCCGCTGGCCCATGCCCGGTGTAAATCTATCAATTGTTGCCTGAGCCTTACTACCTCATCATTGTGTTATGAACTTTCTTCCCTGTGATCCTGATCCGGGTTAATGAGCGAATTTTCAATCTCCCTGCTATCTAGAGAAGTATGGGTGACTAGCCAGAGTGCTGCAAACCTACCACTGTTATCTGAAAGAACATGCTCATCAAAGACGACATCCGTTAGGATTGAGGCACACAACAAGCATGGGAATCACATTGTAAAAATTGTCCTAAATTCATGTTCATTTCTACCAGCTTTTGAGGGTAACGAGGTCATTTTAACATCATCCTGATTTTTGTCTACACTTATTATTATCTACACCTATTATTATTATTATTATTATTTCTTTCCCTCTCTTTTTTCTTTTTTTTTCTTTTTTTTTTTGTATCAATCTCTGTTCTTTTCTTTTCTTGTCGTTATCTACCTTTATTTTATCATTCTTTATGGCTTTTGTTTTTTCTTTAAAAGAGAAAAAATAATGAAAAACAACGAAACAGAATGATTAGATCGAACCCAAAAGTAGGTTGCCTACGTATCATGCTGTACACGAATCAGATCTAGCATAGTTCGGGCAGCATGTGCATAAACATCACCCGCTTTTTTTTAAAATAAAACGTAAATAAATAAACAAAGGAAAGACGTAACATCATAACATTTTGAAGAAAGAAAACAACAAAAACGTATAAAAAGTTTGGGACCACTTTAAAACTAAACAACAAATACGAAACAACATTCTAGACCCCTAAGACGACATAGGTGAAATTACTAATAAAGACCCTAATACCAAAAACAACTTGACTTAGACTTAAAGCAAACACCCCCTACAATGACAGACACATAAAAGACTCAAACTGAATAAAGATAAAAAACACTCTTTCTATCTGGTGCTCTGCGTGATGACCCCGGCTGAGATGGACTTGCCTGTGAAGTTCTCTTTCTCCCAGTTAAACTTTGTAGCATATCCTGTAAAGACACCTTGATATTGGGGAAGAAGCTTCGGGCCCGTATTCCTGCCTCATGAGGAGTGCACTTTGAAAGATTATTCTGACACCTTTCTACCGTCTTGAACAAATCTGCTAACTGAACTCTCAGTGTTTCCACTTTGGACCCCACACTTTCATCCTGATGGTCGTCTACTATGCATTCTTCCTGTATTCTCCCTCTAAGATACGCTGGTAAGGGTTGACTGCTACCCCGAGGGATAGATTAAAGCCAGACCCCATATCCCTTAGTGTACCCCGAATTATCCAAACCTTTTTTGATTGTTTCCACACCTAGCTTTGTCGCATGCTCCAAAACTGCTCGTACTTGCTTTCACCTAAGGCTTGGTCCTTGAAGTACTCAACATCCTTTAGAAGATCCATTACTGGTGGCATATCCTGTGGCCTACCCAACTGGCGCATTACCCTAGAAGGACTGTATGGTCTAGTCCAATTGAGCCCTAACATAACTAAAGGGAGCTGCGTCTGACAACCCAACAAGATTATCTTCGGTCGAAGCCACAGATAAGTCCACAAAATGTTATCTCCAGTTCTTGACTCAAGAAATTCAATCCAAACGTCGACTCCCACGGGTAGCGAGAATTTATCCAAACGCAACCTGGACTCCATGGCTTTCACTCGATTGAGAATACAACGATCTACCATGTCTGTTCTAACTAAAGAAGGCGCATTCAAATGCTCCATCCTCCATAACTACAATATCAGGTTACTGCCCTAAAAAAATATCCTTCCCCCTTCACTTCGGTTAAAGCCTTATATATTTCTGTTAAGATCGTGGGTATGAGAGTAAACCTGCCCTTTTGATTAATGCCCTTGTCGTTTTGATCCTTATGAAATAGGGCCATCATTACAGATTGCAAACGGGTATTAATACGTCTTTCTTCTAGTAGAAACACTAAAATGCCTAATAAAGTGAGGGTGAAGATTTCAAGATGCTTTCTCTCCCACTTCTCCTTAGTCATATGAAATTCATCCCCAAAACAATCAAAACCTTCCGAGGGCCCGAATCTAGCAAACAAAAAATCTAAGGAAACCCACGAATCACTTAAACAACCCAAACGGATACCCTTACTTTTTAAACCACAAGACTGCAAAAATCTCACGCCAGTATGATTTCGTGCTCGGATTATATCTTTCTCGATATAGGGCAAATACAACAAACCGGATATTTCTGCCAAAGTAGGAGTCATTTCATATTCCCCAAACCTGAACACCAAAATACTTGGATCCCAAAAGGTCAACAAAGCCTCTATTAAATCTGGACGAGGGGTAATATGTAGAAGTTTTGTAAGATCACCTAATATTTTAATCAGTTTCTGCTGATCAACATAGTTAAACATTTCCCACCACTTGATTAACTTTTTGGGCACCTTGACAACCATCAGAACTCTAGACTTTGTGGACAAATCCATCCTGTAATAACACATAAGACGTTATATCAAAAATTCGATAGGAGTAGAAGATTCCCAACCCTTGGGGATTTTTGACGCAAGCACATGTCGATGGGATAGACCACATTCATGACTCCAATTTGCCGAACAGAAATACTGAGTGAAATCAGTCTACTTGGCAAACAACTCTAGATTACGGGGTGAGAGACCTAGGCTAATAATAAGACAAAGGCCAACAAAAAGAATACTGGACCCACCAAGGGTTCCCTACGTATCCCAACCCGAGGGAAGGGAATCAGGTATGCATAGTTCATCCAGATTGGACAATTAACGGTTAACTAATAAATTGACCCTAACTTAAGAGACACTACCAAAAACAAACAAAAAAAAACTTTTGGATTTTCAGCAAGACACTTTAACTATGACTGACACCACCAATTATGAAGAAAAAATCATTTTGGTATTTTTGTTTTTGACAAATAAGTAGAAAAGGCAAACAAAACTCTTTTTTTTTTTGAATTTACGGTACTTTGAGAAGACAAATGCAAAACGTAATTTTTTTTTTTGGGTTTTTGGACCGTGAAGAACAAAGCCATAAAGAATTCTAAAATAAAATACGACATTCCTTTTGATTCATTCTTTTTGACTCACTTTTTTTTAAAAAAAAAATCAGTCCATCAAATGACCACGTTACCCTTAAAGATGCAACAGTTAGCACGTAGGGATGCTTTAGAGGTGAGTCTCCTACAAAGGGCCATGTGGGTCCCGCTAGGTCTCCATATGATGCACATAAGCATGACCTAAAGGATGACCTACATTGTGGTTCACTAACAAGGCTGTTCGGGGGAGCGTTTGGTCGATGGTGGCTGCTTTGCTTTCCACCTACTCCATAACACCGACGGCTCCCCCCCTAAAATAAGGGTGACTCAAATAGAGGTTGTGTACAACAGGTGTACTACGGACTTATTGCAGAAAAAAAGTCGGGGGGAGGGGGGGTAGACTCATGATGACAGATATAAAGCGGTAACACATAGGATAAATACTATAAACAAAGAGCACGAAAATGCACAAAAGTGAAAATAACACCAGCAATAATCACAAACAATGCTTATACACTAGTAATGCCAAACAAAGCCGATACGACTCCAAACTATAGCTCGAATTATGAAAACTTATCATTGTCCCCAGCAGAGTCGCCAGAGCTATCACACCTTTTTTTTCGCACTCCAAAAAGATAATGTTTTAAGGGTCGAAAGGGTTTTAATTATTAAAGTGACAAAAGATGAAAATTCATTTCAAAAAAGGATTATTTTTAACAATCAAAATTCAGAGTCGCCACTCGGCATAAATCGGGTGTGCTGAGTCACCCATGGATATCCTTTTTCAAAATGGTTTTGACTCTTTAATATTGGTTTGTGAACAGAGATTCCGGCTAAGGAATTCTATTGACTGAGGGGAAGGTGTTAGGCACCCCTCGATTTCGTGGTTTGACCACGGTCGCTTGGCAGAGCGTATCGGCTAAATTGACATTACAAATGCATAAACCACACAAAGCACGCAAAAATAATCACTCAAGCAAACAAAAATAAAATAATCCAAAATATAATGTCCAGTCCAATTATTACAACCCAAAATAAAAAGGTACTGAAAGTAAACCTACGCGAATCCTAAACTAAGCACCAATGCTTTACCCGATGCCCTGGGCCTTCATCACGATCATTTTTTGCCAACATGATACGTCGGGGCATTCCCCAGTGAATAAGTACAGAAGACCTCGGGGCATTCCCCAGCTAAATTAATACATTTGAATCGAATGCGATAAAATAGAAAACATTCAACACCTACTCCACATTCAAACATCCAACGAAACACTTATTTCTACATTTTGCCCACCCGAACCTACGATTGCCTACCCACTTGACCTATCATGATACTATCCAATTCGATAATATTCAGTAATGAATCAAAACAAACAACCTTCAACTTATTTGATTATCAATTTTCAATTCTGACACCCGAATCAACAAGTTTAATCCTCAAGCCATGGTTAACAAATTTCCCGATTATCAAACCACTTTTTTAAAAAGAATCTAAAATCAACTTCAAACATATACATCCAACAAATATTCAAGCATTAAAGCACACCACTCTTACGTATCCACAACAACGATCAATATTTTACTAGAAATTCAACCAACCACAAAATCATGGCATTAACCAAAATTTGAAAAAATGAAAGAGTAGAGTTAAAGAGATGGACCTTAATAGAACTCGTGATTGTTGATAATAAAGAAATTTGAGATAGAGTCCTCGAATGGGCCTCAACAACGAATGATCCAACTCGAATATAGGAAGACCAAATAGACAGATTTCAACAAAGCAGAGCAAACCCACTACGGACCTCCCGAATCGTGACTCTACTACAAATGAAAGAAGCAACAACCCGAACTCTCGGACAAAGAATAAACCTCAACAACGAACAAGATGCTAACTCAGTACCGGAATCCGCACTCGGAGTCCGATTCAAAACGCAGAAAAAAACCCAAAATTTCAAGCTAGCTAAGATAAAATGTGGATTCAAATAGAATTTGGGATCAAATTTTATGAAGAAGGGAGACATTGGCGCGTTTTTCCGGTGGATCCATGGACGGTGTTCCTCGAACGACGCCGTAATCAACTTAATCCAATGAACAGTGACTGATTTCGGTGAAACAATCGCCGAAAAACTCGAGGTCGAACAGATTTTGTTCACCTCTCCTCAAGCTCCCTCCGTCTTCATTGATTTCAGATCGACTTCTCTCTCTCGGTTCTCTTTCTCGCTATTTTTACTATTTTGCTCCCATTCCCGTGTGCGCATGTGTGCTTGAGCGTGTGTAGTGTATTTTTCGGTGACCCTCTCCTTTTTTTGGTGAGGTTTTTGTATTTGGCGTGAATGATGGATGAAGATGATTGTGTTTTCTGTGAGGTCAATTCTCTAGATGAAGCTGATGATGGCCTTTTCCTTATTGTATATATGGATGATGATGATGATGTGGGTTCCTCCCTTTTTTTTCATTATGTATGTGTGTAAATGTATATATTCTGTGAGGTGAGGGTGAGGTAGTGGTGAGGTGGGGGTGGGGTATGGTATGATGTGGTTTATTTTGATTGGATGGGTTGTTAGGATAAGATGTAAGGGTTAGGATAGGATAGAATTTGTTAGGGAGTTTGTTATTTTTTTGTATTTTGTGAAGGTATAATAACATGGATGAGGGTACACGGTAGGATAAAATAAAAATGGGTAAAAGTGAATAAATATTGAACTTTAAGAGGACAAAATCACGTGTCTACATTAGACATTCAGAATGTTGCATGTACAGAAAAGGTTAAAAATAAGCATACAGAGATGTTAGGTGGTTCCCTGAAGAGAACTTGAGTTTAAGCAACTCATTGCCTAAAATCATGGTTTGCCGACCCAGGTATATTATTATACACTGACTTAAGTGTCGTATGGTGTATCAGATTTAGGAACTCCAACCCTTGCGGCATACTCGGGTTGGAGGCTTCCCCGCCGAGTCAATGGCGGATTCCATATCGCCCGTGGAATATCAGACTTGTAGGGGATACCACCTAACTCAGAAGTAATACATAGATCAGAGTTTGAGATTTACAGACAAGTTACATGTTTTCAGAAGGTGCCCATGTGTTTTTTAGAATCTGTTTTATGCATAATGTTTGATGAACATTTGCTCTCACGTATTTTATATATATATATATATGCGTGTGTGTGTGTGTTCAATTACTATATTTTGGATTGCTTCGCGTGCCAGTACAATTGTGCTGGACCCTCCCATCCTCCCAGGTACTGAGACGCAGTCTAGGGGTCTAGATCCTCAGTAGAGTCTACAGACAGGGTTGTCTCAGAGTTCAGTTGGTGAGCCTTCTTTGCTTCGAAAGGCCTAGTCATTAGGTATTTATTTCTGTATGGTTTTTGGTCTGCTGGGGGCCTTGTCCCAGTTATTCAGGTAATATGTCAGTAGAGATTTCGCAGACTATTGCAGATGTTTATTAAATATTATTGGACATGTTTTCAGGCCTTTAACTGTTTTAAATTGTTGACCATGTTTCCGTATTATTGTGTATATTCCGTATTACTTTGATCATATGAATTATGTGCATGATTACCAGATAGACAGAGGGAGTTTCGGGCCTTCGGGTTCGGGAATGCTCGTCACAGCCAGGGCCCCGGTTCGGGTCGTGACACATCCATCAGACATTTTTGAAGAGTCCGAGCAACATAGGTTTCACATGGATGTGAGGGTGGATAGTTTAGTTCATACCACAAAAATACAGTTCTGTCATAAACTACTTAGTTCATAGGTCTTCGAATTTTCTGAATTACATTTTTCTCCTTCTTACCATATTGTCGTTCGATCCTTTTTACTCGTTTGTACTTCCAACTTTGATGGATCGTTGAAATATTACTAGTTCCTATCTTTATCATCACTTAATCTTAACATCAACTTAGTCTGTTGAAATCATGATTACAGTTGCAAACAAACTAAACAACATTGTAAAAATGAAAATTCCAGTATTCATCACTGTTAAAAATGTCAGGCGGACGATAAATTCAGATCAGAAGAAATGTAACATGGAGTAATCCTAAACTGTTGAGAAATAGTGTTGTCGTAGAAGTTGTTGTCGTCCTATTGCATTGTTTATTTTCCTTCTTAGACCTATGAATGTTAAAGGAAAAAAGGTAACCAGTAACTTTCCACAATCTTGCTTCTTCTTGCTTTATAGGTAGCTGAAAAGATACTCAACAAGAAAGAGCTGGAATTCTACAAATGGGACGGCGACCTTCTCAGCTGCTGCAGAACTTTAGGAATAAGCTGAACAAAGTTGCAGAAGTATAATCCTTCATCACCTCTTTACAAGTTTTCAACTTTTCAAAACTATTAACGACTTAACATGATCGATTTTCATCAATACTTTTGCTCAGAACTGGACTAGAGAGCAGAAGAACCATTGTCTGGAAGAGACAGAGAAGTCATTCAAGTTCTCTGGGGCCATCCTCCGATTAATATTCTCTTGATGCACAAATTTTTACGCTTTGTTTCCTATTAACTTGTACATTGGATGGTCGAAACCTGCAAATTTCTGTGAATAGTCGTGTTTCTTTTCGCGTTTAAGTCTGTCTATGGTGTACAAGAACTTGATTATAATTCAAGTGTTACATCATTACTCAATTCTCAATGTTGCTGATACTTGAACTATGGGCTGTCCAACCTCATAGAAACTTAATTGAAGGTGTAAAAGATGAAAACCAACGTTTTCTATGTTGCTTGTACTCTCCAAAAAATATGTCGCACTGTTAGGATCGAGAATCCCAGATAGTGCGGAATTAAACAAAGTAATCGTTTGAAGATGATAATAAAACAATAATAACAATAAGTTGGGCAAAATAAAGGAGGCACAAATTTAACGTGGTTCGGTCAACTTTACCTACGTCCACAACCAAAAGAGAAGCAACTTCACTAAACACTAACGGAACAAAAAGAGTACAAAGATACAAAAGATAGTACAAAATTAGAGTGATTAAATACTCTAATAGCCCAAATACCCAAAAGAATAACCTCACTAAGATCACTCCAAAGAAGAGGTTCACTCAAAGTATTTTCCAACACAACTCTCTTACAAATACTCTCTATAAAGAAGAAAACAAACACAACTAAATCTTCTTCAAATGTTGGTGTTCTTCTCTAAATGGTGTGTTCTAAAGAGAGGTGGAGATGCCTCTATTTATAGGCACAAAACAAACCTACGTTGATGTCATCAATGACATCAACGTAGTACTTTGCCAACTAAATTTGACAACAAAAAATATTGCATGCAATGTTGGACTAGCCAACTAAATTTGACAAGAAACAAATTGCATGCAATGTTGGACTAGCCAACCAAATTTGACAAAGCCAACAAATGATCTTGCAAGTGCTTGATAGAAACTTTGTTTGACCATGTGTGAATCCAAGAAACAAACAAAAGGCCACATTACAAATCTCCACCTTGGCCTGAGTTTGTTTAATATAGTAAATTTGTTCCACCTTCTTCACAAAGCCTTAAAGGACTTTCAAAATTCCATGACGTCAGAATCAGATGAGTCTCCATATGAAATTGAACCAGTAGCAACACCTGTAATATTAGATCCCAACAATGTGTACAGCATCCTAGATTTGCGTTCCTTTATAACCACAAGACCACCTCGAGAGACTTCAAGAACTCCACCTTCACCTATGTATTTGCACCCAAAAGATTCTAGAGTGCCCAAAGAGATGAGATTTTTCTTCAACTCAAGAACACATCTAACATTTCTAAGAGTTCTTACAATATCATCATGCATTTTAATTCGGATGCTACCTGTTCCAACAATTTTGCAAGCAACATTGTTGCCTACCAAGACAACTCCACCTTCAACAGGATCATATATAGAAAGCAAGTCCTTGTTAGGACACATATGAAATGAACAAGCCGAATCTAAAATCCACTCATTGTTAGAAAAAAATATTTTCGATTACTAAAAATATTGCTCCCTCAATCTCATCAGCAGCAACACTTGCTTCAGCGGTGTCGGAATCCCTGTGCTCATTTTTCTTTACTTTTCCCTTGTTTTGCAACTTAGGAAAATTAAACTTGATCTGGCCTTTTTTTTTATGATAGTAATAACACACTAAATTACTAAATCTAGACTTTTCATTAGATCTAATCCTGACAAATAAACCGGACGCCTGATTTTCACTACCTTCCCCGGTAATATCTCTATCTATCTGATCTTTAGATTTCAACATAGATTTGATTTTTCTATAAGAGATAGTTTCTTTCCCATAAAGTATAGTATCTCTAAAATTCTTAAAGGAATGGGGTAGGGAACATATTAGCAAAACAACTTGATCTTATTCCTCAACCTTGACATTTATATTAATTAAATCCATAAGAATGGAATCAAAGGCATCACGATGTGACAATATGGAAGTATTTTCATCCATACGAATTGTATAAAGCTTTTGCTTCAAGTAGAGTCTATTCTCTACCGTCCTTTTCATATACAGGCTTTTCAACTTTTCCCACATGCCTTTGGCAGTGATTTCCAAAGAGACTTCACGTAATACATCATCAGAGAGATTTAGTATAATACTAGATCTCACTTTTTTATCAAGGCTACCAAACTCCTCATCTGTTATTTTTTCTGAAATTTTCTTCTTTCCTTGCAGTGCCATATCTGAACTATCCTAAACTAGGATAGCTTCTATTTTCAACTGTCACATACCAAAGTTTGCACTCCGGTCAAATTTCTCAACATAAATCTTTATAATCGTCATGGTGACTACTAAGACAAAATCAAGATTAACCTCGCTCTGATACCAATTTATTAGGATCGAGAATCCCGAATAGTGCAGAATTAAACAAAGTAATCGTTTGAAGACGAAAACAACACAATAATAATGATAAGTTGCGAAAAATAAAGGAGGTACAAATTTAACGTGGTTCGATCAACTTGACCTACGTCCACAACCAAAAGAGAAGCAACTTCACTAAACACCAACGAAACAAAAAGAGTACAAAGATACAAAAGAGAGTACAAAATTAGAGTAATTAAATACTCTAATAGCCCAAATACCCAAAAGAATAACTCAAGGGTGTCAAGTGGGCCGGCCTGACCCAACCCGGCCTGACCCGACCTGACCCAACCCGGCCTGACCCGACCTTTGTAACTAACCCGGCCCACTATGCCCTAGGGCTTTAGGGTTCCGGGTTCCGGGTCCCGGGCCGATTATTTTTTTAAAATGGGCCCGGCTAACCCAGCCCGGATACCTTTTTTTAAAAAAAGGATTTTGGGCCAAACTAGCCGTTGGCCCAACGACTATATAGCCGTTTTTGGGTCCCAACGGCTAGTTTGGGACCATTTATTAAAAAAAAAAATTAACTTTAAAAAATATTTTTTAATCCCAAAAAAATTCTATAAATACCCTACAACTTCAAATCATTTTCCACACAATTTTTCACTCTCTCAAATCTCATTCTCTCTCAAATCTCAATTCTCAATTCTCAAATATTCAATATATTTAATTTCTTAAAGTGTTCACTTTAATTTTTTAATTTTTCGTTTACAAAGTACGAGCAGAAGTTTCTAAAGTCGCAACCTTCGGATACTTTCAAAATTTGGTATTGTCGTTCCATCTCTTACGTTTAATTTTTATTTATTGTATTAGTTGTTTAATATTTAATTTTATTATATTTGTGTATTTTGAATATTTTTAGTTTAATTTAATTTATATTATGTATAAATTAAGAAACCTCGCTACTAAAGGTGTTAAAAATTTTTGTTCTGGAAGCGGTAGTGGTAGTAAAAAGCAAATTACTAGCGATAGAGGTAGTTCAAGTAGTAGATATAACCGTGTGCCTTCGCCTCCGGTACCGCTTGGTACACCTTTTGAGGAAGAAATAGGTGTAGGTTCTCACGATATGGATTATGTAGAAGCTCAGGAAAATTACGGTATAAAAGAAGAAAATGAAGTAGATGCGGTTAATTTAGACGAAGATAATGAAAATATTGCTGAGACAACCGAAGTAGGAGATGCTAACGTTAGAGCTGAATCGGTTAATCTCCCTCTCCGTCCTCCCAGTGCCCCAAGACCTCATAAAAGAACTAGTGTTGCATGGTAATTTTTAGAACGTATATCAGATATTGAGGTGCAATGCAATATTTGTCAACAAATATATAAGCATAGAAGTGGAGGCAAGCAAGGGGGTACGGGTACGTTAATGAGACATATAACTGAAGATCACAAAGAGAGTTAAATATTGCACAAGGTGGTGGGCATGTTGGTGGGCCAACACAAACTAGAATGGACCCAACAATCGGTCATGTAGCGAAGAAGTATAATAAATTGAGGGAACGGAAAGAAATAGCTAAAATGGTAGTTGTGGGTTGTTTGCCTTTTCGTTTTCCTTCTTATGATGGCTTTATTCGTTATATACAAGCAATTTATAATCCTATGTTTAACGGTATTCCTAGAACTACTTGTCGGTCTAATATTTTTAGACTTCATTCACAATATTATTTTTATTTATCAACATTGTTAAAAAATATTCAATGTAGATTGTCCCTAACTTCTGATCTTGGTCGTGCTGTAAATAAAAATAATTATTTAACCGTTACTTGTCATTGGATGGATAGTAATTTCATGATGCAAAAACGTAGTCTTGCTTTTTTATACGATGAAGATCGTAAACATACTGGACAATTTATTGCTGATTCTATCGTTAAAATTGCCGAATATTATGGTATCGAAAATAAAATTTTGTGTATTGCTTTTGATAATGCTTCTAACAACAAGACTGCTATAACAAAAATAAAATCCACGCTATCTCCGCCCTTGCCTGAAATTTTTCATATTAAGTGTGAATGTCATATATATGATTTAGTTGTAAAAGATGGTCTTGAGTTTTTTGAGCTTTATATTGAAAAAATTCGTCTTGCTGTTGGTTTTATTCAAGAAAATAATCGTAGATCAAGAATTAGAGAATTTAAAGTTAAATGTCAAGAAAATGGACTTACACTGATTTTGATGCCTGAGGAAATTGATACTAGATGGAATTCTATGTATGAAATTTTAAAAACTTGTTATAAATATAGAATTCCTATTACACTAGCTTTTAACCAACATTGCGGTTCATTTACTGATTCTGCTGATTGCATGCTATATAATTCTGATTGGGTTGTAATTAATGATCTTGTTAAGTTTTTAGAAAAATTTTACGTAGCTACGGTTGAATTTTTCGGTGCTTATTATCCTACTGTTTGTAATATTTTGGCATATATAGCCGATATTTCTAGTTTGCTCAAAGAATATAAAATAAAGAAGGTTATAAAGAAGCTGTTGGCACCATGTTTACGAAATTTAAAAAATATTTTTTCCCGATTCCCCCTATTTACTTGGTTGGTGCTATGCTAAATCCATGCATGAAATATAATAATATGTGCTACTTTAGTACTCTTATTTATAGTAACTTAGAAATAAATACTAACCATGATTTTGAACAAGTACAACCTGATTTGTGGACGGCTACGGCTGATGCAAAGGATTACATAGAAAAATTATATAATCACTATGCTAATTTATTTGATTTAGCCGTACCTACAAATATCACTCCAACTGTCACTCCTTGTCCTCCCGAGGATCCATCTCCTAAAAGGCCGGCACATAGTGGTTTTTATGATTCGTTTTATGATTTGAATTGTTGGAACAGTGTTGGTGAGAGAACTTACACATCAACTTATCGGGAAGAGCTGAAATATTATCTTCGGACGACACCAGAGGATCGCAGACGACGGATCAACACGTTGGATTGGTGGAGGAGTAATGAAACACTATCTTGTGCTTTCAAGATTAGCTAGAGATATCTTGAATGTTCCAATGTCAACCGTTGCATCAGAGAGCGCCTTTAGTCAGGGACGACAGCAGCTTGGAGACATCCGACACTCATTGGGAAGCAATGCAATGAATGTTCTAGTTTTCTTCAGAGATTGGATTAGAGCGGAAAGAAGAAACCAAGTAATGGAACCGGAGCCGAGCGACGAGCTGAAACTTGAAGAAATTATGACTTCACGGGAGAACTCAGCAGAATCAAGTCCAATGCATGGTTTTGCCCCCATTGACTTCGATTATCCTATGCAAGTTCCCGTTAATATTAACATGAATGAGTTGGAAAAAATGATACATAATTTGTAGATTTTTCATTCATGTAAATTATAAATTTTGGATCATTTTGCAATCAATAAAATTTCTCAAATTCATTCACTCCTTAGTCCTTGCTTTTTATATTTTTTCATTTAGCGACTTAAAATTTTAAATTGAATTTCTAGTTTTCTACTTTAAATTAAAAACTTACTTCTAGTATATTATTAATTTACTACCAAATATTATTAATTTATTATATTAAGTAGCATATATTTTGTATATTTGTGCATATATCTTCTAAAGAAGTGTATATTTAATGTATACATGTGTATATGTTTTATAAATTAGTATATAAGTATATCTATATATATTGTAATGTATATATATTGTAGTATATTTTATAAGTAGTATTATATATACATTGAATGGTGCGTATACTCGTGTATATACCTTCTATAGAAGTGTATATTTAACGTATACATGTGTATATGTTTTATAAATTAGTATATAAGTATATCTATATATATTGTAATGTATATATATATTGTAGTATATTTTATAAGTAGTAGTATATATACATTGAATAGTGCGTATACACATATATATATCTTCTATAGAAGTGTATATTTAACGTATACATGTGTATATGTTTTTTAAATTATTATATAACTATATCTATATATATTGTAATGTATATATATTGTAGTATATTTTATAAGTAGTTGTATATATACATTGTATGGTGCATATACACGTGTATATATCTTGTATATTTAACGTATACATGTGTATATGTTTTATGAATTAGTATATAAGTATATCTATATATATTGTAGTATATTTTATAATTAGTAGTATATATACATTGAATGGTGCGTATATATGAGTAATTGACTAATTGTGTATATGTGTATATATTTTTAAAATTCTAATGTAGTATATACTATATATATAGTGTATATATATTATTTAACGTATTTATAATGTATATAGGTGGGTATATGTAATGTATATTGAAAGAAAATTTTTTTTTTTTAATATTTTTGACCGTGTTTGACCAATTTTTTAACCGGGGTTGACTGGGTTTTGGTGGGTTTGACCGAGTTGGGTTAAGTGGGTCGGGTTAGGGTGGATTTTAATTTTTTTACTGTTGGTCCCAGACCGGCCCAGCCCACTTAGACCCCAACCCGGCCCGGCCTGGCCTGGCCCTCAACCTGGTTAAATAACACGGGCATGTTCCGGGTTGGCCCGGCCCGGCCCACTTGACAGCCATAGAATAACCTCACTAAGATCACTCCAAAGAAGAGGTTCACTCAAAGTATTTTCCAACACAACTCTCTTACAAATACTCTCTACAAAGAAGAAAACAAACACAACTAAATCTTCTTCAAATGTTGGTGTTCTTCTCTAAATGGTGTGTTCTAAAGAGAGGTGGAGATGCCTCTATTTATAGACACAAAACAAACCTACGTTGATGTCATCAATGACATCAACACACTACTTTGCCAACCAAATTTGACAACAAAACAAATTGCATGCAATGTTGAACTAGCCAACTAAATTTTATAAGAAACAAATTGCATGCAGTGTTGGACTAGCCAACCAAATTTGACAAAGCCAACAAATGATCTTGCAAGTGCTTGGTAGCAACTTTGTTTGACCAAGTGTGAATCCAAGAAACAAACAAAAGGCCACATTACATGTACCCATGTCAAATCCTTCAAAAATGAACCACTTTTGAAAGATCCGACACACACCCATTGACATTTTTGAAGAGCAACATAGCCAGTTTGAACTAGTCACTTCCACTTTGTTCACATTTAGCTGTAGAAAACACACAGGCTTAGCTATGAGTTTCATAATCCACTTAACCAAAAGAACTATTTAATACTCAATACGGACTCAAATAGTAACCGATTTTTAATACCACTAAATTTCAATTACACATTTAGAAAATAAAATCAACAACTCGTAAGGTAAGAGCTCAAACGAAAATGTAGAAATATTGAAAGTACAAACAAGGATAGAGTCGGAGAAAGCAAGATGAGAGACAGAGACTTTGCGTAAGCATGATCAACATGGATCCCAAGTAAATCTCTTATTTGGCTGGCTAATTCTTAGGCCTCTTTGTTGTTTAGAAAAATGATCATTTGTAGCTTTCCAACATTTCAGATTTGTACCTTCAATTAGCAAAAGAATATGATTTTTGACTTATTTTTATTTTTTGGTTTAAAAATACTTGTTCGTTCCATTTTTATTGTCACATTACCCTTCTCGAGAGTCAAATGACATGAAATTTGACCAATTTATTATTTCATTATGTTAATATAAGAAGGACTACAATGTATAACATTTTTCGTATACTTTTCAAACATATAAATGTAAAATATTACATTAATCTAAAGTTTAGTAAATTTGACTTTTATAAAAAAAAAAATTGTCAGTTAAAAATGAATGAAAGGAGTAAATATCTAAATATATACATAATTTATTTTTTACGAACATTTAAAAAATGTTTACAAGCACTTAAAACAAAGAAATGCAACAAAGTACATAAATCGGGCTTTCCATCAATGCGATTTACGTATTATATCAATCCCTTTATATTTCAAGGGTATTTCCATTAATATTCATTGTTTTAGGGGCAAAATGATATTATATCTCTCTTTTTCATGTATAAAATTCCTCTTATTTAATAATTTTTAGCGCCATTTTTGTTCTCAAATTTCAAAATATTAACAATTCCCTCTTCCACTGTACTTCAAAGTAAGTAATTTTTTTTCTCGATATGTTTTTATTTTTTTTGGTTTCTCATTCGTTGTTCGTTATTAGTATTGGAACTCGACTAATTTAGATTCGCGTGCCTGACTTTTGCTAATTTGTGTAGCAAAAATCTTATGGCTTTTTGGTCAATTCCTAAATAAAGGCAGTCACTTTTAGATATTATTTATGTTTTTTAGTTAATTGTTGTAATTATTCTGAAATAAGATAGGTTTGAACTGTTATTAAAAAAATTTGGGTTTTTGATTTCTGCAAGTTGTTGAGTGAGTGTTTTTTATTTTTTGTTTCAATCCGATTTTCGATACCAGTAGTGGATGAACTTAAAGGATCCAGCAAATAAAAGATTCCGAGTTTCAGGTGTCTCAGTTGCTTTATTTCCCAAGTTAGTTCCGGAAACTTTATAAATGAGTGAACTGATCCTTGAACAATGCAAGTTTGTAGATTCAATAATTTGCGAATTCCTCGAGGTATGCCAAAGATATGTGAGTCGAAAAACATAAGTACCTCAACAAAGAGAGAGAAAGTGTCTGCAGAGGAAAATCTGAGAAGTACATTGAACTCAAGTCGAAGACTCTGATTAAATTCAAATAACCAAGCTCTAAATTGGAATTAGTACTGAGAGAAGGTGCAGCAAACAGGAAAATTGAACGAATTCTTCTCAACGGACTGTCATCATCATTGGTATGTGTAAGTGACGTTACAAAATTCTCATCGTGAAAACAAACACCAGTTTGTCGCCTTTTCTGTATGCTAATCAATCGACAGCCCACAAGAGGAACGGTTTCTATTTTATCATTTCTGATAAACAAAAGGTTTTCGCGTTGTGCTTCTCTCAAGCATAACTCATTGACCAGAACATGAACCCTACATGTCTTGATTTTTCTTCCGTCTGCGCATTTTTGGCTAGCTAAGGTTAGACAAGTATCGACAAGATCCTGCAAACGGTTTTCAGCCGCTTCTTCTAGGTCACCCTCCAGTTTCAAGAACCCCTCAGCGATCCATAATCTCACCAATCTCTTCACTGAAATTTCACTGTCTTCTGGAAATATTCCGAGATAGAGAAGGCATGCTTTTAAGTCATTAGGAAAGTAGTTGTAACTCAATGCGACCACGCGTAGGCATTGTTCAGCAGGATCTTTCATTAGAAACGACATGATATGCTTAGCAACGTTCTTCCATTCTTCTTTTGTGCTCTTAGATTTGGAGAAAAGCCCAGAAACAACGACAATTCTTAGTGCTAATCCTTGACATCTTTTTGAAATTTCCTTCCCTGTAGCCTTTAATTCAGACGGGAATCTTTCATTTGCATACGCCTTACTTTAAAAAAGGTACCAACTCTCATCCGAATTCATGAGATTCATCTTTAAAAGAAGATTACTTGAGCTCGCGTAAAGAGCTACCTCAGTATGACGGGTAGTCAACAATATTCGACTCCCATTATTGTCGATTGGAAAACATTGTCTCGTTTCATCCCACGCTTTATAGTTCCATATGTCGTCCTTGACAATAAGATACCTCTTACGCTTCAAATATTTCTGTAGAAGGTCCGCCAGCGCTGCCTCACTTCTGCAGTAGACTTTGTCATTGATTTTGATTATAGATTGAAGAAGACTGAGCAGGATTTCTTTCACATTGTATTCTTTAGATATAGTAGCCCAAGCACGAATGTCAAAATGGGACTGAATCGAAGGATGGTTAAAAACTTGTTTTGCTAAAGCTGTCTTGCCAATGCCTCCCATCCCGACAATTGGGAAGATTTTTTGTTCGTCGGAAGAGCCTCCTCTGATTTCTTCAAGCACCCTTTCTTTTCCTTGCCACTTCCCACCATATTGTTCGAAGCTTCCAGATTAGGTAGTTTTTCTGAACTCATATCTCGTGCCAAGGACCGCGTTGATACTGTTAGGTTCCGCCGATACGGGTACGTAGAATCTGTATAATATAGAAACACAACTTCAACGCTAGTTCAAGTACAAAACAAGAACGTTATGAAGTTAAGTAACACCCTCAACACAAGATCAAAATAGATCTTTCAAAGAAGTGTGTTTGTTCAGAAAAATTAGATGAAACAGAAATGTTGTTAAGGCCAAGTCGTCCGAATTCACGGACTTTCCTTAAGGAAATAATTCCCCTCACTGTACCCGAGGTTGTGGAATTTTCCTCCCAGGATAAAATGGCCTTCAATCCGACTATAGCGGTACCTCAAATAGGCGGATTCTTCGAACACACTCACGGTTTGTATGATCACAGTTGGAGTATTTTTTAAGACAAGAAGAATGTTTTGTAATCTGAAAAATTCTGTCTCAAAACCTGTGAATCAAAGCAGGTTTTTATAGCCAAATGATGTCTCTTCTGAAAAGAGACAAAGGTTCATCAAAAAGGTGTTACCTTTTCTGAAAATTCATGTCCATTCGGCCAAACAATGTGACTTTTCCTGAACAGGCATGTCCTTTCGGATGAAACAGTGTGTTGTTTCATGAAGAATCGCAACTTTCAGCAGCATCTGTTTCCCTTCACTTTGGTTTCTCCATTTTCCATTCAACACACTATGAACCCAACAATCCCCCACATGAATGGGGAATGGCTATTTTTCAAAAATCGTTTACGGACAGTATGTGATCATCAAGCAAAGACTGATTGCATCTGGATAAGTGGGTTTCCCTTTGAACTTTCCGTAGTGAACATGTATCGGATGCACTCGGTCAATCGGTAGATTTGATATCTTTGAACCGTCGAGCTTTAATGTACACCTAGACAACACATGTCACACAATCAGCCTTTTACCATTTATGGTTCTTACGGTTTTGTTCTTTTCAGCCATGAACACGTCCCGGTTTTCATGAGAGCTTAGAGAATAGGCCTTTACTAACATTCTCTTTGAAGCGGCTTCCACTTCGCCCTCACATAGGTGATTTCTAAACGTTTCAATCCTTTAGATTGAACTATTTGGTCAAATCTGCCAAATTTAGATAATCATTAAAAGACTTTTCACCTTAAGCCTTATCCTGGTTTACTATACATTGTCTATATCATGAGAATGGGTTGGGTAAACGACAATGTTGAACCTGTCAGACATAACTTTGTTTGATCTCCTTGAACCTAGCTCTTGGGATCTCCAGTCTGCTAGGTAGAGTTACCGCCATGCTGACTTGTCCTAGGCCTTAAACCCATTCCCTTGGATGTCCTTTCTACTCCTTCTCTAGATAGGCCTTTTGTAAGTGGATCCGACACATTATCCTTTGACTTTACATAGTCTATAGTGATAATTCCACTAGAGAGAAGTTCTCTAACGGTATTATGTCTTCGACGTATGTGACGAGACTTACCGTTGTACATCATGCTCCCAGCCCTACCTATTGCCGCTTGGCTATCACAGTGTATACATACTGGTGCCACTGGCTTGGGCCAATAAGGAATATCTTCTAAGAAATTCCGGAGCCATTCTGCTTCTTCACCGGCTTTATCTAATGCGATAAATTCAGATTCCATTGTAGAGCGAGCGATACAAGTCTGTTTCGACGATTTCCAAGAAACTGCTCCTCCACCGATAGTAAATACATATCCACTTGTGGATTTTACTTCGTTCGATCCGGTGATCCAATTTGCATCACTATATCCTTCAAGTACCGCGGGATATTTATTATAATGCAAAGCATAGTCTCGAGTGTATTTAAGATAACCCAAAACTCTTTTCATTGCCATCCAGTGAGTTTTATTGGGATTACTCGTGTACCGACTCAATTTACTGATAGTGCATGCTATGTCTGGTCGTGTACAGTTCATTATATACATTAAACATCCCAATACTCTTGCGTACTCCAATTGAGAATCACTTTCACCTTCATTTTTCCGAAGTGCAAAGTTCGCATCCAATGGAGTCTTGGCAATATCGAATTCCATATACTTGAACTTGTCAAGTACTTTTTCGATATAATGAGACTGTGACAGTGCTAACCCTTGTGGAGTTCGATGGATTCTTATACCTAAGATCACATCTGCAACTCCGAGGTCTTTCATATCAAACTTGCTCTCGAGCATTCGTTTGGTTGCATTTATGTCACAAATGTCTCTACTGATGATCAACATATCATCCACATATAAGCATACAATGACTTGGTGATTTGGTGTGTCCTTAATATACACACATTTATCACATTCATTTATCTTGAATCCGTTTGCCAACATGGTTTGGTCAAACTTTGCATGCCATTGCTTGGGTGCTTGTTTTAGTCCATAAAGTGACTTAACAAGTTTACACACCTTATTTTCTTTTCCTGGAACCACAAAACCCTCAGGTTGTTCCATGTAGATTTCTTCCTCCAATTCTCCGTTTAGGAATGCGGTTTTCACATCCATTTGATGGATTTGAAGATCATATACTGCCGCCAAGGCAATTAACATTCGAATTGAGGTTATCCTTGTCACTGGCGAGTATGTATCAAAGTAATCAAGATCTTCTTTTTGATTGAAGCCTTTTACTACCAGTCTTGCCTTGTATTTGTCAATAGAACCATCCGTTTTCATTTTCCTTTTGAAGATCCATTTAGACCCTAAAGGTTTATTTCCTGGAGGAAGATCAACTAATTCCCACGTATGGTTACTTAAGATTGAATCAATCTCACTATTGACTGCCCCTTTCCAAAAGGATGAGTCTGATGACGACATCGCTTCTTTAAACGTTCGAGGCTCATTTTCTAAGAGAAATGTTACAAAATCCGATCCAAACGAAGTTGATGTTCTTTGACGTGTACTACGTCTTGGATTTTCTTCATTATGTACATTCTCACTTGGTTCATCTCGGGGTCGTTTAGATCCTCCACTAGACTGTTCATGTCTAGTTTTATACGGATAAATGTTTTCAAAGAATTCAGCATTATCTGATTCAATTACCGTATTTTCATGTATATCCGAATGTTCGGATTTATGAACCAAAAATCGACATGCTTTACTGTTTTTAGCATATCCTATGAACACGCAGTCCACCGTTTTAGGTCCTATCTTAACCTTTTTAGATATAGGGACTTGAACCTTCGCTAGACACCCCCACACTTTGAAATATTTCAAGTTGGGTTTCCTTCCTTTCCATTTTTCGTAAGGAATTGATTGTGTCTTACTATGGGGAACTCTATTGAGTATACGATTGGCCGTAAGGATAGCCTCCCCCCACAAGTTTTGCGGTAAACCAGAACTTATTAGTAAGGCATTCATCATTTCCTTCAAAGTTTGATTTTTCCTTTCCGCAATTCCATTAGATTGAGGTGAATACGGGGCCGTAGTTTGATGGATTATTCCATTCTCTACACATATGTGCGCAAAGGGAGATTCATATTCTCCGCCCCTGTCACTTCTTATCATTTTGATCCTTTTGTCTAACTGATTTTCAACTTCAGTTTTATATTGCCTAAACGCATCTATTGCTTCATCCTTACTATTTAGCAAGTAGACATAACAATATCTAGTGCAATCGTCAATAAAAGTTATGAAATACTTTTTTCCACCACGTGATGGTGTTGACTTCATATCACAAATGTCAGTGTGTATTAAGTCTAAGGGATTGGAATTCCTTTCAACAGACTTATAAGGATGCTTAGCATACTTTGATTCTACACACGTTTGACACTTAGATTTATTGCACTCAAAATTTGGCAAAACTTCTAAGTTAATCAGTTTTCGTAACGTTTTGTAATTAACATGGCCTAAACGTTCATGCCATAAATTATAAGACTCAAGCAAGTAAGAAGAATTTGAATTTTTATTCATTTCAATATTCATTACATTCATCTTATAAAGGCCTTCCTCGAGATAGCCTTTTCCTACATACATTTCTCCTTTGCTAACTACTATTTTTCCAGAAACGGTTACACATTTGAAACCATTTTTATCTAGGAGTGAAACAGAAATTAAGTTCCTTCGTAACTCCGGAACATATAACACATTATTTAGTGTCAAAACCTTTCCAGATGTCATCTTTAGGCAAACTTTTCCTATTCCCTCCACCTTAGCAGTCGCGGAGTTGGCCATGTATATTGTTTCTTCCGCTTGAGCCGGAGCATATGTCGAGAACAACTCTTTGCTTGCGCAGACATGGCGTGTGGCCCCTGAATCCATCCACCAAGTGTGTGGATTGCCGACCATGTTGCATTCCGTGAACATAGCACACAGGTCGTCATAATCCTTGTTGGACTCAATCAGATTTGCTTGGTCCTTTTTCTTCCCTTTTTTCGGGGCTCGACAGTCTGTTGATTTGTGGCCAGCTTTGCCACAGTTGAAGCACTTTCCCTTAAACTTTTTCTTGGGATGATTGCTTCCATGTTCAACATTCTTTCTTTTCTTCGAGTTGTTTTGGCCATCTTCTACAATATGTGCTCCATTCATTGCAGAATTTCCCTTTGACCTTCTTTCGGCAGCTTTATTGTCTTCTTCAATCCGAAGTCGAACAATAAGATCTTCAACGGTCATCTCCTTGCGCTTATGCTTTAAGTAGTTTTTGAAGTCTTTCCACAAAGGTGGTAGCTTCTCAACCATTGCTGCTACTTGAAAAGCATCATTCACAATTAAACCTACAAAACAGTTTATGTGAGTATTATGAACATTTTTAATTTGTTCAACTAAGGCATTTTTCAAAATTATACCTTCTGCTAGGAGATCATGTATGATGACTTGCAACTCCTGTACTTGAGAGACAACCGATTTGCTATCAATCATTTTAAAGTCCAGGAATCGTGCAACAAGGAATTTCTTAATTCCCGCATCTTCCGTTTTATATTTTCGTTCAAGGGCCTCCCACAGTTCTTTTGCTGTCTTAGTCCCACTATAGACATTATAGAGATCATCTTGGAGACCGCTCAGAATATAGTTCCTGCAAAGGAAATCTGAGTGTTTCCAAGCTTCTATAATGACGAATCGATCCTTGTCCGAGGTTCCCTCGGGTACCTCGGGTGCATCTTCACTAGTGAACCTTTGTAGACATAACGTGGTGAGATAAAAGAACATCTTTTGTTGCCACCGTTTGAAGTCGATGCCAGAAAATTTTCCGGGCTTCTCCGCCGGGGCCATCGATGGCGGAGCAGTTGTGCGACTAGATGTGGCAATGTTAGTTGCCCCCACCGACGTTGTTGCACTCATAATTTGACCTTCAGTTGTCATTTTTCCTGTCACCACAAGACAGAAAATTAGTATTTTCCAGAATACTATTAATAAAGTTAAATAACTTTATAAGTTTTTCCTTCTTGTTTCTAATTAACGACGAAGTTTTTATAACTTCCAATCGTCAATCGAGTGAACTTCAACTTTTGATGAAGATTTTATGTCTTCTAATCACAAGTTAAATTCAAACGGAGTAGTAAGCATAGGCTTTAATCTCCAAAAACAAGTTATACAGATTCCAAGGATTATTTCCTTAAGATTGTTAGGTTCCGCCGATACGGGTACGTAGAATCTGTATAATATAGAAACACAACTTCAACGCTAGTTCAAGTACAAAACAAGAACGTTATGAAGTTAAGTAACACCCTCAACACAAGATCAAAATAGATCTTTCAAAGAAGTGTGTTTGTTCAGAAAAATTAGATGAAACAGAAATGTTGTTAAGGCCAAGTCGTCCGAATTCACGGACTTTCCTTAAGGAAATAATTCCCCTCACTGTACCCGAGGTTGTGGAATTTTCCTCCCAGGATAAAATGGCCTTCAATCCGACTATAGCGGTACCTCAAATAGGCGGATTCTTCGAACACACTCACGGTTTGTATGATCACAGTTGGAGTATTTTTTAAGACAAGAAGAATGTTTTGTAATCTGAAAAATTCTGTCTCAAAACCTGTGAATCAAAGCAGGTTTTTATAGCCAAATGATGTCTCTTCTGAAAAGAGACAAAGGTTCATCAAAAAGGTGTTACCTTTTCTGAAAATTCATGTCCATTCGGCCAAACAATGTGACTTTTCCTGAGCAGGCATGTCCTTTCGGATGAAACAGTGTGTTGTTTCATGAAGAATCGCAACTTTCAGCAGCATCTGTTTCCCTTCACTTTGGTTTCTCCATTTTCCATTCAACACACTATGAACCCAACAGATACTTGTCTACCTTTATGATCTTGAATCGTTTTCGACTCTTGTTGCACACGGTCAATGTCCTTTGCTACTTGTCGCAAGCTCTCACGAAGTTCCTCATGTGCTTTTCCTCTCTGCGTTTCATCTTCTGCTATCATTGCTTCTCGTAGTCCAAATTCAATTTTGTCTTCCGCAGCATTCGCAAAACCTTTTATCCGCACTTCCAAATCTGTCATTGCCCCATAACTACTGATTTGTTTCTCAGAGTTCTTGAGAAATGCTTCTATAGAACTCACTTTCTTATGTAGAGCTACAATTTCTTCTCTGTGGCAAAAAGTAAGGGATAGCATTGGCGAATCAGACATCAACAGCAGTTCCATTGTTCTTACAAGAGATGCTATGCTCGCGTACGCCATATCTGTTCTCCTGCTTCCAAAATGCAATTACGACTTGAAAACTGCAAGTTTCAGGCTCCTTCAGTCTGCACTCTTCACTATCTCAATTTCTTAATCGTATTTGTAACAGACTTTATGTCTACTTCATATTCATGTCAGCATCACCTACTTTACTACACTTCACCGGTCTAAGAAAACATTGCACAGATGGTGGAAGAGGAGCTGTATGATGTTCATAGATTTCTATCAGCTAGTTGCGAGGGCCAATACGACAAGGACTTGGTTGAACGATAGCTGGCCAAAGAAAGAGGCACAGAAGTGGACAAAGTTGCGGAGAACTACTGGCGTTCTATGAGTGGATAGATCGCATAAGCTGGATTTTTTGTACCTATTCATATGCTTTGCCAACCCTACTGTCCAGGCTTGCTTGCATGCACCTCGACTAGTTCCACTAAGTACCTGCAACCTCCCACCAACACAGGTACCGGATAACTCTGTCTCAAAGGCTTTGACATATCGGAAGAAATTGCCTAGTGTTTTTTTGCTTCTCACTGCGACTTAAAACTAGACCTCATGGTTCTCGCATCACTTCATTGACCACCAGGCCACACCCTCGAGTGGGTGCCAATGTTACTTCGATGAACTTAGACGGATGTGAGAGACCAGGATGTTATATTTGGAACTGTTGACATTAATAGGTACTGCATGTTTTTAAAGGATCCGAGCAACATAGGTTATAAAACAAGTGAATCGATAAATACCAACCAGTACCACAATAAATACTTTCAAGGAGAAAAATATACTAAAGACACATGAATATGAGTTTCAAGCAACAAATTAATGAAGCATAAAAGAAAATTGCATTTCCTCTAATGGAGATTGAAAGGTGAAACTGTGTCTGCTATCAAGTTACACAAAAATAGTTCTGTATATGAAAAAAAAAAGAGTTGACTTTAAAGAAAAGGGATGACAACTCCAATAAGTTGACCTTGGGATATATGTCTATCAAGGAAAATATAATATTATTGGACTTCCCCTTGTGTTTTACCACAGGTAGAAAACGACGGAGGCGTTGACTTAATTGACGAGTTATTCAATTAAAAGATTATCAGTTCGAGTCACCAAATACGTTCAAGTGTAAGAAACACGCCTAAATTATCACTTATTAGTTTGAAAAACACATTTAAAAGCTGACTAGACTAAATATTCATTTAAAAACTCATTTAGGCGTGCCTAGCTATTAAAAATCTGCCCACGTGGCATATTTTTATTCTTTTTTGCTAATACATTATTTTTTCATTTTTTAATTGATTTTTGTTAATTTTGAGATGTGTTTCTCAAACTAATGAGTTATAGTTTAGATGTATTTATCACACCCACAATAATTTTAATATGAAACTCAAAAAAAAAAAAAGAGGGATAATTTTAGCAAATTAATACTTTTTTCAAATTAAAGTAGTCTTCATAAATTGAGTCATTCACTTTGAGTCAAAAAGATTTCCTTTCTTTTTTAAAAAATAATTATTTGATTCCTTAGCTGGAGATTGGTTTTCATCCTCCTTTCTTATCTTATTATTTACTTTTTTGACTTATTTGTCCACAAAATATAGTGGCAGGCAGCTAATATAAACACAAAATTTGTGATTGGTACAACAAATTGGCCAAGGTCTTTCTCTAAAATATCAGTGAGGTATATTTCTACTTAATTTCATAAGTGAGATCTGGGAAGGGTCAGTGGCGGAACAAGAATTTTCACTAAGAAGGTTCAGCAATAACATGCGAACAAATCAAAGGGCGTTCACCATCTACTATATATGCATAAAAAATAATTTTAATCATGTATAAATTGTATAATTTTCTATCGAAGGGGGTTCGGATGAACACCTCATCAAAGGGTAGCTCCACCTCTTGTCAAGTGTATGCAGACCTTATCCTTATCTCATGAAAGTAGAGAGAATGTTTTTGAAGGACCCTGACTCAAATGCAATAAATCAAATTAGTTATAAAAAAAGAAAAGGAAAAACGATAGCGAAACTAAAAAAAATAGCACATAGCATTCAAAAAAAAGGACATGACAACAAAAATAGTATGATGATAATTGAAACATAATATAATAATCTTTATCTTTATTTCTTAAAAATATATCTACATAATCATCGTTTAATAACTTTTTATCTTAAAACTACATAATGCACTTTCCCCACATGCAACAATAATTGAAGTTCTCATCCCAATTTATCAGAAGGCAACTCTTTGTTATCTAAAAATAATTAATATATCTTGATTATTCACTCAGAGAGGTATGTCATTTTTCTCTTGATTTTAATCTGGATTACTTGCTACAATATCTGTTTTTGTTTTACACCTTTTTTTATATACTCATATTTGTGTTTTTTATGTTCTTTTCACATAGTATATTGTTGCAGTGATCCGTTGCTTCTTCTCAACTTTATACCCTTGAAAGGTTAGTTTCCTTTAATTACTCATTTTTCTGAGTTAATAAATTGTTAGTTGAGTGACCATCTGCAAAATCAACCTCAACAACTTAGCATATGTACTGCCACCCAGTAATTTTTGTAAAGAATACTGCTAATCATCTCGGATAAAAAGAATTGCTCTCTTCATTTAAAAAAGAATGATCTATTTTGACTTAGCACGAAGTTTAAGAAAATAAAGAAATTTTTGAATCATGTAGTCTTAAATTGAAGTTATATCAAATATACCAAAATGTCCTTTAATCTTATGGTCTAAATACGTCGCGTTGATAGTTGAAATTAATGTATTATCAAAAAAGAAAAAAAGTCACTCTTTTTTAAACAGATTAAAAAGGAAAGTAGGTCATTTTTTTTTTTTAGAGAAAATACCCAATTCCCCCCGAACTATATCCAAAAAGGCTATGACACACCTCAACTTAAAGGGGGTCCTATTACTCTTCTAAACTAATTAAAAGTGTAATTTTGACGTCCTTAGTTCATATATGGCACATACGTGGCACACACGTGTGCCTACGTGGATACTTCAGTGTTGTACCACGTATGTTCCACGTAGGCTCTAACGGTGTCAAAATTACACTTTTAATTAGTTCAGGCGTAATAGGACCCATTTAAGTTGAGGTGTGTCATAACCTTTTTGGATATAGTTCAGGGAGGTAATTGGGTATTATCTCTTTCTTTTTTTTTTAAACAAAGGAAATATCTTTTTCCTCCAAGTATACAGTGGAAAACCAAGGTCCATTTCAGTTTGTTTGTCCGAATTTGACTTGACTGAGAGCTGAAGAAAGTAAAGAAAATTTTTGAATCTTGTGATCTTATACTAAAATGTCCTTTAATTTATCGCTCGACTTTCCAGTAAAGAGGTTATTTCTGATCATAAACCCTCGGTACAAGAGAACCGTTTTTCATGAAATGATTTGAAATAAATGCAGGTTTAAAACGCCACAGAATGCTAGTACTTGTTAAAGATTACCAACGCATATGGATGAAGTGAAAGCAGCTGATACTAGCACTATGGTTACTGTTTTATTGCTTAAGTCTGTTGCATTGTCCAAATAGTGTAGTAGTTAATTAGTCGCAAGGAGTAGTTAGTTAGTTATAACCAATTGCCAGCTAGGACACTACAAGTTGAGAAGATTCTAGGTACTTTGTACAAACTCTATAAATAAGACACTAAGTCATCTAGGGAGGAACTGTAACTTCCAATTCTCACTATTACATCAATAAACACTTTGATCTTCTTCCTCTTTCTCTTGTGAGCTATTCCAGCTATGAAGTAGTGTGAGTATACACGTTATGTAGCAATAAAATAACCTAATCTTATTTAGCTTACGCTTGCCTTTTTTGCCAATCTGTGTGTCACATTATCTATAAAACCATTGACCTCTTGCAACCTGCAGCTTTCAGGTCATAATCGCAAAGGCATACGTGAATATAGTAGATATGGCACATGCAAGTGTGGCATCTCTTACGGGAACAATAGAATCTCTCTTGACATCCAATTCACCGATGCAATCTCTATCTTGTGACCACAGAGAAGAAATTTGCGATCTTCATAAAAAGATTAGTTCCCTGGAAATATTTCTCAAGAACTTCGAGAAAAACAATGTTTATGGGCAAATTACTGATTTGGAAGTAGAGTTAAAAGAAGTTGCAAATATTGCAGAACAAACAATTCAACTAAGAGTAACTGAAGTTGTATAGGTAAATGATGAAAAGACACATGAGAGGCTATCTGATACCCTGCAACTAGTAGCAGAGGACATAGATCGTATCTGGAAAGTGTCGACAAAGATTAAAGATAAAGGCAAACAAGTATCAGAGGGATCATTGGTTCAAGATTTTTCAAGTTCAATAAACAATATTCTGAATGTTAACAACAATACGGTTGGACGTGATGATCAAAAGGAGCGCTTGTTAGAACATCTTACTAGAAGCTACTCTAGTGAACCCAAAGTCATCCCGATTGTCGGGATGGGAGGCATAGGTAAAACAACCTTAGCGAAAGAAGTTTACAGTTATGAATCAATTCTACGCCGATTTGATGTTCGTGCCTGGGCTACTGTATCTCAACAGCACAACATAAAGGAAATTTTGCTGAGCCTTCTGCAATCGACGATCAAAATGGATGACACGGTTAAGATGAAAGGTCAAACAGAGCTAAAAAGTTTAAAGAGAAAGAGGTACTTAATTGTCTTGGATGATATCTGGAGTTGTGAAGTGTGGGATAGCGTGAGACGATGCTTTCCAACTAAAGACAATGCAGGGAGTCGAATACTGTTGACTACCCGTAATGATGAAGTAGCTTGTTATGCTGGTATAGAGAATATTTCTTTGCGGATGAGCTTCATGGATCAAGATGAGAGTTGGAATCTTTTCAAAAGTGCAGCATTTTCAAGTGAAGCATTACCATATGAGTTCGAGACTATTGGAAAGCAAATTGCAGATGAATGTCACGGGTTACCACTAACTATTGTAGTGGTTGCTGGACTTCTCAAATCTAAAAGGGCAATAAAAGATTGGAAAGTGTTGCGAAAGATGTCAAGTCATTTTTCACAAATGATCCTGATGGACGATGTTCACGTGTGCTTGGGTTGAGTTACAATCACTTGACTAGCGATCTAAAGACTTGTCTACTGCATTTCGGAATTTTTCGAGAAGACAGTGAGATTCCAGCGAAGAAATTGATGAGATCATGGATGGATGAGGGGTTCCTGAAGTTGGAAAATGATTTGGAAGGAGAGGCTGAGAAGTGTTTGCAAGACCTTGTCGATAGATGTCTAGTCCTCGTCTGCAAGAGAAGTCTAGATGGAACAAAAATTAGATCATGTAAGGTTCATGATCTAATATATGACCTGTGCTTGAGAGAAATTCAAAGGGAGAACATTTTTATCATGAAAGACATTGTGGTTTGCGTATCTATTTCAGAATGTCAATCTCTCAGAATGCATAAAATGCAGCCGTTTAAGTGCGTGACTGATGATGAAAATGATTATTGTCGCTATGGTCTTTATAGGGCTCTTCTTACCCCTGTACATCGTCAATTGAGAGATCATGACAACAACGATCTTTTGAAACGAACCCATTCTATTTTTCCTTTTGGTCTTAATGATTTATTTTTTATGCTCAAATCAGAGCTTATTCATTTCAAATTACTCAAAGTCTTGGACTTGAGTCATGTGAGGATTGATAGTTTCCCTCTACAGATACTAAACCTCATCTGGTTGAGGTACCTAGCATTGCTCATCTATGTGAATTTAAAAATACCTCGAGAAATTTGCAGGTTATGGAATCTGCAGACATTCATTGTAAAGGGAATGCGTCTATCAGTTATAACTTTTCCTGAGGAAATTTGGGGACTAATGCAATTAAGGCATCTTAAACTGTCCAGATTTTATTTGCCAGATTGCCCAAGTGGATCTGTTGACAAAGGAAGGCACTTGGATTTTTCAAACATACAAACTATTTCTTACTTGTCTCAACGTTGTTGCACGAAGGAGGTTATTATGGGGATTCAGAATGTCAAAGAATTAGGAATCAGTGGTGGAGATGAGATTGACTCTAATGGGCCTCTCAACAATCTTGTCCATCTGCAGCAACTTGAAACATTGAGTTTTATATTTTGCTTGAAGATTTTGCCAGCAAGTGCAAAAGCTTTTCCAGCAACACTCAAGAACCTGAAGTTGGAAAGAACTCTGACAAGTTGGTCGTACTTCGACATCATAGCTGAATTTCCTAACCTTGAGGTGCTGAAGCTGATGGATCACGCTTGTCTTGGCGATGAATGGCATCCAATTGTCAGGGGATTTACTCGATTGAAGCTTTTGCTAATTGAAGAAGATAATTTTCTCAAGCACTGGAAAGCCACAGATGACAATTTTCCTGTCCTTGAGCGTCTTGTTCTCAAAAAATGCCATAATTATAAAGAGATACCCGACTCTGCTGCAAGAATTCAACAAGAAGTGGATGTTGGTGTCTCCAATCCATGTAATATCTCTGCTGCAAGAATTCAACAAGAAGTGGATGTTGGTATCTCCAATCCATGTAATATAGTATTTATCAGGGCCACACTCTGTTTCTCATTTCCACAAGTCAAGTTGTACACAAAAGTTCCTTTGTCACGACCCGACCCAAGGCCCTGGCCGCGACGAGCATCCCGAACCACACAGGCCCAAGATACCCCTTCTCACGTCTCAACCCACTAATGATATTGTCCGCTCTAAGCCCAGGCCCACACGGCTTTAAAACACGTTACTAGGGAGTAAGGATTTCTCACTTATATACCCAGCATCCCTCCTGTGTTTTGCCGATGTGGGACTCCTTCCTAAGTTGGGGTGTTACAATGTTTTTCATAAATGTAAATGTATTACTACTAAACTATCGGTTTCAAGCTTCTTGTGGCTTCCAAGGAGATGTGATCTTTTTTGTATTGTAACATATTTTTTGCGTTGATAGAATTTTTTCTAATTTTACTCAGTTGTTCATTACTGAAGTTCTGAGTTCATGAGCCCACAATGGTTAACACGATCACACACTCATTTTATTTAGTAACGTTATTTATTAAATGAACGGAAATGTGCATTTATATGGTGATTCTCTTGTGTTACTATTTAATGTTGATGTTCCGTTAGAGGCACTTTTTACTGTTTGTAATTGAAGCGTTACCATCGGAATTTGAGACTATCGCGAAGCAGATTATAGACAAATGTAATCTCAGTTGTTGGGATTTTGTCAAAAGCAAATTACATTACTATGTTTTAGCATTATTTCGGGCTTCCAAGGAGATGTAATTTCTCTATATTTTAAATAAGAAGGCATCTACTTCTCAACTGCTTTGAACTGTTTTTCTTTAGCCAAGGGTCTATCGGAAACATCCTCTCTACCTCTAAGATAGCGGTAAGGTTTGCGTACACTCTACCCTCTTCAGATCCCGCTACAGTCAATACTACTATGAGTTTTGTTTTGATTAATCTTTTATCATCAATAAATGAGTTCTCTTTATTCGATATGCAATAGTTTTAGATCATATTCTATAAGAAAGATGTTTTGAAATTTTATGTCTTTCACCAATTAATCTTTTTTCTAGATTTAAAAATGTTGAGATTTGACCTGAGAAGCGATATCTACAAGATAGGTTTGCATTTAATGTGTTCGAGACAAAACATAGTACTTATGTCATTTGAATATAGATTAATTTTAGGGACTTGAATTTCTAAGATTCAGTAAATTGTATGGGGTGTAAAAGCACATGAGAAACTTTGTGAGAGCTTGCAACAAGTAGCGAAGGACATTGACTGTGTCCAAGATCATAATGGGACAGTGTCCAAGAAGAGTCGAAAAAGATTCAAGATCATAATGGTAGACAAGAATCCACATGGTCCTTGGCACGAGATAAGAGTTCAGAAAAATTACTTAATTTGGAAGTTTCGAACAATATGGTGGGACGCGGCAAGGAAAAGAAAAGGGTGCTTGAAGAACTCAGAGGTGGCTCTTCCGACGAGCTAAAAATCATCCCAATTGTTGGGATGGGAGGCATTGGCAAGACAACTTTAGCAAAACAAGTTTTCAATGTGAAAGAAATCCTGCTAAGTCTTCTTCAATCTATAATCCAAATCGATGACAAAGTCTACAGCAGAGATGAGGCAGAGCTAGCGGACCTTCTACAGAAAAGTTTGAAGCGTAAGAGGTATCTTATTGTCATGGACGACATATGGAGCTATAAAGCATGGGATGACATGAGACAATGTTTTCCAATCGACAATAACAGGAGTTGAATACTGTTGACCACCCGTCATACTGAGGTAGCGCTTCTATCCAAATCTAAGAGCACAAAAGAAGAATGAAAGAACGTTGCTGAGAATATCAAGTCGTTTCTAATGAAAGATCCTGCTGAACAATGTCTACGTGTTGTCGCATTGAGTTACAACTACTTGCCTAATGACTTAAAAGCATGCCTTCTCTATCTCGGAATATTTCCAGAAGACAGTGAAATTTCAGTGAAGAGATTGGTGAGATTATGGATCGCTGAGGGGTTCTTGAAACTGGAGGGTGACCTAGAAGAAGCGGCTGAAAACCGTTTGCAGGATCTTGTCGATAGATGTCTAGTCTTAGTTAGCCAAAAAAGCGCAGACGGAAGAAAAATCAAGACATGCAGGGTTCATGATCTGGTAAATGAGTTATGCTTGAGAGAAGCACAACGCGAAAACTTTTTGTTTATCAGAAATGATGACACAGAAACCGTTCCTCTTGTGGGCTGTCGATTGATTAGCATACAGAAAAGGCGACAAACTGGTGTTGATTTTAAGGATGAGAATATTTTAATGTCTCTTACTCATACCAATGATGATAATAGTCCGTCGAGAAGAATTCGTTCAATTTTCCTGTTTGCTGCACCTTCTCTCAGTACTAATCCCAATTTCGAGCTTGGTCATTTGAACTTAATCAGAGTCTTGGACTTAAGTTCTATGTACTTCTCACTTTTTCCGCTGCAGATTCTCTCTTTTTGTTGAGGTACCTATCTTTTTCGACTCACACATCTTTTGGCATACCTCGAGGAATTCGCAAATTATTGAATCTACAAACTTTCATTGTTCAAGGATCAGTTCACTCATTTATAAAGTTTCCAGAACTAACTTGGGAAATAAAGCAACTGAGACATCTGAAACTCCGAAGCTTTTATTTGCCGGATACTCCAACTTCATCCATTGACGGAGAGAGGAACTTGGTTTGGTCAAACATACGAACTGTTTCGGGCTTGCTTCCTTATTGCTGCACTAAGAAAGTCCTTTCCAGGATTCAAAGCATTAAGAAATTATGTATTCGGGGGCACGTCTATGACTATGGCATGCGTGAAGAAGTTATGGACTTCAGTGAAATCGTTGATCTGCATCAGCTAGAAACGTTGAGTATTAAAGTTGATCGTTATCACGTAAGTCACTGGAGTTCAAGATTCCATAAATCAACAGTTTGTGTACCTAATGCAACATATTTTCCGACAAAGCTCAAGAAGTTAAAACTGGTTGGAACTCGTCTAACATGGGAGGACTTGAACATCATAGGTCAATGGCCTAATCTCGAGGTGCTGAAGCTGAAAGCAAATATTTGTCATGGCCTAGAATGGCGGCCAATTGGAGGGAGGTTTCGTCTGTTAAAACTTTTGCTAATCGAAGGTACAAATCTCAAGTACTGGAAAGCCACGGATGATCATTTCCCCACCCTTGATTATCTAGTGATCAGACATTCCCTTCATTTGGAGGAGATCCCTATTGAGTTTGTGGATATTTACTCACTACAGCTAATCGAGTTACAGAACTGTAGTGCAAAACTTGTGGCTTCTGCCGGACGAATTCAAGAAGAGCAAGAATCTCTGGGAAGCAAAGGTGTAAACATTCGTTCTTACAACGATCCAGGTGAGTACAATAATTTCCTTTGAAATTTCAAACAATTTTGAAGTTTATAGTTGACAAGTTATGTTCTTTTTGCTACAGCTGAATGTGAACATAGTCGAAGTGATTCTGATTCAGATTGATGTTTACTAAGGATTGAAGACTTCCGATGTTACGAACCCTGTCATGGGATTTGCCGACAACACAAGTAATGACATAGTAAATGATGGACTTGGGCCTGAGGCGAGGTGAAGTTACAACCGAACAACACCTCTGGGATCCAGGTTAAGCAAGCACGTTAAAAGGACGCATTCGCCTATTGAAGGGGTTATACAATTACGTTGAAGATTTGGCTTAGTCCGTTAAACTCTCATCTCCTTTCTATGTTCAAGTATCTCATCTCCTTCGCTGTATTATTCACTATTATCTTGTATTCTCCGTTAGAGTTGTGTTGAGAAATTTGAGTTGTTACAACAGACTTTCGATTTGTAGACTTTTGTAGTTGTTTGTCAATCATCAGAACTAATTTCAGCTTCACTCATATGAATGGAATACAACAGTTTTCTCAAAAACATAACTTGTTTATCAAGGATTTAGACATGTACAAATTTTCTAGTCTTTTCCAAATACTTTCGGAAACAGCCTCTCTACCTGCACGAGGTAGTGATAAGGTCTGCGTACACTCTACCCTCTCCAAACATCAGTTGTGGGATTTCACTCGGTATGTTGCTGTTGTTGTTGCTCCAAATACCATGGTAGAAGTTCCGAGTTCAAATCATAGGCACTATATTATTATTCTCCGACCCTCTAAGTGAAAATTCTAGATCTGCCACTACCGTCAGCCCATTTTTATAAAGTTTTAACTCTTTTATGTTTTCTTTCTTTTTTCCTTTGTATAGAACTTATACTAGGTAACTTGATTCCTTTTAGAGAAGAAGTAGGATATGGTAAATATTTTTTCTAAGAGACTCAAAATTGAGGCTAAAGGAATAGTAACTCATTAACAAATTGGCAGCTCGGTGCACTAAAGCTCCCGCTATGTGCAAGGTCCGGGGAAGGACCAAACGACTAGGGCTTATCGTACGCAGCTTTACCTTGCATTTCTGCAAGAGGTTGTTTTCACAGCTTGAATCCGTTTACTCCAGAGATCCCTTTCGAATTGTACCTCATAATCACTGATTTGTTTCTCAAGAACACTGAGAAACAAATCAGTGATTATGGGGAAATGAGAGATTTGGAAGCGCGGATAAAAGATTTTGCAAATTTCGCTGAAGACAAAATTGAATTTTGGACTACGAGAAGCTATGATAGCAGAAGATGAAATGCAGACAGGAAAATAACATGAGAAACTTTGTCAAAGCTTGCAACAAGTAGCGAAGGACATTGACCGTGTCCAAGAAGAGTCGAAAAAGATTCAAGATTATAAAGGTAGACAAGCATCGACATGGTCCTTGGCACCAGATACGAGTTCAGAAAAATTACCTAATCTGGAAGTCTCGAACAATATGGTGGGACATGAAAAGGAACAGAAAAGGATGCTTGAAGAACTCACAAGAGGCTCCTCTGATGAACTAAAAGTCATCCCAATTGTTGAGATGGGAGGCATAGGTATCTCAACCAAATCAGGCACAGTATTTGTGGAGGGAAATCATCAAGCATTATCGGACCCAAGTCCGAGATTCTGAGTAACTTGAAATGTTTAAGCTCCGATTTGAGAGTACAGACTGAAGAATAAATACAAAAATCGAAAATGGATTGAGTTCGTTTCAAGAGATTGTAGACATTTTCTGCAACAACTTCCCCATCTTCTATTATCGTTTTAGATTTGCGCAGAAGGCCAGCAACCACGGCAATAGTTACATTTGTCCACGATTTGCTTCCCAATAGTCTTGAATTCAGATGGTAATGTTTCATTTGCAAATGCTGCACTTTAAAAAAGGTTCCAACTCTCATCTTGATCTATGAAACTTATCTGCAACGAAAGATTCTCTGTATCAGAATAACAAGCCACTTTGTTGTTCTGGATAGGAAAGCATTGTCTCACATCATCCCATGCTTTACTACTCCATATGTCATCCATGACAATTAAGTACCTCTTTCACTTTAAACTTTTCGGTAGCATGTCTGCTAGCTCTGCCTCATCTTTCATCTTATCTCCGTCATCCAATTTGATTGTAGATCGCAGAAGACTCAGCAAGATTTCCTTAACATCGTGTTGTTGAGATACGGTAGCCCAAGCACGGACATCAAAAGGCTGTAGAACGGATATGTCATTGTAAATTTCCTTTACTCTCGTGTTCCTTGTGCAGTTTTTATAGACACAACACACTTGATAGACTCTATAAAACCAAAGAACGTAATACATTTATATTTATGAGAAACATAGTGTGATGAACTAGCATCAACAGTCTATAACATTATCAAATTGTTTCCCTTCTCATTACAGGTTAGAGCAAAGCATCTAGTACCCTCCTAAACTATGACCAAATTTGTTACAACACACTCCCACTTCACGGGGTCCCTATTACCCCCGAACAAAATTTTAGCATATTTTTACCAACCTTTTTAGCTGACGTGGATCATTTGACATGGGCGTCATTTTTATGTAATAAAGGTGTCACGTCAGCACAAAAGGGTGACAAAAATACGTTAAAATTGACTCCAAGGGTAATAGGACCCTGTGAAGTTGGAGTGTGTCGTAGCAACTTTGACCATAATTCGGGGGATGATACTGGATTCTTATCTCTTCAAGTTATTTTGAACAAATAACAACCAAAGATCTTAATTATGATCATGTTCTGCAGCATCAACATCAGAATCTTCATTATCATCATCTTCTACAACATCAACATCTGAATTTTCTTCATCGTCATCGTCATCATCATCATCATCATCAAATTCATCATCACCATCATATGATCGTACATCTGGTGGTCGTACATCTGTATGACGTGACTTGTGGAAATAAGAAACGTGTAACCTTGATAAATATGTACTTACCTTGATAAAATTAATACAAAGTATTTCACTTCTTGATATTTTGATTATTATATAAAATAGTTGAATTCAAGTAAACCTCATTTTACTAGAATTTATACAATCGATACCTTAAAATTCGTGTGCAATGACAACAAAGAGAGCAAACGACTACTCTTCATTTTTCATTTTATTTTTATTGTAATTTAATGGCAGAGTTGGACATTAGCCCATTTGTTTGTTCAACCCATCTTAACCTACCCAACTTCAACCCAAACAACCCATTTGCCCTTTTCAAGTCTTCTTTTTAATTGAATAGACTACATGCTTTTTTTTTTTTTGGGGAAAATGACCCATTTTTGAGACAAATCTATTATCTAACTGATTGATATATAGAAAAATCGATTATCAATCTGACAGATCGATTATTGATCCAATCTATATATGGATAGATCGATTATATATCTGACAAATCGATTATCGATCCGACCTATATATGGACAAATCGATGAGAAAATAGAAGTAGGCCATTTTGCAAATTTGAAACTTGAAGAGGATTAATACTCAAATTTTCTCAGTAGGCCATTTTGCTAATTGGAAACTTGAAGAGGCTTAATAGCTAAATTTTCTCAAACAAAAGTAGGCTTAAAATACAATTTTTCTCAAACTAAATTACGAAAACTGCTCAAAAATATATTTAAGGGGCCATTTTGGACTACCCTCAAATATAAGGGATATTCTTGTTAATTTCTCTTATATTTTAAGTAGGATTTTAACCAAATTTTGTCAAAGTTATTTTTGTGAAAGAATATGGGGCAAAGCTAAGTAACTTTTGTGTACTACTTACATGGATCGGAGATACGAACATCCACGGGGTTGTTTCCGAGGTCTTCTTGTTCTTTTTGAATTCGTGCTGCAGATTCCTCAAGTTCGGGAAGACACCTTGATAACTGAATCAGTTGTAGTGTGTAGATTTCTGCAAACTCAATGGGTATCTCTTTCAAATTATGACAATCGTTAAGCACAAGGCGCTCGAGGACGGGGAAAATTGTGATCTGTGGCTTTCCAGTACTTGAGAAAACGATCATTAACTAACAAAATCTTCAATCGATTAAATCCCCTGACATTTGGATACCATTTATCGGCAATACAAGCACAATCCACCAGCTTCAGCACCTCAAGGTTAGGCAACTCAGCTATGATGTCCAAGTACGACCAACTTAATGGAGTAAGTCTTAACTTCAGCTTCTTGAGCGTTGCTGGAAAAGCTTTTGCACTTGCTGGCAAAATTCTACTATAACAATATGTAAAACTCAATGTTTCAAGTTGCTGCAGATGGACAAGATTGTTGAGAGGCCCATCAGAGTCAATCCAATCTGCATTGATTCCTAATTCTTTGACATTCTGAATCCCCATAATAACCTCCTTCGTGCAACAACGTGGAGACAAGTAAGAAATAGTTCGTATCTTTGAAAAACCCATGTGACTCCCTTTCTCAACAGATACGCTTGGGTGATTTGGCAGATAAAATTCGGGAAGTTTGAGATGCCTTAATTGCATTAGTCCCCAAATTTCCTCCGGACAAGTTATTTTCACAAATTGACTAAGACCTTGAACAATGAATGTCTGCAGATTCCATAATCTGCAAATTTCTGGAGGTATGTCTAAATTCTCTCGGAAGTACAATGATAGGTACCTCAACCAGATGAGGCTTAATATCTGTACAGGGAAACTAGCAATCACTATGGCACTCAAGTCCAACACTTTGAGTAATTTGAAATGAATAAGCTCTAATTTGGGACCATAAATTGAATCCTTAGGATAAAAAGTGAAAATAGAACGGGTTCGTTTCAAAAGATCGTTGTTGTCATGATCTCTCAACTGACGATGTACAGGGGTAAGAAGAGCCCTATAGAGACCATAGGGACAATAATTAATTTCATCACCAGTCACGCATTTAAAGGGCTGCATTTTTTGCATACTGAGATTTCCACGTTCTGATACGCCAAGCACAATGTCGTTCATGATTAAAATGTTCTCCCTTTGAAGTTCTGTTACACACAGGTCATATATTAGATCATGAACCTTACATGATCTAAATTTTGTTCCATCTAGACTTTTCTTGCAGATGAGGACTAGACATCTATCGACAAGCTCTTGCAAACACTTCCCAGCCTCTCCTTCCAAATCATTTTCCAACTTCAGGAACCCCTCAGCCATCCACGATCTCACCAATCTCTTCACTGGAATCTCACTGTCTTCTGGAAAAATTCCGAAATGCAGTAGACAAGTCTTTAGATCGCTAGTCAAGTGATTGTAACTCAACCTAAGCACACGTGAACATCGTTCATCAGGATCTTTTGTGACAAATGACTTGACATCTTTAGCAACATCCTCCCAGTCTTCTATTGCCCTTTTAGATTTGAGAAGCCCAGCAACCACGGCAATAGTTAGTGGTAACCCGTGACATTTCTCTGCAATTTGCTTCCCAATAGTCTCGAACTCAGATGGTAATGCTACATTTGCAAATGCAACACTTTTAAAAAGGTTTCAACTCTCATCTTGATCCATGAAGTTTATCTGCATAGAAAGATTCTCTGTACCAGCATAACAGGCTACTTCTTTGTTACGTGTAGTCAACAGTATTCGACTCCCTGCATTGTCTTCAGTTGGAAAGCATTGTCTCACGCCATCCCACACTTCACAACTCCAGATATCATCCAAGACAATTAAGTACCTCTTTCTCTTTAAACTTTTCTGCAGTAGGTCTGCTAGCTCTGCTTCACCTTTCATCTTAACCATGTCATCCATTTTGATCGTCGATTGCAGAAGGCTCAGCAAAGTTTCCTTTATGTTGTGCTGCTGAGATACAGTAGCCCAGGCACGAACATCAAAACGGCGTAGCATTGATCCATGATTGTAAACTTCTTTTGCTAAGGTTGTTTTACCTATGCCTCCCATCCCGACAATCGGGATGACTTTGGGTTCACTGGAGTAGCTTCCAGTCAGATCTTCTAACAAGTGTTCCTTTTGATCATCACGTCCAACCATATTGTTGTTAACATTCAGAATATCGTTTGTTGAACTAGAAAAGTCTTGAACCAATGATCCCTCTGATACTTGTTTGCCTTTATCTTGAATCTTTGTTGACTCTTTCCAGACACAATCAATGTCCTTTGCTAATTGTTGAAGGCTTTTACGGAACTTTCGGCGTGTCCATATATTCGAGATTCCCTTGAAAAATTTTGAGCCAGTGATTCCTATGATGCTTTTATTTTTTTCCATTATAGTTTCTGTTAGTCTCAGTTGAATTGTGTATTCAACAACACTTGCAACTTCTTTTACCTCTACTTCAAAATCCGTCATTTCCCCAGAAACATTGTTTTTCTCAAAGTTCTTGAGAAATACTTCCAGTGAACTAACTTTTTCATGAAGAGCAGAAAAGTCTTCACTGTGATCACAGGTTATAGATTGCATTGGTGAATTGGATGTCAATAGCGATTCTATTGTTCTCATAAGAGAAGCCACACTTGCATGAGCCATATCTTCTATATTCACGTATGCCTTTGCGATTATGACCTAAAAGCTGCAAGATGCAAGAGGTCAATGGTATTATAGATAACATGAAACCCATTCTTTGTATGGGAACATCTTTGTGAATGAATTGAGGTTAAAGAAATCTCCTAGCTCAAAGTTCAGTCGAAAATTTTCCTACCGATTTACTTTTAGTCGACGTTCTTACTTGAGTCAAATTCCAACGATCATTAATCCTAGAATATAATGAGTTAGGTGTCCCACTACCTATTAAATTAAAGGTTTTTGAGTCTTCTTTCCAAGAAAAAAGATATGGACATTTTAGTGAGGCATCATCCCAGCTGCGTATTGGGAAGCGCAACGTGGAGCTCAAGCCAGGAGATCACTAGTTTGCCTCCATGTTGGGCTGTGCAGCGCAGAGCGTACCTCTCCGATGTAAAAGTCCATTTTTTTCTAATTAAATCGGGGGCAAACTTGTCCTTTCACCCCATGTAACTTTCTCAACCCGTTGTATAACTCTAAAGTCGTCCTAAACTAGCAGAAATCTTCAAAATCCCTCATTTTCTTCCTCCCAAAAAATTCTTAGAAGCAAGAACACATAGAGTTCAAGTTATTCGTATTTTCTAAATGGATTGAGACTAGAGTTGAAGATTGATTTTTCTAAACTCAACTAATAGTTATTAAATTATAAATATGAGTAATTAAGACAAACTAACCTTCCAATGGTAGAAATTTAGGAAGAAGCAACTGGTCACTGCAATAATATATACTATGAGAAAAAAACATAAAAAACATATTATATGAAAAGAAAATATAGTAATAAGTAATCAAGACTAAAATCAATAGAAATATGTCATACCTCTCTGAGTGACTAAAATGGTATTAAGTTTTAAAGATAACAAAGTGTTGGCTTCTGATAAATTGGGATGATAACTTCAATTATTGTTGCATGTGGGGAAAGTGCATTTATCTATTTAAATGGAACAACACATCAATTATATTTTTGAGATAGAAAGTTATTAAAAGATGATTATATTGTGTTTCAATTGTTACCATACTATTTTTGTTGTCATGTACTTTTTCTGAATGATATATTTTGCTTTCTTTATTAGTTGTCATATTTATTTCTATTTTTTCTAACTAATTTGGTTTACTGCATTTCAGCGAGGGTCCTTCGAAATGCTCAACTTTATTACTAAAAACTCATTGTTTTTTGAACTTTCTCCTTTTTGAAGCTAGTATTTCATTTCTAAATGTTCGGGCTAATTACTATAACCGGCCAGCTATTGAATAACATAAAAGACTAATGTATAATATCGATCGCATCAATAATCGATCTGTCAATATAACAATAAGGGTCGATAATGAATCTGTCTATACCTGTCGGATCGATAATCGATCTGTCCATATATCGATCGAATCAATAATCGATTTTTCCACATATCAGTCGAATCGATGATCGATCTTATCTTTATCTATCGGATCGATAATCGATCTGTCCATGTGAATTGGGTTTTTGATTAATTTGTAATTTTTAAAAGATTTTGGTGGGAGGGTTTTTTTAAAATAAATTGTGTCAATTCTTGGGATCTTTTGTTAAATGTTCTTTTCAAGTCTTTCCTTTTAATTAAATAGACTACAAATTTTCTTTTTCAGGGAAATGACCTATTTTTTAGACAAATCTATTATCTATCCGACCAATATATAGACAGATCGATTATTGATCCGACAAATCGATTTTCGATCCGACAAATCAATTATCGATCCGATGGACAAATCGATTACCAATCCGACATATGAAAAATAGAAGTAGGTCATTTTGATAATTGAAAACTTGAAGAGGCTTAATAGCCATATTTTCTCTCAATTCTTGATAGTTGGTGACTTGTGGAATGATTTATCACTTTTAATACTTGTAATTAAATTTTAAATCACAAATAAACTAAAATACTCAAAAGTGGATCATTTCTCAGAAAAAAAAAAAAAGACTTTTTAAAAAGTAGAATTGAAAAGTCTGTTTAACAAGAATCCCAATCCTTTGTACAAGGATGATATATACAAACATTTCAGTAATAAAATGACAAGAAGGTCAACTAACCTCTTAGTGGCAGATAAAGGTTAAATGTACTGCAAACTAAATGTTTGTACTGCTGCAAATACAATGACAAGATAATAGAAGAAATTAAACACAAATATGAATAACAATCAACAAATGAATGAAGCAAGAAAAATATACTTATATAGTATAGTAACCAAGAAAAAGGATCTGAGAAGAGACAGAAAAATGACATACCAATAAAGCGCTGCACGCAATAATGTATAGGCAATCAGAGTTACCAAGTAAATTCTATATAAACAAGAAAATAGTTGACTTCATAAAATGGGTATTATAATATTTATATACAACATGGGTGTTTCCAAGAAGAAATGACTGTACAATGCACTAGTGGGGTTTGTAGTTTCAGCCAGACGCTGTTTTTACGACTTGAACTCGTAATCTCCTGATCACATCGCAATAACTTTGCCAGTTACTCCAAGGCTCTAAAAAGTGAAAAAAAATTAATTCAATACATAGAAAAAAAGAGTTGACTTCATAAAATGGAGAAGGGTCGGACCATAAGGTCTATTGTACGCAGTATTACCTTGCTTTTCTTCTAGAGTTTGTTTTTACGGCATGAACTCGTGATCCACTGATCACGTGACAACAACTTTACCAGTTACTCCAAGGCTCTAAAAAGTGAAAAAAGATTATTTCAATACATGGAAAGAAATAGTTGACTTCATAAAATGGAGAAGGGTTGGACCATAAGGTCTATTGTACGCAGTATTATCTTATATTTTTATCAGAGATTGTTTCCACGACCTGAACTTATGGCCTGCTGATTACATGACAACAACTTTACCGGTTATTCTAATACTCAAAATACAAGGAAAGAAAGAGTTGACTTCATAGAAAAATGTGTCAATCTAGGGAAGAACATTAATCTTTTTTCATTGGAGTGCTGTACAATATAATATAAGAAACCATGTCAGGTGGAAACCACTGAATTATTTATGCCAATACAGATTATTTATTCAAATACACCTTCTAAAAAATCCGAAATACAGAAGACATGCTTTTAGATTACTGGTCGAGTGATTATGACTCAACCCGAGCACATGTGAACATTGTTCATCTGGATCATTTGTGACCGGTGACTTGACATCTTTGGCGAAATTTTTCAAATCTTTTATTGTCCTTTTAGATTTGACAATCCCAGCAACGACGACAATAGTTAGAGGTGACGCATGACATTTGTCTTCAATTTGCTTTGCAGTAGTCTCGAACTCAGATGGTAATTCTTCATTTGCAAAACCCCCACTTCTGAAGAGATTACAACTCTCAACTGGACTCATGAGACCCATCTGCAAACAAAGATTCTCTGCGGCAGCATAACGAGCTACTTCATTGTTACGGCTAGTCCACTGTTTTCAAGTGGAAAGCATACTCTCACGTCAGCCTTGCTTCACTCTTCCACATGTAATCTAATACAATAAAATATCTCTTACCCTTTAAACTCTTTTGTAGCACGTCTGCTAGCTCTGCATCGTCGTCCATGCCTCATTTCCCCGGTTGACTTTGTCATTGATTTTGATTATAGATTGAAGAAGACTTAGCAGGATTTCTCTCACATTATATTCTTTAGATATAGTAGCTCAGGCATGAACATCAAAGCGGGACTGAATCAAAGGATGGTTAAAAACTTGTTTTGCTGAAGTTGTCTTGCCAATGCCTCCCATCCTAACAATTTGGATGACTTGTTCGAAACTTCCAGATTAGGTAGTTTTTTTGAACTCGTATCTCGTGCCAAGGACCATGTTGATGCTTGTCTACCTCTATGATCTTGAATCTTTTTCGACTCTTCTTGAACAAGGTCAATGTCCTTCACTATTTGTTGCAAGCTCTCACAAAGTTCCTCATGTGCTTTTCCTCTCTGCGTTTCATCTTCTGTTATCATTGCTTCTCGTAGTCCAAATTCAATTTTGTCTTCCGCAGCATTCGCAAAACCTTTTATCCGCACTTCCAAATCTGTCACTGCCCCATAACTACTGATTTGTTTCTCAGAGTTCTTGAGAAATGCTTCTATAGAACTCACTTTTTTATGAAGAGCTACAATTTCTTGTCACGACCTAACTTTTCAGGTCATGATGGCGCCTACCATAACCCACCAGTAGGCAAGCCAACCTATAGTCTGGAAAGGTTAGTAACACACTATTTAATAACATAAGAAAAAGAATGCGGAATATATGAGATAAAGATCAATACATAGGTGAATCCCAAAACCTGGTGGTATCAGTACAAGAGCTTCTAAACATAATAAGAGTACAAAAGTGATATATCAAGGAGAAATACACCGATTCAACTTACCTCTGAATACAACTTAGAGGCTGGTCTAATACATAGGAGAGAGATAAGTAATACTCCGAACGTCAGGAGATCATTCTAAGTCTCCGAATCAGGGCTACTCTACACGATGCACACATCAACGGCGATAACTCGTACTATGATCTGCAGGCTGCAGAGGTGTAGTATGAGTACCAAACGAATGGTAATCAGTAGGCAACTGCCAACTGAGCTCCAAAGATAAAGTAGATATATACAACATATAAACAGAATGGAAACTACAACCAAGAGTCCATAAATCATGTAATAAGTCAATAAGAATAACAAGGGACAACTATCCTATTTATGTCCAATAGTCTAACATATTAAGACTAAGAAGTATCAAGGTGTACTATCTTATTCCTGTTACATTCAATATATGCCAAAGCTATACCGTATATCCCAGGTCAATATACAAATAAAGAGCGAAATAAAGATATATTGTAATATACAAAGCAAAGGAACGACTATACAATATGAACAATGAAGAAAGGGATATCCGATAGTACCATGACTTCAAATAGCTATATATATATATATATATATATATATATATATATATAAATAGGAGGTCATCTCAACATAACCTACATCGTCATGTTCTCATTTTAAGACCTCATTATATTACTATTAGGATTCAATACCAACATACTCAGAATTTCTAATCCATATGGCTAGACATAGAATAATCGTGCATAGTAATGTAATCATAAGATAGAAAAGGTCGAAGACATACCTCAATTCCAATACCGGATCCATGACCAATTTATCATAAGCTAGCCATAATAATGATCATAACCATGATAATAACAATAACAATAACATTTGCTGAAATTGTTCATGATTTGAAGAAAATGCTTGATGAGCAAAATACTTTGACAAAATCATTCAGAATGGTAAGAGATAGATTTCAAGAAGATACTCTAATGTTAGACTCAGACTGATTGAAAAGTGAAACTATAATGGCAGAAGATACAATTTACCATCTGTTTCAGAGCTTGCAGCTTTAGTGGTTGGAGATTTTGAAGCATCAAGATGTGATAGAGACATTGTTCTTGAAACCTAAACTGGACAACTTCAAAGAATTAATGAGTTGAATGTTGCATATTTAGCTCTGCAATATCCATTACTTTTTCCATACGGTGAAGATGGATATAGGGAGGACATTCTTTTAAATGGAAAAGATGAATCAAGTCGGGGAAGAAAATTTGTTAGCAAGCGTGAATTTTTTTCATACAAAATTCAAGAGAGGAATGATGAAGTACCAATAATTGTAAATGCAAAGAGATTGTTCCAACAATTCTTGGTAGATGTATTTAGAATGATTGAATTATCCAAGTTGAAGTATATTAGAACTCATCAAAAACAATTGCGTGTTGCAATGTATAAAGGATTAGAAGATGTTGTTATACATGGAGAGATAAATCCTTCTTCTCCTGGTAAAAGGGTAATTTTATCATCAAGCTTCACAGGAGGTGCAAGATACATGATTCAAAATTATCAAGATGCTATGGCAATTTGCAAATGGGTTGGATATCCAGATCTTTTCATTACATTTACTTGCAATCCAAAGTGGCCTGAGATAATTAGATTCTTAAAGATTAGAGGCTTACAACAAGAAGATCGTCCAGACATTTTATCTAGGGTGTTCAAAATGAAGTTAGATTATTTAATAAAGGATTTGAAAGAGAAGCAAATATTTGGAGCAGTTAAACCAGGTGTGGAATACCTTTTTCATGATAATCACTTTTACAATAATAAATTTAATCACAGAACATGTATTACTCTGTACATAAACTATTAATATTTATTTACAAGTTCTTATTACTAAGAATTTTCATTATTTTTTTCATTTATTATCTCACATTTCTAATTCTAACTATATGTGTTGTTGTATTAGTTAGTTAAAATTATATATAATGTATTATTTTTTTGTAACGCCCCGTAAAAGTCGTGCATGTATTAGACTCATTCTTAGCTAGCAACCTTCGGGATACAACTTCTCGACCTTCCCGACCTTCATTTTTAGATTTTCAAGTTGCATTACGATCGGTCAATCTCATAGTACATCTCAGATAAGTTTTGGAATTTTTCGAAATGCATAAGGCTGCGTTTGGATTTCAAAACAGTAGCAAAACGCATAGCCTGTTGCCCAGTTTTTTTCAGCATTTCAGGGTCAACTTGAAACGATCATATCTTCCTGTATATAATGAACTGTGTGAGCTATTATATATCAAACGAAAGATATTTGAGTCCTCTTTCCAATGCAACTGGTTTCATCCAAATCCAACATCTGAGTAAGGAGTTACATCCGTTTTACTTCAGCCTGTCAGTTTGTCAACTGAGGGATAGTTTCGACTTTTCTTGTTTTCTTAGGGGCATTTTAGTCATTTCACTTACCCAATTCCGTTTATAACACCTGATTCAGACCCAAATTCAGCAAAATACATCCTTTTTTCTCAAATCCTCTCAAGAACACCATTAGGTTTCAAACAAAAAAAAAAATCCCAAATAACTCAAGATTCAACCGTTGGTTTTGGAAGATAATTTCAGATTTGGAATCCTCTCGACGTAGGCTTTGATAGACACCCAAAATTCGTGGAGAACAAGGTACGCGGGGTTTTCCTAAATTCTCATGGGCATAGAAATCATGTTTTAAGAGAGGGGTTTTTGATTTCAAGTACATATTCATGTTTTAGAAGCTTTATATGATATTGTTTTAGCCTTTTGGCTTTCCCCCAAAGTGCTTAAAAATTATATGTATATGTATATGTATGTTTTGCCTTGTAATATGATTTGAGAGCATGATTTACATGAAATTCCTCTCTTGATGTAATTTTCCCATGTTTCATATGATATAGATTGTTTTGAAATAAGTCTTGAAAAATCATGATATGAAATGCTTTGGCTTGGCTATGTTTCGAATACGATTTTGAACATGAATGAGAGGGTTGTAAATGTTGAATTTACATATAATGCAAGACTGCATGATTTTGCCAAAAGCACATGACCACCATATGTTTGATGAAAGTTTTTGCATGGTTTTGACTTGAGTTTCGGAACATGAACTCTTTTATGCAAATTACATGTTTGGGTGGTCTGAAACTACACTTTTATGAAAGATCATGCTTAATGCATTATGGCTCAGAAATAGAACCTGCAGGTCTTGGTATGATGATACCAACTCAGATAAATGCCATATCAGACTCAGACTTTTCAGACTAGTTCAGAAATCAGATTTTTATCTGACTTTCATGATTTTAGACATTCAGAATGTTGCATGTACAGAAAAGGTTAAAAATGGGCATACAGAGATGTTAGGTGGTCCCCCGAAGAGGGCTTGAGTTCAGAAAACTCTTTGCCTAAAACCGTGGTTTGCCGACCCGGGTATATTATTATGCGCTGACTTAAATGTCCTGTGGCGTATCAGACTCAGACACTCCAACCCCTGCGGCACACTCGGGTTGGGGGCTTCCACGCCGAGTCAATGGCGGATTCCATACAGCCCGTGGAATATTCAGACTTGTAAGGGAACACCACCTAACTCAGAAGTAAAACACAGATCATGATTTGAAATGAACAGACAGGTTGCATGTTTTCAGAAAGTGCCCATGTATTTTCCAAAAATAGTTTTATACAGGATGTCTTGATGAAAAATTGCTTTCACTTATATATATGTATGTATGTTCCATTATACTATTTTTGGAGTGCTTCGCGTGCCAGTACTTTTGTGCTGACCCCCCCCCCCCCCCCCCTCCTTCCAGGTTTTGAGGCACAGTCTAGGGGTCCAGCTACTCAGTAGACATTCTCGGGCTTGCAGAATTGATCTCACCGTGGTGAGCCTTCTATTATTCGGAAGGCCTATTTATGTCAGACATTATCTTATTTATTATGTTTTGGTCTACTGGGGGCCTTGTCCCAGTTTCTTTTCAGACAAATGTTTATGTTCTCAGTAGAGATTTCACAGACTGATGTCAGATAATATTATTCAGAAATGTTGCAGAACTTGACCATGTTTTCCGTACTCAGTTCTAATTCCGCATTTTATTATGAGTATGACTGTTGTGCATGATAACCAGACAGGGAATGGGTGTTCCGGGCCTTCATGGTTCGGGATGCTCGTCACGGCTAGGGCCTAGGCTCGGGTCGTGACAAACTTGGTATCAGAGCACGGTTCATGGTCCCAGGGTGTCTGCGAAATCACGTCGAGTAGAGTTCTGTGTATGGGTGTGTAGCGCGCCACACTTATAAGCAGGAGGCTACTGGGCGTTTAGGAATATTTCCCTTCTTTGTGATTTAGTTCGTGCTTCAGATTCTAAATTGTCCCCTAATCAATGATCTCTTGTATTTCAGAAACACGACTATGCCTCCCCGTCGCAACATCGATCAGAGTGCTCAGGCAGATGTGGTCCGTCCCACCCACGGAATGCGGACCCGTTATAGAGCTCCCACGCCAGAACTTGTCCCTACTTCGGGAGTTCTTCCAGTCCCAAATAGTCCACCTCGTACTCCGCGGACTAATGCCAACCGTCCGCAAACTACTAAGAGAAATATCTCGAATGCAGAGTTCAGACAGTCTATCCATATGCTGACACAGCTGGTAGCTAACCAGGCTCAACGATCGGAAGATGTTGGGTCTGCATCCGTTACGTCTAGGGCTACTAGAGTCGGGCATTTTATAAAGATGAATCCACCTAAGTTCACTGGTACAAAGGTGGAGGAATATCCACAGGAGTTCGTGGATGAGATGGAGAAGATCTTTAAGGTAATGCATGTAGATGAGATAGAAGGAGTGGAATTGGCAACTTATCAGCTTAAGGATGTTGCAAATCAGTGGTATGCAGACTGGGAAGATGCAAAAGGTGAGAGTGCTGAGCCTACAGTTTGGGGTGAGTTTGTAGAAGTTTTCCTTGACAGATTCTTTCCTCTGGAGTTGAGGGAGGCCAAAGCAGAAGAGTTCATGAACCTGAAGCAGGGTAGTATGAGTGTACAGGAGTACACTTTGAAGTTTAATCAACTAGCCCGCTATGCACTAGAATTGATTAGCAATATGAGAGCCCGGATGAGGAAATTTGCATCCGGCCTTGCTGATAACCTGATACTTGAGTGCCAGGGGGCAATGTTGAATAGGGAGTTAGACTTTGCTAGACTGACAGTCCACATGCAGCAAGTGGAAGAGAAGAAGAGAAAGATTGCTGAATCTAGAGAGAAGGACAGGCAGGCCAAGAGAGTCAAATCTGCAGACCAGCACCGTAGTCAGCCGCAGAGTGGTAATTGGGGAAATAGGTGGTCGAAGAAGACGAGGTTTTGGAATAATATGCAGTCGGCAGCCAGCGCCCCAGCACCCAGACCCCCTGCAGACAGACAAACTTAGAGCTATCAGCCTCCTCATGGATCTAGAGCATCAGATACTCAGTCGCAGGGTAGTGTGGCTCAGCAGCATCGCACTTACCCGCGATGTGAAAAGTGTGGTAAGAATCATCCGGGGAAATGTCAGTTGGGCACACTTGTATGTTATTCATGTGGTCAGCCAGGCCACTTTCAGAGGGACTGTCCATCTTCTAGGAGGAGTGCTGGTGGTACGAAGTTTCAGGGCAATTCTGCAGTGCCACCCCCATCTCGGAAGGGCACCACATCAGTTGTCGGGAACAGTCGCAACCGGTTATATGTCTTGACCAACCGCCAGGAGGCGGAAGCTTTCCCAGATGTTGTTACTGGTACGTTACAAATCTTTTCCCGTGATGTCTGTGTGTTACTTGATCCCGGATCTACCTTATCCTATGTGACCCCTTATGTGGCTGTTGGTTTCGGGTTTGAGCCCAGTGTGATTTCTGAACCCTTTTCTGTTTCTACCCCGGTAGGGGATTCTGTTGTTGCTAGAAGGGTGTATAGGGGTTGTGTGGTGACTATTGGTAGTCGGGATACGGTGGCAGACCTTATAGAGTTGGACATGGTTGCATTTGATGCTATCTTAGGGATGGATTGGCTCCATTCATGCTATGCCATTTTGGATTGTAGGACCCGTAGAGTTACCTTTTCTTTCCCGAATGAACCAATGATAGAATGGGAGGGACATTCTTTAGCACCCAAAGGGCACTTTATATCTCATCTCAGAGCCCGAAAACTTATTTCTAAGGGTTGTTTGTATCACCTTATTCGAGTCCAGGACTCCAAAGTTGAAAATCCTCCTTTTCAGTCTGTCCCTGTGGTGAATGAATTTCCAGAAGTCTTTCCCGAAGATCTCCCAGGGATACCCCCTGATAGGGAGATAGAGTTTGGTATTGATGTGTTGCCAGATACCCGCCCCATTTCTATTCCGCCATATAGAATGGCTCCCGCAGAGCTAAAAGAGTTGAAAGAGCAGCTTGCAGACCTCCTAGATAAGGGATTTATACGCCCCAGTGTATCTCCTTGGGGTGCACCTGTACTTTTCGTGCGTAAGAAAGACGGTTCCCTTCGTATGTGCATAGATTACCGTCAGTTGAATAAGGTCACAGTTAAAAACAAATATCCTCTTCCTAGGATTGATGATCTTTTTGACCAGCTTCAGGGTGCTAGATGTTTTTCAAAAATAGACCTTCGTTCGGGCTATCATCAGTTGAAAGTTCGGGAGTCAGACATTCCTAAGACGACTTTCCGAACCCGATATGGTCACTATGAGTTTCTTGTCATGTCCTTCGGGTTAACTAATGCCCCTGCAGCCTTCATGGATCTTATGAACAGAGTTTTCCGTCAGTTTCTTGACTCGTTTGTCATTGTATTTATCGATGATATTCTGATTTATTCGAAGAGTAAGGAGGATCATGCCGATCACCTTCGAATCATTCTTCAGACCCTTAAGGATCATCGATTGTATGCCAAGTTTTCCAAGTGTGAGTTCTGGTTAGATGTTATTGCATTCTTAGGGCATATTGTGTCCCGTGACGGGATTAGAGTGGACCCCCAGAAAGTTGAGGCAGTGAGGAAATGGCCCAGACCCACGACTCCAACCGATATTCGGAGCTTCTTGGGTTTGGCAGGTTATTACAGAAGGTTCGTAGAGGGTTTTTCATCCATAGAGGCTCCACTCACTAAATTGACTCAGAAAAAGGTAAAGTTTGTGTGGTCTGATTTATGTGAAAATAGTTTTGAGAAGTTGAAAGACAGACTAACCACTGCACCCGTTTTGACTCTTCCCGAGGGTATTGATGGTTTTGTGGTTTATTGTGATGCATCCCGTGTGGGACTTGGCTGTGTTTTGATGCAACATGGTAAGGTGGTAGCTTATGCATCTAGGCAGTTGAAGGTGCACGAACGAAACTACCCTACTCATGATTTAGAGTTAGCGGCTGTGGTGTTTGCCCTTAAGATTTGGCGGCACTACTTGTACGGTGTTCATGTTGATATCTTCACCGATCACAAGAGTCTGCAGTATGTTTTCTCGCAGAAAGAATTGAATCTCAGGCAGAGGCGGTGGTTGGAACTCCTAAAAGACTATGATATGAGCCTGCATTACCATCCGGGCAAGGCAAATGTTGTAGCCGACGCCCTCAGCAGGTTGTCTATGGGCAGCCTTTCTCATGTAGAAGAAGAAAAGAAGGAGATGGTGAAGGATATTCACCGCCTTGCGAATCTGAGAGTGCGACTGTTGGATTCTGAAGATGGAGGTGTGGTTGTTCATGAGTTAGCTAAGTCATCCCTTTGTGCTGAAGTGAAAGAGAAGCAGGTTGAAGACTCCATCTTGATGCAAATCAAGAAAGATGTGGGTCAACAGAAGGTGATGTCTTTTGAAATTGATGGTGATGGCATTCTGAGGTTTCAGGGTAGATTATGTGTTCCGAATGTCGACGGGCTTCGAGAAAGAATTCTTGATGAAGCTCACACCTCGAGGTATGTTGTTCATCCTGGTTCTACTAAGATGTACCATGATTTGAAATCTATGTTTTGGTGGAACAATATGAAGCGAGATGTGGCTAACTTTGTTTCTAAGTGCTTGAATTGCCAACAAGTGAAAGTAGAACATTTGAGGCCAGGAGGTACTTCCCAAGAAATAGCGTTACCCTTGTGGAAGTGGGAAATGATCAATATGGACTTTATTGCAGGACTTCCGAAGTCCCGAAATCAGTACGACTCTATATGGGTGATTGTGGATAGGCTAACCAAGTCAGCTCACTTTCTGCCTGTCAGGACTAACTATTCGGGGGAAGATTATGCCAAGCTGTTCATTTCGGAAATTGTCCGTTTGCATGGAGCGCCTGTCTCTATCATATCCGACCGAGGTACGCAGTTTTCTTCCCAGTTTTGGAGATCGTTTCAGAAAGGTTTAGGTACCCAGGTGAACTTAAGTACAGCATTCCACCCACAGACTGATGGGCAAGCTGAACGCACCATCCAGACCCTGGAGGACATGTTGAGGGCCTGTGTGATAGACTTTAAAGGTTGTTGGGTTGATCACTTGCCACTGATAGAGTTTGCCTATAACAACAGCTTCCACTCTAGTATTAAGATGGCACCTTTTGAGGCATTGTATGGTAGGAGATGTAGGTCTCCAATAGGCTGGTATGAAGTAGGTGAGATGCAGATGTATGGGCCTGATCTTGTTCATCAGGCAATGGAAGATGTGAAACTCATTAGGGAACGACTTAAGACAGCTCAGAGTCGTCAGAAATCCTATGCCGACGTCAGAAGAAGAGAGTTAGAGTTTGAGATTGGAGATTGGGTCTTCCTCAAAGTTTCTCCCATGAAGGGAGTTATGCGTTTCGGGAAGAAGGGTAAGCTAAGCCCTCGCTATATAGGCCCGTATCAGATTATAAGAAGAATAGGTGGAGTTGCGTATGAATTGGAATTGCCTGCTAGTTTGGGTTCTGTTCATCCAGTATTCCACATATCCATGTTGAAGAAGTGCATTGGAGATCACTCTTTGGTGGTGCCCATTGATGAGATCAAGGTGAGTGATTCCTTGTCTTACGAAGAAGAGCCCGTGGAAATCCTAGATCGACAAGTGAAAAAATTGAGGAGTAAGGAGATAGTTTCAGTTAAAGTGTTATGGCGAAATCAGAAGGTTGAAGAAGCAACTTGGGAGTCGGAGCATGACATGAAAGCGAGATACCCAAGCCTATTTGAATCAGCAAGTGACGAATTTGAAGGTACAATTCTTGCTTTATGTTTCCTTCCATGTATGAATCTGTTTGAAAATCGTGCGTGACTAGTTCCGCGTCATCATTCGGGGACGAATGATCCCAAGGGGGGATAATGTAACACCCCGTAAAAGTCGTGCATGTATTAGACTCATTCTTAGCTAGCAACCTTCGGGATACAACTTCTCGACCTTCCCGACCTTCATTTTTAGATTTTCAAGTTGCATTACGATCGGTCAATCTCATAGTACATCTCAGATAAGTTTTGGAATTTTTCGAAATGCATAAGGCTGCATTTGGATTTCAAAACAGTAGCAAAACGCATAGCCTGTTGCCCAGTTTTTTTCAGCATTTCAGGGTCAACTTGAAACGATCATATCTTCCTGTATATAATGAACTGTGTGAGCTATTATATATCAAACGAAAGATATTTGCGTCCTCTTTCCAATGCAAATGGTTTCATCCAAATCCAACATCTGCGTAAGGAGTTACATCCGTTTTACTTCAGCCTGTCAGTTTGTCAACTGAGGGATAGTTTCGACTTTTCTTGTTTTCTTAGGGGCATTTTAGTCATTTCACTTACCCAATTCCGTTTATAACACCTGATTCAGACCCAAATTCAGCAAAATACATCCTTTTTTCTCAAATCCTCTCAAGAACACCATTAGGTTTCAAACAAAAAAAAAAATCCCAAATAACTCAAGATTCAACCGTTGGTTTTGGAAGATAATTTCAGATTTGGAATCCTCTCGACGTAGGCTTTGATAGACACCCAAAATTCGTGGAGAACAAGGTACGCGGGGTTTTCCTAAATTCTCATGGGCATAGAAATCATGTTTTAAGAGAGGGGTTTTTGATTTCAAGTACATATTCATGTTTTAGAAGCTTTATATGATATTGTTTTAGCCTTTTGGCTTTCCCCCAAAGTGCTTAAAAATTATATGTATATGTATATGTATGTTTTGCCTTGTAATATGATTTGAGAGCATGATTTACATGAAATTCCTCTCTTGATGTAATTTTCCCATGTTTCATATGATATAGATTGTTTTGAAATAAGTCTTGAAAAATCATGATATGAAATGCTTTGGCTTGGCTATGTTTCGAATACGATTTTGAACATGAATGAGAGGGTTGTAAATGTTGAATTTACATATAATGCAAGACTGCATGATTTTGCCAAAAGCACATGACCACCATATGTTTGATGAAAGTTTTTGCATGGTTTTGACTTGAGTTTCGGAACATGAACTCTTTTATGCAAATTACATGTTTGGGTGGTCTGAAACTACACTTTTATGAAAGATCATGCTTAATGCATTATGGCTCAGAAATAGAACCTGCAGGTCTTGGTATGACGATACCAACTCAGATAAATGCCATATCAGACTCAGACTTTTCAGACTAGTTCAGAAATCAGATTTTTATCTGACTTTCATGATTTTAGACATTCAGAATGTTGCATGTACAGAAAAGGTTAAAAATGGGCATACAGAGATGTTAGGTGGTCCCCCGAAGAGGGCTTGAGTTCAGAAAACTCTTTGCCTAAAACCGTGGTTTGCCGACCCGGGTATATTATTATGCGCTGACTTAAATGTCCTGTGGCGTATCAGACTCAGACACTCCAACCCTTGCGGCACACTCGGGTTGGGGGCTTCCACGCCGAGTCAATGGCGGATTCCATACAGCCCGTGGAATATTCAGACTTGTAAGGGAACACCACCTAACTCAGAAGTAAAACACAGATCATGATTTGAAATGAACAGACAGGTTGCATGTTTTCAGAAAGTGCCCATGTATTTTCCAAAAATAGTTTTATACAAGATGTCTTGATGAAAAATTGCTTTCACTTATATATATGTATGTATGTTCCATTATACTATTTTTGGAGTGCTTCGCGTGCCAGTACTTTTGTGCTGACCCCCCCCCCTCCTTCCAGGTTTTGAGGCACAGTCTAGGGGTCCAGCTACTCAGTAGACATTCTCGGGCTTGCAGACTTGATCTCACCGTGGTGAGCCTTCTATTATTCGGAAGGCCTATTTATGTCAGACATTATCTTATTTATTATGTTTTGGTCTACTGGGGGCCTTGTCCCAGTTTCTTTTCAGACAAATGTTTATGTTCTCAGTAGAGATTTCACAGACTGATGTCAGATAATATTATTCAGAAATGTTGCAGAACTTGACCATGTTTTCCGTACTCAGTTCTAATTCCGCATTTTATTATGAGTATGACTGTTGTGCATGATAACCAAACAGGGAATGGGTGTTCCGGGCCTTTATGGTTCGGGATGCTCATCACGGCTAGGGCCTAGGCTCGGGTCGTGACATTTTTGTGCAGTGATATATACTATAGAATTCCAAAAAAGAGGGTTACCTCATGCGCACATATTTTGTTTCTTCATAATAAATGCCCAAATGTGAGAGACATTGATAAAATAATTTCTGCTGAAATTTCGGATGAAAATGTTGATCCTGATTATTACAAGGCTGTGGAAAAATTAATGATGCATGGTCCGTGCGGTTTTGCTAGAAAAATATCTCCATGCATGCATAAAGGTCGATGTTCAAAACATTTTCCAAAGAAGTTTGTAGTAAACACTACAATTGATGAAGATGGATATCCAATTTATAGAAAAAGGAAGAATGGAAGAACTATTGAGAGAGAGGGTATTTATTTGGATAACAGGTATGTGGTGCCACACTATAGATTTTTGCTACTGAAATATGGTGCACATGTTAATGTTGAATGGTGCAATCAAGCAAAATCGATAAAGTACTTATTTAAGTACATAAATAAGGGAAATGATCGTGTAACAACAGCTTTTTCACAAAGTGTGCATGAGAAAGATTCAACAAATGTAGATGAAATCAATATGTATTATGATTGTCACTATATTTCTTCTTGTGAAGCAGCTTGGAGAATTTTTGGATTCCCAATTCACCATAGAGAACCTACGGTAGAAAGGCTTTCATTTCATCTACCTAATGAACAACCAGTTATTTTCTCTGATAATGATCCAATTGATTATATTGTCAGTAAATCAAGTGTAAGGGAATCACAATTTTTAAGTTGGTTTGAGGCAAATAAGTCAAATGAAGAAGCCATAGAATTAACTCATGCAGAATTTCCTCTAAAATTTGTTTGGAATAAAATTACAAAAGAATGGAAAAAAAGAGATAATTCTGCTTTTTCTATTGGTAGAATATTTTTTGTTCCGCCTGGAAGTGGAGAGCTATATTATCTTAGGATGTTGTTGAATATCATTAAAGGTCCAAAGTGCTATGAGGATCTACGCACAATCAACAATCACGTTCATCTAACTTTCAGAGATGCGTGTTATGCATTGGGTTTATTAGATGATGACAAAGAATACGAGGATGCCATAATTGAGACAAGTAACTGGGGAATGCCATCTTATTTAAGGCAGTTATTTGTTATACTATTATTATCAAATTCAATGTCTAGGCCATAATTTGTTTGGGAAAAAACATGGATTTTACTATCAGATGACATCCACCATGAAGTAAGAAGAAATATGGAAAATCCAGGTACCCATCAAACATTTCTATATATTTCAATAATATATTTATTTTATATTGTAAAATTTTTTAATCATTTTGATTTATAAGACAAAATCATTTATGACGGAATATTAAGATTTTCTAACTATCATAAGATTTAACTAATAACACATACTTTAAACATAACATTATCAGTAATCTATTCATATGTTACCTGTATGTTTATGTTATAATAATTAGCTTTTGTATTTATAGGTACTATGTATTAAAGAAAAATAATTTTTGAATAATTGTTCATTTTACAGGAGCTAAGCTTACATATAATGAACTGAAAAATCGGTGTTTGCAAAAATTGAAAAATTTGTTAAAAGATTGTGGAAGAACCTTTCAAGATTTTCCAACAATGCCCTCAACAATTTATAATGCGGAACAAGTAGACATAACCAATAGACTCATCCTAGATGAATTGCGTTATGATAAAGGCTCTTTGATCAAGGAACATTCAGACTTGTTGGGTAAATTACTAGTGGAGCAAAAGACTATTTATGACAGAATTTTAACAGCCGTGGAACAAAACAATGGAGGATTCTTTTTTTGTATGGTCATGGAGGAACCGGAAAGACTTTTATTTGGAAAACTTTGTCTTCGGCAATAAGATCTAAAGGAAAAATTGTTTTAACAGTTGCATCAAGTCGCATTGCATCACTTTTACTACCTGGAGGTCGAACAACTCATTCAAGATTTGTGATTCCACTAAATGCTATTGAAGAGTCAACATGTAATATAAAACAGGGCAGTCATCTTGTAAGTTTAATTGTGAAGACAAAGTTAATTATTTGGGATGAAGCACTTATGATGCATAGATATTGTTTTGAAACCCTTGACAAGACTCTAAGAGATATTCTTAGATTTGAAGATGCATCTAATTTGGCCAGACCATTTGGAGGAAAAACAATTGTTTTTGGTGGGGACTTTAGGCAAATTCTACCGGTCATTCCAGAAGGTAACAGACAAGATATAGTTAATGCTACGCTTAATTCTTCTTATTTGTGGGCTAATTGTCAATTACTAAAGTTAACACAAAATATGAGGCTACAAGGTAATCATGTGAGTCCACAGTTTAATGATCTAAGCGAATTAGCTGATTGGATTTTACAGATTGGGGATGGTAGAATTGGAAATTCAGTTGATGGAATAGAAAAAGTTCAAATACCTGATGATCTTCTTATTCATAATTCAGACAACCCAATTTCTGCCATTGTGGAAAACACATATCCTGATTATTTATGTCACTGCAGTGATATGACATACCTACAAAATAGAGGAATTCTTGCTTCTACTCTTGAAATGGTAGAATCAATCAATGAACCCATGATTTTACTTAATCATAGTGAAGAAACTACCGTTTTCAGTTCTGATAAAATCTGTATGTGAGAAGACACAAATACAGGTTTATATCAGGTACATACACCTGAGTTTCTAAGCACTATAAAGTGTTCTGGAATACCAAATCATACTATCACTTTGAAAGTTGGTGTACCAGTGATGTTATTGAGAAATATTGATCATTCTTCGGGACTGTGTAATGGAACAAGATTAATTATCACTCGAGTAGGAAATTGGGTTATTGAAGTAAAAGTTTTATCAGGAAATTTGACTGGACAAAAAGTGTTCATACCAATGTAAGAATACCTTTTAAGTTCCAACGAAGACAATTTCCAATAGTTGTTTCTTTTGCCATGACTATCAATAAGAGCCAAGGACAATCTTTATCTCATGTTGGGCTATATTTGAAGAAACCTGTGTTTACACATGGCCTGCTCTATGTTGCACTTTCACGGGTAACAAAAAGGCAGGAATTAAAGATTTTGACATATGATGATGAAGGAGAAATTTCAAATGAAGCAACTAATGTAGTGTTTAAAGAAGTTTATCGTAATTTGAGTGTAGATTGAAGCTAATCTGATTCAAAGTGCAAAACGGGGTCAACAATATCATCAATTTGTTGAGGGTTAGACTTAGCTTTTTTCTGTTGTCAAATAGATAATAAAATTTCTTTGTTGTTGCAGCAAGTATAATAGCAGAAAGGTAGATACTATGTAAGTTATTTATGACTGTTTACCCTTTTTGCTTATTCTCTTTGTACGTTTTATTCAAGTATTTAGCAAAGATTCTAAGGATATCACACTCATAATTGAAGGTAAATGTAATGCAATACGAAACTATAATGATAACCTCCACACAAGTTTGCTTTTAGTGAAGCATTTCACAGGATGTTAATTCAATGTTGAAAATTAAGACCTACCTTGATTTTCTCAGATGACGCCTGTTCCTTCAAGATATCTGCCTTTACACAAACAACTGCTACTAATGAGGAATTAAACCTATCACCTGTGATGATGCAACAATAAGTGATGGACATTGTTTAATGATTTCATAAAAAAAATTGTATTCTATTGTTGAATAGAATTGTAGCAAAAAAATCTGAACGGTTTTTGGACCTACATTTCTCTCCTTCCTATTTTGTCTAGAGTGAAGTAATTTCCTCCTAACCACCAACTTGAATCACAAACAATTCAAGCTATGTATGTTTCTGAAAATCAGGGTGTGGTAAAGCTTGAAGTGTCCAACTCCCTCCTTGCTGTCATCACTAGTTCCGCACTAACAGCAACACGAAAAGAAAAAAGAGAACTACAACTATAGCAATGACTAGGAAATATACATGTTAAAGCACCAAACCAAAAACGGTCACTTAAGTCCATGAAAATCTGCGTAAGATGGCGGAGAAATTATAAATGAATAATACAAACTAGAACTTGTAATACATGAAAAAACCTCCTAGAAAGGATTAGGTAAAAAACACAGGTTTGGCTTCAGAAACCTTGAATTTTGTGATAACAAGAAGCCTTCCAAGGCATGTGCAGGCAACATAGCTTCCAGAGTTCCTCAGCAATGTCACCCCCAAAAGATTTTCATTTCTGAACAATATACATGAATTCCCACCTAACTTGCATATCTACTCAAAGAAAACCTCCTTTAATCAATAAAATCGAGCATATACGAATACATTATGCAGCTTTTAGTTTAGTTCTTCTTCTCCTCCTCCCCACAAATTTGAGGACTTCATCAATAAGAATAACTGGTGCAGAAAGCAAGATGACTAGAAGCCATTCATTTAGGCTTAGTGGGACAATACCAAATATATCTGCTAGGGAAGGAACATAGAGTATCAGGCTATGTAGGCCAAACGAGGCTGACATTGAAACAAGAAGCCAAGGATTTCTCCAAGGTGGCATTTTGATCAAGCTGTTGTCTTCAGAGAGGGCATTGAGAGAATTTAACATCTCAAATGCCACCAGGAAAGAGAGTGACAGTGTCAAGGCCTTCACTTTCCCAACAGTAAAATACTCACAAGGGTCAGAAAAGGTGATTAGGCGGTTACCAGCCTTGAATGGACTCACGGTGAAATTTGGCCATGCTGAGCGTTCACCCCAGTTACGAAGCTGTGATAGTTCAACAAGTGTGTGGCCGTCACTCACAAGATTAATACCAAGAAAAGAAGCCTGGGTGTACCACACTATAAATATGCCTACAGTTGCAATGCCCACATAAGAACCAATGACCTGAAAATTATCTCAGAAATCAGAATGTAAGATGCTGCTTAGCTTGTCGAGAAGTCTGTTCAATATATTGAAGAACAGATAAAATATGATAAAAAGATATAGTTGGTTGCTTAGACAAAGAGCATCTCATCTCTGTCTTTGATTCATCGATTTCTTTTACTAGGCAGCTTATGTTATCATGATCCAGAAGATAATAGTCTTTGCTTATGAAGGGAGGTGATCCAGATGGGTAAACATATTTTCCTTGATTGCACATATTACTTTTCGTAATAAGCTGAAAGTAAAGATGATTTTATACAGCATAAGAGGGGTTATCCACCACGGCTAGGGAAATGCTGCAGTAAGCACAGCCTGTACCATTGGTTCTTCTAATCAAATGAGTCATTCTCATCATTAGTATTTTCTGCACGTACTTAGGAAAACAAAGTACAATAAAAACTTGGGAAAAAAGGAAAGAGGCGAAGTAGTTTTATTTCAAACCATTGGAGAAAAATGAAGAATTAATATAGCTTACAACAACATAACCAGTGTGATGGAATCTAGGGAGGATAAGATGTATACAGGGTAGGATGTATGCAGACCTTACCCTTACCTTTGTAGAGAGGTTGTGTTTCTGAAAGAATCTTGCTCAAAAGGACAGTATCTGATGCAGGATTGTAAGAAAAGAGACATCAAAGTAGCAAAATACAAAACAAATGCAGCAACATTAGCAATACACATCGAAGAATAAGAAATAGCGATCCAAACTGACCATATAACGAAAGAAACCCCAGGAGTTTATGAGAGCATCATTGCTCTTCCTAGGTAGTTTCTGCATTATATCAACATCGGCAGGGTTAAATCCGAGAGCTGTAGCAGGTAGACCATCTGTTACCAAATTTACCCAGAGTAACTGTACAGGTATCAAACATTCTGGTATGCCCAAAACAGCAGTCAAGAAAATGGAGATGACCTCACCAACGTTGGATGATATCATATATCTGCATCAACAAAGAATACATATGATATTAAGTAAAATAAAGGTATGACTAATTGTAGGAATAATCAAACATTCACTTCCTGAAATACAAGACTAACCTGATGAAGGCCTTCATGTTATTGTACATCGCACGTCCCTCTGCAATAGCAGAGACTATAGTACTGAAATAGTCATCTGCCAGAACCATATCAGAAGCTTCTTTTGCAACCTAAACATATTAGTCTTTGATTAGCTAATTAATTAAATGACCAATGAGTGCACATATGCAGAAAAAATTCGCATGCAAGGTGCACAATCATGGCTACTTCTTGAGATTTAGATAATAAACTGTCACAGCATGGCGAGTAATCCCTCAGAAGACCTCACTACTCTCCTATTTCAAAACTGTATGTTAGGTATTACATGGTTAAATAACTGGATGGAGAGCACTAATGCAAGTATGTAAACACTAAAATGAGCTTTAACGACCACACCGGAAAAGCTTATTTCACCTCAGTTCCTGTAATGCCCATGGCTATTCCAATGTCAGCAAGTTTTAGTGCAGGTGCATCATTGACGCCATCTCCAGTCATTGCAACTACTTCACCCATCTCCTTCAGAATCCTTACAATTTCTTGTTTGTGCCTGGGTTCAGCATGAGAAAATACCTTGCCTCCATCTTGTGACAATATCTAAAATTTGTGCCATGAATTCTTTGCCAGTAAAACTACTTCCCCTAAGATTCTCACCATGAGAAAACAACTGAATTCCCTGCAAACGGCCTCGGCAGTGGATTTATTGTCTCCAGTTATAACCATGATTTTGATCCCAGCTCTTCTGCAGTCATTTACTGCCTTGTGAACTTCCTCACGTGATGGGTCCTGCATTTCAGTTTTCTTGTCAAACTATAAGGAAAATGAAGGTTTTCTCGATTCATTATTCTAGAAAACTTAACACTACTCACCCATAGTCCAACGACTCCCACAAAAACTAGATCACTTTCATGGAGCAGCAGCAGGACGAATCAAGCAGCTTCTTGTAGGTAGGATGAGTTCAGCATTGTATCCTTAAAGCTCACCTAAGTCATCTTTATATGCCAAGCCCAAGCACTGCAGACCCTTTGAGCTCATCTCCAAGAACCTCGACAACAATAGTTGCTTACAAGACTCGTCAATTGGAACAGTTGATCTATCTGCAAGTTGAACGTGTGTACTACATTCTAGCGAACTCTCAACAGCACCCTAGACAAAACATGTTTTAATCAGATGTCCAGATATTAGCAAGCTCAACTTCTGTGACAGAGTTCAACACATCAAAAAAACCTAAGCATTTCCTAGATTAAATATCATGTTGTGGAGCTGGACTCCACAGAAGAATTGTTTGCACAAAGGACATATAACACTTCAAACTGTTAGTGTGCATTTTTTTACTTTTGGAAACTGAAGAACGTTAAAAAACAGTTAAACGGACACAACATCTTGTAAAGGAACAACATTGAACCTACTTCTATAGATAAAGATAATACCGATTCAGTTGCCTTCCAATTGAAATTTCTGAGGCATATACAGCCCACAGCACACCAACAAGATTGCTAGAATTAGACTAAAAATAAGAATTTTTATGGCAAACTGAGTATATCGAAGCCAGCAGACAAATAAACAAAAATATTTTAGAGACCAATTATCTCTAGTGTCTAATGTAGGTCAGACAGCAGTTATTAAAAAAATGTGCAATTGCACTTGACTCCATTGCTATTGATGACATGAAACAACCTTGACAAGTCCCATTTGGCTCCCGCACAATAACACCCATGGATTTACGAACACAATCAAATTGACCCTTTTCGATTTTTTCATCCACCAAGCACAGCATCCTATATTAAAAATATCGATAGGCTAGTTCGAAAATAGTAGCAAATAGATAGATGGGTGAAGTAAAAGTATGCTCACCTAATTTAACTGTGTTGCGATCAATCCAATAGCTCGATACAATCTGTGCTTCCCAGATCTTTCTCCTTGCTTTGCTATCTGGTACTCCCATCTTTTCCACCAAAACATTGAGAGCTGCCTCAGTAGGCAATCCAGTTGCTTTGAACACACGAGTCACGACCATCACAGAAGATCCCAGCATCATTGCAGATTGCACATATTTCAGCATGAGTAGCAAGGTAGCATCCATATTATAGCAATTCCAGTCCATTATTAACCCATCCTTAGGATCGTAAGTTGTCCCTTCGACACCAAAAACTCGACAGGCTATGGTTTTTCCTCCCAATGTGAAGAATTCTGACACAGACATCTTATTGGTAGTCGAGGTTCCTGTTTTATCTGAACATATCACAGTGGTGCATCCTAAGGTTTCCACGCTTGGAAGTTTCCGCACTATTTGCGTTCTTTTGTGCATTTTCCTTGTACCAAGAGATAGGCAAGCAGTAATAACAGCAGGACAGCTATCTTAAAATAATATGTGCATTTCTCAAATGAGTAATGAAAATCTGAAGGCCATCCATCCTCAACTTCCCCAGAAAGGAAATATTTGTAGTTGATCGCCCACACAACTAGGAAAACAATGCCAATGGCAGATGTAAGCCTATTACCAAATTCGTCAAGTTTCTTCTTCAACGGGGTATCACTCTCTTCCATTGATGCATCATGGATTTGTCTTTGAATCTTACCAATTTCTGTGCACATGTATCCCCGTGTTCACAAATACAAATGCAGCTACCGTTCACGACTGTCGTTCCAGCAAAAACCATGTTCTCTTTGTGTTGACAGTAACAATGGTGATGTTCATATCAGTATCAATGCAAGAGAAAATGAGAATTGTTCCGACAAAACCTCGGAAACTTATAGGTACATCTCACACAAGGAAATGGCGCAGGCCAAAGCAAATAAAAGGATTGGCAGTACCAACCCAACAACTCACAAATCCATAGTCCAAATATTTTCTCTACAGTTTCATTTAGTTTACTTGTACATAACTTGAGATTCTAGAATTTGTATAGGTGTACATAATTAGTATATTTGTTAAGAATAAATGGTGTACTTTAGAAAAAGAGAGGTTAACACATTGGCAAATAGCTTAGTGAAGTAGTCAATATCTGCACAATTTCCTTTCTCCTCTTCCTCTATTATACTTCTTTTCCTCCGTATTACTAAGATTTTCTTCCTCTGTTAGGCTGATGCTGTTGACACCTAATTTTTTTCCTCCCCAATCAAATTTAATTTCGAGCTTCTTCGATTTTTAATAAAATCGAAATATTTATTTCGTCCGAATAAAAACTTTTTCAAAAAAAATATATTCGTCTGGGGAAGTTTGTCATTTTAAGTAGCGATTATATATTGTCGTAGTCAATTGTACGAAATTTATAATTTGGCTACTTAAATAGTTATTTTACAAAATATCGGATTTTAATCAAAGCTAATCTTGAAAATAAATTCAAAAGATTGAAATCTTGATTTAAATATGTCTTTATTTCTCAAAATAATTTATTTGGATAAATATGTGTTTGATTTTTTTTAATTAAGAAGCTCAGGATTAAACAAGTGTTTAATTCGTATAGAATTTCGGTTTAATTTAGCCTAATTATTAAATATGACCATAATTGAAATCAAGTTGACCACGATTGCAATGCAATTAATCAAATTGATATTCATTATGGTTAATATTTAAATAAAGTTCTCTAATTTAATCGGTCACCTTTTAAAGACCTTCCTATTTCTAATCTCCCAACAACAACAATTTCGGGCCTGGCCCAGTCAACGACAATCAGCCGAAAATGGCCCAACACAATAACCTCCCCAAGCCCAATCAACATAATCCGACCCGGGCCCATTCCTTTTCTTCTCCAAACAACCAACACTCCAATCTCAGCCTTAAACACCAGCTTCAACATCAACGAGAACAACTCCTATTTTCTCTCAAAACCTCTAACCCAATGATCATCAACAACATCAACCACCAGCTAAACCCGATTCCACCAGCCCCCTCTATAACCCATTCACAACCTATATCAATAATTCGAAATCGATGTCATACCCGACCCGTCGAGAAGCGACCTCAACTCGTTGCTTGCATGTATCACGCGCCTTATCACGTGGATTCATACAAGAATAGCCTCGAATCTTCGAGAATATGGTGATCTGGCTCTTTCCAACGTCGAAATCCCATAAATCTCGGGTAATCGGTACGGATTCGTACGTTCTTGGAAATTTTTGATTGGTTGATGAGGGAATTTCGTTTCCTCATTCCCTATTTTTGAATTATTAAGAAAATTCCAAATGGAGTACTGATTTTTGAACGGGAAACCCTAAGCTGGAGAGAAATTTTTGAATTTTCAAATTCCAAAATATCTTTTTTTTTTTAAGTCCCAAGTTACCCATAATTCATCATCTATATAAGGCCCCATTGGGTCATTGTTTAAAGTGGGGAGAGAGTTCGAAAATTTTTGGGTGGGGAAAATTTGGGAGAAAACTTTAGGTTTTGCTTTCTTTTGAAAAATTCAAGGTTTCGGAATTAGAGTTGGAAATTTTGGGGGTTCAGAAATAGTGGAGGAAGCCAGGTTGAAAATATTAGTTTGAGAGAAAAGTTTTCTGAAAGCTGGTTGATCAATTGGGAATTCCCTAATCGAGAACATTAACTCCCGGTGGTAACGGTTCCGCTGATAGCTCGTCGTCCCATTTTGCTGTCCTTAAGGAGGTAAATATATTTCACTTTCCTTTAGTTATCATTTTCTGACTTCATCTCTTTCTTAGTAGCCGTAGTTGTTGGTCGTATCCGTGAATGAGGCTGGTATTTTGTGCTGTATATGGCTATAAAGGCCCTAGGGGTTGTCTTGTGATTATTGTTACGCCATTTCATTGAAGAAGTGCTCAAGTTGATATTTTTAAGGCAATTACGTCGAATATGCTGCCTTTTTATTGATGCTTGCTATTTATCTAGGATTTTATGACATGAATCGTGTATATACATCATCAAGATTTCGCCTTTTAGTTGCCCCTCTAGATTTAATGATTCTTGTTGCGTTAGGTTAATCGTTGTCTGAATTGTTTGACATGATTTTAGCTTCACTTTACGTCCTTGGCTTTGGAAATCTGTTGTTTAAACCTTGATCTCGTTGGTTAATTATCCACTTATTGTCTTCATCTTGTGTGTTGCTTATGGTTCGATGTATTGTTCTTGGTTGATTTCATGCCTTAGTTTTCACTCCACTGTTCAGTTTCCACTCAACAAGTTGTCTCGATTGATTATTTCCTTTTGCAAGTCGTGTTTAGTTCTATTTTTTCTTAAACCATTGTAGCATCAAAATTATGTCATGTTTATACTCGAATAATGCGTCTTTTCGTGCTATGTTTCAGCTAAACACCCTGTTTCAATCTGGGCGTCGTGTTTAGCATAGCTTTCCAGATGTGATTATTATTACTCCTTTAGTTTTACCCTTAACATGAAGCTATTGATAATTGGATCAACAGGTCATAGGACGACTTGTCCCTCTTTCGTATTTAACCTGAAATTCCATTATATCTTTGTTCGGGTCACTGTTTTGGTATTTTTCGCTCATGGTCAAAATTTGAATGTTTTCTCTATTTTCTTTTGATGAAATATCGGACTGTCTCTAAATAATTCAGTACGCACTCTTATGCCGACTAGTTTGAATTGGAAATGTAGTGTGATTACGTGCTTGATCCTCTCCGCTTACAGATCTTAAATTAGTTTTTACTTACTACTTTATACATGATCGACTACCTTTGAGGTTTCTGATGTATTTATGCTGGTAAGAATTACTTAAGATTAGGTTGGGAATCAGTTGATCTATCACGTAGCAGTGGTTTGCATTTGTACTTTTGTTCGTTGTCTAACATTTTTGCTCGTTTAAATTGTCTCAAATCATGTCAAACGTCTATTTAGCTAATGTTGTTTTCCTGATTATTTGTCTATCTCCTATTTCCGCCTTTGTTGATCTACGTGATGCTTTTTTTTTAATCTGGGCATGATTTCTCTATATATATCTTTGCTTTCTTCTGTTACCCTAATCTTTACCCTCTTTGCTACATGTGCTATTTGCTTTGAATAAAAAAAAAATGGATTCGATTTCTCGTCGCATTCTCTTTACGGCCATTGAGGCCCATCATCTCGATCGAGTCAACTCCTAGAGAAATTTCAACATCGATCTCATGACATACCGAAAACAAGGGGGCCGAAATAAGAATGGGGGTGAAAGTCCTATCATTTGAAGCAGCCACGAGATCCAATAGTCTCATTTATCATTTTGTCCATTTACTTATTTTAGTCTTTATTTATGTATTTATTTATTTTCTTATTTATTCATTTTGGCCTCGAAGCCAAAGTTGTACTTAATATAGGTGAAGCGAAGCTCAAGCCAAAAGCTCAAAAACATAGACTAGGACAGGCGATGTGGGTCAAAGACCCAACTAGATTAGGACAGGGGTGACGATTTGAGCATAAAAAGCCTAAACCACTATTTCTCCCTTTTCCCTTTTCCCTTATTCTTTTCGCTTACTTGTTTTACGTGTTTCTTGCGAGCCTAGCTAAATCCCTAACTAAGTCGCTAAAAAAATGATTTTGCAAAAACTTTTCCCCACTCAATCATTTTTTCAAACAAATCGTTTTTTTCGGAAGTTAGTCAAAAGAATATTTTCAAACAGTCCAGATAACCGTAAGTTAACGGACATTTTAGGTGCCTAACACCTTCCTAAAACGTTAATAAGAACTACTTACTCAGAATCTCTTAACTTAAACGATTTTCTTGTTTTGGATCGTTTGAAGTAACTCTATAAAGGTTTCTTAATTCCTTTTCAAAATTAAGTGGCGACTCTCTTTCAAAAGTCATAATTTTCGCAAAACAGAAATGGCGACTCTGTTGGGGATCTTTAATTAGCTTCTAACCAAATGTTTTATTTTGTCTTTTGATGAACTGTTTATGTGTTTATATGTTTCGATTCTGTAAAGTTTAACTATCACATATCATGGCATATTTCTGCATTATTTAAATTGTTTTGGGGTTTCATGGATGTCTCGGCCCCTATTGTCCAATTCCAAAATGTGTTGGAAATATGAACGACTTATTAGCACATGAGTCGTCTGATGGCTGTTTGTATTTTCAAACTCAAGTTGTCCGATTGAGAACCAGTGTTCAAACCCACTTTAGACACCGATGTTAGAACGAAACCAAAACCCTATTTTAGGCATGAGCCTAGGATGACCCCATACCCGAGCGGAGTATTGGGCCCATTAGAAAACCTGCCCTGCATCTATTGACCCCCAGTCAATTATAGACGAACCATATTTATGTGTTGAAGAAAATGTATGCCTGTCTAATTCAATCCATTATCCTTTGAGGGTCGGGAAAAAGCTTGATTTGCTTACTTTCGTGAGAAGAATTGAAGCAAGTTAAGTAAGAAATTGATCGATTTTGAGGTTGCATCTAATGCACAGTTTGAGCGTCAATGGATATCACCAATATGAGAAATGGACGAAGCTACGAAGGCGAAGGTTGATAGAAGAAGCACTCGGGAATTAGTATTTTCTATCCCCTGTGTGGGAACGTGTCTTCTTTCATGTTATTTCCCTTTCCCTAAAGATTGTATCCCTCTTTTGTAGGCATTTATGCCCTTTTAGTGTCTATAAAAGTTGGAGGATAATAGATTGACCTTAAGCAAGCATATATTTTTCTTCAAAAATCGTTAGGCCCAAACCCTTGGCTCAAAAGGGTCACCCCAGTTAGGATACACATTATTATAATGTTTTTATGGATATAATGTCTTATGTGTTTATGTGCGTTTGTTTGGATCGAAGTCAAGTTTATCCACTATGCTCCTATGGATGGATTGGGCTATGACACAAACAAATCTACGTGGCTATTTCTTGTCAAGTATTTTCCAATGCTGGAAACTAATACATCTGCCCTTGAGATGTTTTACTTTACAGATAATAGAAACTACTCCGTGTTGATACAAGCTGGCAGAACATCCCTACTTCACCCGATCAAAAGCACATAAAATCCCATCCTCTGACCATCATTCAATAATGACTAGAAAATGATGAAGAAAACACATTGACCATCAGGGACAATGTAATAGTGGAACAGAGTGAGATGATTGCGGAACTCACAAGAAAATTAGAAATGCATTAGGAGGAAATAAATCGCAATCGAGATTTGGCTAACCTGACCATCACCGTCAATGCCCCCGCTCCAGGAGGACACAGGACTTCACTCTAAATTTCTCCCCTCAGTATACCTATTCTCGGGAATTATCCAAATAACATACCGTCCATCTCCGCTCCTCCATTTGTCCAAAACACCAATCGCGAAAATAACCCAGATGCCTACTATCCACAAAATCCATCTCTAACCCCACAAAACTCATCTCCGAATCCATTCCCGAATCCCTAGAACACATTTTCAAATCAAGAAAATTCATTCTCAAATCCACAAGATTCACTCCCGAACCCGCAAAATCCATCAAATTTATTCCCAAATCCACCAAATTTGTTTCCAAATCCGCAGAATTCTTCTCCGATTCCACCAAAAAACTCTCAAATTCCACAAAATCTTTCTAATTTTCATAATGTCCGCCCCACCTACCAACCCACTTCGTTTCATCTGCAAAATCAAGCCTCCCTTCCAAACCCTCTTCATGCCATCATATCCCCTGATATCTATAATCCCTTTCCTAATTCTGAGATGGACCATTACAAGAAGAAGGAGAAAGAGTGGAGGACCGAGCATAAAATGAAGTTTCTAGCTATGAATGAAGAGATCATGAGGATCAAAGAATCTCATGGAGTGAGGGACCGCGACGGTTTAGGGTATGATGATTTATGTGTTCACCCTGGAATAAATCTACCAAGAGGGTATAAGGGTTGTCTTAGGAGGAGGGAAAAATGAAGCATTATTGATGCGTTTGTTCAGCCGGAGTTTAAGTGGCGAAGCCTTAGAATGATTCATGTCTGAGGAATTGAAAAGATGGACTGGTTGGAAAGCATTGGCCAAGGGTTTCCTTGACAGGTTTGCATTTAACATTGAGAAAGTCCCTAATCAATACTCACTGGATCAGATCAATCAAAAGAATAATGAGTATTTTCGAGACTACGCCTTTCGTTGGAGAAAAGAGACTGCTAAAGTATAACCTCCCATGTCTGAGGAAGAAATGGTATCAGTTTTCTCTCGCGCACAGAAAGGAGAATTTTATACCAGGATGGTATCCACGGTCCGAGCAACTTTCGCAGATTTAGTAAAGATTGGGGAATCGTTAGAGGAAGGCATCCGAACAGGAAAAATTGCCAAAACCCCAACATCATCTGAATTTTCTGCATTCCCAAAGAAGAAAAGAGAGGATGCGACTACAGTTTCTACTAATTCTGTTGATAAGTTAAAGAGGAAAATCAAGCCTAGGAATATTCTTTCCTCATCATCGTCATCAAGTTTTCAGCCTGTATTCTACGCTCAACCCCAATGTCAAGTTCCAATTCCAAATATTTTACCCCAGTGCCAAGTTCCACAGCTAAATTATCAGCCTCATACTTAAGCTACTTTTCCAAATAACCAAATAAACGTCCAAACGTCTCCAAATTATCATCAAGTACCTCCTCCTATAAATCAAAACCATTATAACCCTCCACATCCAAACTTTGAAAAGAAACCTCCCCGAAACTTCACGCCGCTAGCTGAAAGTTGTACCCAGCTCTGCTTAAGAATAATGAAAGCTAGTTATTTGCAACCGATCCAGCCAAAGCCTATCAATCCCAACTCCCGGTTTGATTGTATTAACTTGAAACATAAGATCCAAGATTTGATCGATCAGAAGGTCATCACACTTCAGTCGCCAGCACCAAATGTTAACAGTAATCCATTGGCTAACCATGGGGGACCTACAATTAGCATGATTGAAATAGAGGATGAATGGACATTTAGCAAGGCCATCACTATGGTAAATTCAGAAGGACTCAAAGGAACAGAAGATGTGAAGAAGATAGAGAAAGTTGTGGCCGCCTTAAGTAAGGATTTGGAAAGAATTATTAAGCCTGTTATGGTCCCAGAATTTTTTTTTAAGCATGGAATAGAGTACCAACCAAGAAAAGAAGATGAGATCAAAGATAATTCAAATGAGAGTCTGTTTAGGACCTTGTTGCTCTTGTACCAGTCATTTCCCATACATGAGATGTCAAATGATGATGGTCTTGAGGATGGGATAGGAGATCTGTTCGAAGGATCCAATGCTCTACCACATGATTTCCCAAAGTCCGATGAGATGAAGAAAGTTGCACCATAAGAGGCTTTACCAAATTGGACTTCCACTCCGCTCCTAATTCGTCGCCCGTCGCGGTAGATGAAAGGGCAATGACTAAGTTTTTAAAATCGACGATGATACAGAGGAGGCCCCGTGATCCACCCTTTTATGTCTCAAATTTTTGTTTCGTGTTTTACAACTTTCAAAAAGGCATGGGCTCATATTTGTGTGGGTCATGAGCCATAGTTTTTATTTGTTTTCCAAAAAGGCCTCTTTTTATTTAAGAAGTTATTTTCTTAAAATATGATTATCTAGCATGGTTTATTTTAGTAGCAATAATTCAAAAACCTGCCAATGTCATGTCCTGTCAAGGGTTAGACGAACAGAGCAAAGGAAATAATGAGGAACAGAAAAGATGATGATGAGCAGTTAGTAGTAGATACAGAGTAATGTGAAAATCAAAAGAAGCCCAACCGGGAGGAGCCCTAATCCTAAGATGGACGGTCAAGAGTGGAACAAACCAATCAATTCTGATGCGGTAGAGATATTGTGCTTGAAAGATGCTATAGTTTTATTTCTTGACTTATTTGTAATCGCCTTTATAATAGTATCAATTTTATGATGTGTAATTGCCTAGAACCTTTTTCCTTTATGTACGAACTAGGTTTGACTTGAATTTCCAAGAAAGGGATACGTAGGCAGCCTATGTCGGGTTCGGTCAACCCCTTAGGAAAATTTATCCTTTATTTTTATGTACGAACTATGTTTGACCTGAACTCTCAAGAAAGGGATACATAGGCGGCCTATGTCGGCTTCGGTCAACCCATTAGATTTTTTCTATATATATCTCTAGTGTAGTCTTGAACTACGTTTGACCTGATTCCTGCTTCAACGGGATGGCTCGGTCATATAACCCCAGGAAATGGAAACTGGGGCAGAATTTTCAAGAAGGAATTTCAAAAATTCACAAGAGAAGATCAACATCCAACAAAGAGGATGAAGATCAGCAAAGACTTCAGATCCGCTCGAGATGATATCATCTCAGACTACTCTAAACTAGGGCAGAAATTTTGAGGGTGGCCTCAAAATTTCCACTAAATACAGGAATATATTTCAAATTCCCCAGCACCAGAGGTTAAAGTCAAGCTTTTGAAGCCACCAATTGTGACAAAGTCTAGGTAGACTTAATTTCTAGGTATGACAGAACTATTTGAAGAACACTCCAACAATGATGATGGTTTTGGAAATCCTCCATCAGATATAGCCAAAATCAAGAGGCAGATGTTCGTTGAGCTATTACATGACATGACTGGCAAAGATCTTCTAAAGTTTATATAATCTTTCGAAACTATCTTCTAAAAATTAAGACTACTTTCAAGAATCTATACAAATCTTTATTTAGTACTTGCCTAGATATCAATTGGGACGAAGAGTCATGGGTGGAAGTCCCAACATGACGAAGTACCTAAAGGATGGCGAGGGGAAAATCAATGATCGAAGGAGGTCAACACGGAGTAGTTTCATTCAAACTAATCATTTTTTGTGGATGCAGGGATCGATACACAAAAATGAGTATTTCTTTCAAAAAATCCCCAAGCAAGTCAGGAGCCATAACAGAGCATATAATGCAAACCTAAGCTAATGACCAAAATAAGACTTATAGAATGTCTTAATCTGCTGCTACAGTAAGTGTGAATAAAATATGATAAACATGCTAAAGATATACTAAAAATTGCAAGTAGTCCGTAAGCTGGTTGCCTTCCCTCATAACATGAGTCACCTGGACATTTAGATTCTCTAGTAGCTCGCCTATTTCCTCCAATTCCGCATTTACACTCTATGGCGGCTTCCAGGTACCCGTAATTATATTTTTTAGAAACAAAGAATCAGTTTCTAATATCAAATTAAACACATTATGAGCAACACAATATCTAGCGGCCTCCAGAATTGCAATTGTCTCTGAAAATGTGTTTGCGCCTTCGCTAATTTCCTTAGCTTCTGCATATATCAAATCCCCAGTAGGATCTCTAATACAAAACACATAGGAACTTCTACCTGGATTACCTCTGGATACGCCATCCGTATTGCATTTTAACCAATTATTCGGGGGTAGATTCCACTGCACCTGAGTAACCTTCAACGCTGGCACAAATTTTTCCAAGACTCGGATTATGTCTGGCCATCTATGTGGCACATGCTTGATTGCTGGTTTTCTGACCTTGACGAGCAATTGAAGAGTGTGAGAATCCTGGTATATAATTCTATTAACAGTCACCCTCTCTCCGTGCTTGTTGTTATTTCTTTTCTTCCACAGCTCCCAAATAATTATGGCCGGAACTGCGCAAAAGATTGGTTGGAGTCTTGGAAGAACAGGAGCATCCCACCATTTAAGAATAACCTGTTGAAGTTGTAATCCTCCAATGGATATACCTGTATAGGAATTAAAATATTCCCAAGTTCTTTTAGCAATGGGTTCTTTCAGGAACACATGGCCAAATGTCTCCTCTTGCGTCCTGTTGCAACAACTACACCTCGACGCCAAGCTAAATCCAATATTCTTCACGCCATCGTCCAATGGAATTTTAAACTTCCACGCTCTCCACATCATGAATGCGATTTTATAAGGCAGCCCCTTTATTCACATGTAGTTGTATATATTAGATTTTACACCCCTCAATCTAATATAATCCCAAGCAGATTTTACAGAGAATTCTCCGGTGGTATCGAGCATCCAGTATGGTGTATCCAGTTCCTGCAACTGTGATGGAACTTGGATATTTTCTATTATGTATTCAGCTAAATCAGGAGGCAAAATGTTCCTCAACAATAGTTCGTTCCACCTATTATCACTCACGACAGCAGCCACATTAAGAATCGACTCATCACAATAAAAATCAGATGGAGTGGCATGATATAATGCTCCCAGCCCCGTCCAGTTATCAAACCAAAATTGAGAAGATCCCATCCTGGGCTTCCAGTAAATTTGATGCTCAATCAAATCCCTGGCTTCCAGCATTTTCCTCCAAACGTGTGACCCTTCCTTCCATAATACAATAACCGGATTAATCTTCTTAGAATACTTGTTTGTCATGAAAGCGCTCCACAAGGATGGCTTCGTCATAAAGTTCTACCACAATTTGGCAAATAAAGCCTTGGACACATCGAACATGGACCTGAACCCCAAGACGCCTTGATCCTGTGGCAAACACAGCTCCAACCATTTTGCCTAATGCCTGCTTCTATCGCCCACAGAGTTGTTCTAAAAGAATTGAGCAAAGATCTTATGTAATTTTTCAATTACATAATCAGGAGGGTCGACGACCGATAACAAACGAATCGGCATGCTTTGTAACACATGAGAAATAAGAACTGCTCTTCCTCGTGAGAAAGTAATTTCCCTTTCCAGGATTGCAATCTACCCAACACTTTTTGAATAAGGTCCGAGTAAAATGACATGTTCCGCTTGCTATAAAAGATCGGACATCCTAAGTATGTTAAAGGAAATTCCTGTCTACTAATCCCGGCAACAAGCTGCACCCTTTCCATCACTACAGGATCTGCCAAGTGATGCATATATACTGCGCTTTTCTCCTTATTGACTTTCTGCCCAGATGCCTTCTCATACTCTGTGAGCACCTCCATAATCAACTGTAAGTAAATAGGGAAGGAAGAAGAAATAATAATGGTGTCGTCTGCATAAGCTAGGTGATTAATTTTTGGACTCCATTTATGAAGGCCAAAGCTGCAAAAATACAAATCACTATGCAGAGAATTCAGACTCCTGGACATCACCTCCGCAGCCAAAATAAATAAAGTGGGAGACAGCAGATCTCCCTGCTTTACTCCCCTGGAAGATTTAAAGAAACCATATGGCTGCCCATTTACCAAAACCGAGTACCAGTTGTTATTCACTATATCACAAATCATGCCGATAAAACTCTCGCTGAACCCCATCTTCCTTAGAACTTTCGTTAAGAAAAACCACAATAATTTGTCATAGGCTTTCTGCATGTCAAGCTTTATGACTACATTAGGCCCTGCCTTTGTCCTCAATCTGATGTCGGTGACTATCTCTTGGGCAAGTAAGATGTTCTCTACAATGCTTCTGCCCTTCACAAATCCGGCTTGATTGGAAGCTATCAACTCAGGCAAAACGCCAACTAATCTATCATGAATGACTCTTGAAAAGATTTTGTTGACGAAGTTGCTTAGGCTTATCGGCCTCATATCAGAGAATGTGATCACCTCCTTCTTCTTTGGTAGCAACACAAGATTCGTGTGAGTAATAAATCTAGGCAGCTGCCAACCTCCAAAAAATTCTGCAACCATTGCGCACACATCGTCTCCTACTATTTCCCAGCAATGTTGGAAGAATTTTCCAGTATAACAATCGGGACCTCCAGCTCTATCACCATTCAAGCCAAAAACTGTATTCTTGACTTCTTCTTTCGTTGGCCAGGCAACCAGATCTTCATTTTACTCCATGTTGATCATCCTAGGGACATGTTTTACAATATCAAAGTCTGATGGAACGCTTTCTTCAGTGAATTGTTTTTGAAAAAAATTCACAGCAGCATTGGCTAAACACTGACCATCTTGTTGGATCCTAATTCCTCTTCAATATGCATCACTCTTGTCAATTCTGCCTGGGCTTGTAACAAACTCTGTCTGTTCTGCTGTGAAGGATCGAGTTCAAATTGAACTTCCAGGACCTTGACCACATCCTCCATATTAGCAATTTTCTGAAAAATGTCTCCGTAAGTTGCTTTGCTCCAACTTGATAGAATTTTCTTCATCTTCTTCAACTTCAGATTAAACTGAACAAAAGGATAACCCGCAAACTCAGAATTCCAGTTTTGACGAACCACGTCCAGAAAGCTCTCGTGAGTTTTCCAAAAATTTAGAAATTTGAATGCTTTCTTAATTTGTGGATTGTCAACCTTGCACTCAAGCAATAACGGAGAGTGATCCGAGCCAAATCTAATCAAATGAGTTACATCGCATCCCGAAAACATCTGTTGGAATTCAAAATTGCCTAGGCACATATCCAATCTCTTAAAAATACAAGCTTCGTCCGTTCGACCATTCCACCATGTAAAAATGCTGCCCTTGAAGCCCAAATCAGATAAATTAGATGTTTGAATGCAGTACCTGAAATCTTCTACTTCACTGATGGATACTGGAAGCCCTCCATATTTTTCCTCCTCGTCAACAATGACATTAAAATCACCTGCGACTAGCCAAGGATCACTCATACCAGATCCCAACAAATGCATTGAATCCCACAAAGCAACCCGCTCCACCGAATCACACTTTGGGTAAACAAGTGTAATTATTATCTGCTTGCCGAGTTCATTATTGAATAACTTCAAAGAAAGTTGCTGTTCTGTATCCATGAGCACTGTCACCTCCCAATTCTCATCCACAAAAGCCCATATTTTCCCATTAATAGTTGACAAAGCAGTAGGCATCCCCGACCTCCTCCTGTACTTCTCAATTTGGTGGGCATGTTGAAAAGGTTCTAACAAGCCAATGTGATAAAACTGGTGCTTTTTATGCATTGACAGAAGCCTTTTATAAGCTTTCTTAGTGTGTACTGATCTAATATTCCAAATAAGAGCGTTATTTATAGTTACTTATTGGATTTAGACGCACTTCTCCTCCTTTGCATACCTGAAGTTGGTACGCTGCTGTCCCTTTGCTTTTTCCTTTGTTTACCACCAGATTTTCCTTTCTCGATCAATGCCTGTAAATTCGTAATCTTCATCTCCTGTTCTTGCACTCTGAGCAACAACTGGAAGAGTAACGTTAGGTGCAACAAGCTGTCCCTGAGATTCCTTGGTATTGTTTTGTCGATTCTTTTGTGCCCCTGACTGGTCCTGGTTGTTGTTATTGCTATTTTTACTCTTCCCCTTCCTATTTGAATTTTTAGAATCTCGCTTAGCAAACTGAGGATTTTCATAATCTGGTGCATCTGGTAGCACTTCAGCAACGTTATTAAAATCAATCATCTCTGGTTCTTTCTCATTCTCATGCCCAGTCGCATTCGTACTAACAGTTATATCATCTTGCTGCACTATCGGTTTCGCACCTGCATCTTCTTTGGAAATTATTTCAGGTTCTTTCACTGTCTCCCCTGAAACTAACGCTGCTGCTTGTAGCATTTTGTGGCTGGTATCAACAACTTGAACTTGACTATTTATTTGATTCTGATCATCGCCATGTTCATCAACATTGCGATCATGTACTTCACCTTCTTCTATTTCCTTGTCTCCTTCCTTTGTGGTCGTCTTATAAGACGGGATTTCTTGGCAAGACTGGTTAGTAGTAACCAATTGACCCCCATTCTCTTTGGCAAAGGCAGAAGTCACCCACTCTTTAGTGCTCTTCTCCTTAGCAGGAGAACCAGTGGTATTTCTTGGCTTAAATACAGGGGCATTTGCATTTAAATTCTTATCCACATTACTTGCGTTAGTAGTGTGAACTGCTTCAGCTGCAACAATTTCGTGTGGCACCTCATCCAGTTGATTATTCTCTCCATCGCCATTCTCCAAAGCTGCATATTTGTTTGAAGTTTGAAGGGCGCACCTGGTCCCTTACCAACTTCCAGTTCCTTTCCTATAACTACACCGTTTCCACTTTCTAAATTTTGATTTTTGCTATTATCAACCAAAGTGGGTCGATTTTGGCCTTTACTCTATTGCCAGGACTTTTGAATATTCCCAACAACCTTGCCGCTCGATAAAATTCCAATTGGAGCATTAGAATTTTTCCCGTTCATAACAGGTTGTCCTGAATCTCGATTTGGATTTACACCAGTAATTGCTTGATTTTTTTCTGTCACCTGATCAATATGTCCTGCCGCAGCATGTTGATCAGTTTGCTCGAAACTATCACCATCTTCTTGTTCCTTCTCAATCGGAATGTGTTCACGGTGAAGAACTCTACACCCCTCTTCGTCATGTCCCCTGCAAACAACAATGTTTGCAATACTTTGGCATAAAATCATATTTAATTTTTATCCACTTGGCCCTTATTTCTCCAGTAGAAGGATTAATACATTGGATTTAGACTCTCTTTGGGTGATCTGCCAGCAAATCAACTTCCACCTTTACACATGCACAACTTGGCCGTGTTTTATTTTTTGTAGCTAAATCAACTTGGAGTGGCTTCCCTACAGCAGAAGCTAAAGAAAAAAGTGCCTCCTTCACAAAATAATGAGGTGGTAAAGTAGGAAAAGAAACCCATGCCATTGCAACTGACGTCTCTTCCATCGGGTTAAACCTAGGGTCCCACTTTAGCGGCCTCATCTGATGATACATATGCTTATCCTTGATGTAGTATGCTGGTTTAGATAGCAATTGAATATAATCTTCAAGTTGCGTACATCTGATTAGCACATGACGATTGCAAAGAAAACCAATATTGCAGTCTCCTTTTATTTCACATTGGCTTGGAATCAACTTCCGTAAATCAAGAATTTCTGGCCAGCTATAAGAAAATTTTCCAACAATTGCATATTGGAGATTTTCATGAATTATCATGCGCTGCACTTCATCCAAACTCCACTGCACTGTGGGTTCTCCATGATGGAAAATAATAGGTTTTATAGGGATTGCGGGAATGGACTGTTTTGATGGATTTTGTGTGGTCGGTTGTAGAATTTGTGGGTAAATTAGGGAGGGGGTGGGCTGACACCCTCAGAAGGAGGCTGTCCAGTGGACTGAGCAGCCATGAAAGGGTTTAGGGTTTAGGGTTTTTTTTTTTTTAGAAAAATCTGCTAAGAAAGGTGCCTAGGTTCTTTTTATAAATTTTTTAAAGGTCAAAAAGTCATTACAAATGTAGCCAAAGCTTTAAAATAAAATCAAAACCTAAGCTAATGACCAAAATAAGAGTTATAGAAAGTCTTAATCTGGTGCTACAGTAAGTGTGAATAAAATATGATAAACATGCTAAAGATGTACTAAAAATTGTAAAACTAATATTTGAAAGATGTAGTATCCATGAACTGAATTTCCAGCTTGCCTTTGCTAATTTGAAATCTCCTTTACAGTGTTGTTTGAAAGAGCATTGATGATTGTTCGTTGCTTCAAACGGTTGCTGCTGCATCTCCCACATTAGAATCACTACTTCTATCATCATATTCTGGTCTTCAAGGTTGTTCAAAATGCAAGCAAAACCACTTGGACGCTGACATATATATTTGCCGAAACATGATTCAAGTATAAAGCAAGTTAGTCGACAAAGATGTATCCCAAGTCTGGAACTCTTGGTGCACAAATTAGTTGACAGATCGCGTCTTGTATCATCTGAATGAGTGTTGAGCAGCTCCATTTCCAAAATAAAAAATCTCAAGTACCAATTTATCGATTTAGTTTGTATCAAATCATCACCTCGTGAAATAGGCTCAATGAAACAGTAAACTTTATCAAAATTGGAACACGAGCAGGCCATATCCTTTCCTTCAAATGTAGGATCAATGAAGTAGTAGCAATCATTGGACAAATATTTGTCCAAACCACTTCCCGTATGAGTAATATCACCGGAAAATAAGATGAATTTGCTGAACCTGGACATGAATTCCGATTTTAAAGTCTCAACCCATGGCTGGCCGCTTTTGCATTTCCATCCTATGCTAGTTCCATTTATTAATATTCTCTCAATAGAATGAGCAACAAGTGCTAATACCACACATTGAGAAAAAGTTAAAAAATAGAATTGGCATAAAATGTTGTAACCTGCAAAAAAGAAAACAATGTTAGAAATAAAACTTATCTCCATGCTCTCCTCCCAATGGACTTGAACATGGCGATACGTTACTTTCTCCATCATCCTCCTCTTGCAACACCATTTCTCCGCAAGGCATATCGAGACACACTCCAAATATGGACATTGAAGCTTGTCGCTATTAATTATCTTCCTTCCTTGCGAGTCCAGCTTGTTGAATGAGTGCACTATAATGTCTCCGCGTTCCAGTGCTCTATTTGCCAAGTAGTCCGCAAGCTGGTTGCCTTTCCTCATAACATGAGTCACCTGGACGTTTAGATTCTCCAGTAGCTCGCCTATTTCCTCCAATTCCGCAGTTACACTCCATGGCGGCTTCCAGGTACTCGTATTTATATTTTTTAGAAACAAAGAATCAGTTTCTAATATCAAATTAAACACATTATGAGGAATACAATATCTAGCGGCCTCCAGAATTGCAATAGTCTCTGAAAATGTGTTTGTGCCTTTGCTAATTTCCTTAGCTTCTGCATATATCAAATCACCAAGAGGATCTCTAATACAAAACGTATCGGAACTTCTACCTGGATTACCTCTGGATACGCCATCCATATTGCATTTTAACCAATTATTCGGGGGTAGATTCCACTGCACCTGAGTAACCTTCAACGCTGACACAAATTTTTCCAAGACTCGGATTATGTCTGGCCATCTATGCGGCACCTGCTTGAGTGCTGGTTTTCTGACCTTGACGAGCAATTGAAGTGTGTGAGAAACCTGGTTTATAATTCTATTAAAAGTCACCTTCTCTCCGTGCTTGTTGTTATTTCTTTTCTTCCACAGCTCCCAAATAATTATGGCTGGAACTGCGCAAAAGATTGGTTGGAGTCTTGGAAGAACAGGAGCAGCCCACCATTTAAGAATGACCTGTTGAAGTTGTAGACCTCCAATGGAAAAACCTGCATAGGAATTAAAATATTCCCAGGTTCTTTTAGCGATGGATTCTTTCAGGAACACAAGGACAAATGTCTCCTCTTGCGGCCTGGTGCAGAAACTACACCTCGACGCCAAGCTAAATCCAATATTCTTCACGCCATCGTCCAATGGAATTTTAAAATTCCACGCTCTCCACATCATGAATGCAATTTTATAAGGAAGCCCTTTTATCCACATGTACTTGTATGTATTAGATTTTACACCCCTCAATCTAATATAATCCCAAGCAGATTTTACAGAGAATTCTCCGGTGGTCTCGAGCATCCAGGTGTATCCAGTTCCTGCAACTGTAATGGAACTTGGATATTGTCTATTATGTATTCAGCTAAATCAGGAGGCAAAATGTTCCTCAACAATAGTTCGTTCCACCTATTATCACTCACGACAGCAGCCACATTAAGAATCAACTCATCACAATAAAAATCAGATGGAGTGACGTGATATAATGCTCTCAGCCCCGTCCAGTTATAAAACCAAAATTGAGAAGATCCCATCCTGGGCTTCCAGTAAATTTGATGCTCAATCAAATCCCTAGCTTCCAACATTTTCCTCCGAACGTGTGACCCTTCCTTCCATAATACAATAACCGGATTAATCTTCTTAGAATACTTGTTGCTCATGAAAGCGCTCCACAAGGATGGCTTCATCCTAAAGTTCCACTACAATTTGGCAAATAAAGCCTTGGACACATCGAACATGGACCTGAACCCCAAGACGCCTTCATCCTGTGGCAAACACAGCTCCAATCATTTTGCCCAATGTCTGCTTCTATCACCCACCGAGTTGCTCCAAAATAATTGAGCAAAAATCTTATGTAATTTTTTAATTACATAATCAGGAGGGTCGACGGCCGATAACAAATGAATCGGCATGCTTTGTAACACATGAGAAATAAGAACTGCTCTTCCCCTGTGAGAAAGTAATTTCCCTTTCCAGGATTGTAATCTACCCAGCACTTTCTGAATGAGGTCTGAGTAAAATGACATGTTCCGCTTGCTATAAAAGATCAGACATCCTAAGTATGTCAAAGGAAATTCCTGTCTACTAATCCTGGTAACAAGCTGCACCCTTTCCATCACTACAGGATACGCCAAGTGATGCATATATACTGCGCTTTTCTCCTTATTGACTTTCTGCCCAAATTCCTTCTCATACTCTGTGAGCACCTCCATAATCAACTGAAAGGAAATAGGGAAGGAAGAAGAAAAAATAATGGTGTCGTCTGCATAAGCTAGGTGATTAATTTTTGGACTCCATTTAGGAAGACCAAAGCCGCAAAAATACAAATCACTGTGTAGAGAATTCAAACCCCTGGACATCACCTCCGCAGCCAAAAATAAATAAAGTGGGGGATAGCGGATCCCCCTGCTTTACTCTCCTGGAAGATTTAAAGAAACCATACGGCTGCCCATTTACCAAAACCGAGTACCAGTTGTTATTCACTATATCACAAATCATTCTGATAAACCTCTCGCAGAACCCCATCTTCCTTAGAACATTCGTTAAGAAAAACCACGATAATCTGTCGTAGGTTTTCTGCTTGTCAAGCTTTATTACAACATTAGGCCCTGCCTTTGTCCTCAATCTGATGTCGATGACTATCTCTTGGGAAAGTAAGATATTCTCTACAATGCTTCTGCCCTTCACAAAGCCGGCTTGATTGGAAGATATCAACTCACGAAAAATGCCAACTAATCTATCATGAATTACTCTTGAAAAGATTTTGTTGACGAAGTTGCTTAGGTTTATCGGCCTCATGTCAGAGAATGTGATCACCTCCTTCTTCTTTGGTAGCAACACAAGATCATGTGAGTAATAAATCTAGGAAGCTGCCGACCTCCAAAAAATTCCGCAACCATTGCGCACACATCGTCTCCTACTATTTCCCAGCAACATTGGAAGAATTTTCCAGTATAACCAGCGGGACCTCCAGCGCTATCACTTTTCAAGCCAAAAACTGCATTCTTGACTTCTTCTTTCGTTGGCCAGGCAACCAGATCTTCATTTTGCTCCATGTTGATCATCCTAGGGACATGTTTTAGAATATCAAAGTCTGATGGAACGCTTTCTTCATTGAATTGTTTTTGAAAAAAATTCACAGCAGAATTGGCTACTTCCTCAGTTGATTCTAACCACTGACCATCTTGTTGGATCCTCTTTATCTGCATCCTCCTTCTTCTGCCATTCACCTGTACATGAAAGAATCTAGAATTTTGGTCGCCCTCTTGAAACCAACTCATATTTACTTTTTGCTTCCAAAATTCCTCTCCAATATGCATCACTCTTGTCAATTTTGCCTGGGCTTTTAACAAACTCTGTCTGTTCTGCTGCGAAGGATCGAGTTTGAATTGAACTTCCAGGACCTTGATCACATTCTCCATATTAGCAATTTTCTGAAAAAATGTCTCCGTAAGTTGCTTTGCTCCAACTTGATAGAATTTTTTTCATCTTCTTCAACTTCAGATTAAACTGAACAAAAGGATTACCCGCAAACTCAGAATTCCAGTTTTGACGCACCACCTCCAGAAAGCTCTCGTGAGTTGTCCAAAAATTTAGAATTTGAATGATTTCTTAATTTGTGGACTGTCAACCTTGCACTCAAGCAATAATGGAGAGTGATCCGAGCCAAATCTAATCAAATGAGTCACATCGTGTCCCGGAAACATCTGTTGGAATTCAAAATTGCCCAGGCACCTGTCCAATCTCTTAAAAATACAAGCTTCGTCCGTTCGACCATTCCACCATGTAAAAATGCTCCCCCTGAAGCCCAAATCAGATAAATTACGTGTTTGAATACAGTGCCTGAAATCTTCTACTTCACTGATGGATACTGGAAGCCCCCCATATTTTTCCTCCTCGTCAAAAATGACACTAAAATCACCTGCGACTAGCCAAGGATCACTCATAGCAGATCCCAACAAATGCATTGAATCCCACAAAGCAACCCGCTCATATGTTAGAGACGGGATTTCTTGGCAAGACTGGTTAGTAGTAACCAATTGACCCCCATTTTCTTTGGCAAAGGCAGAAGTCACCCACTCTTTAGTGCTCTTCTCCTTAGCAGGAGAACCAGTGGTATTTCTTGGCTTAAACACGGGGGCATTTGCATTTAAATTTTTATCCACATTACTTGCGTTAGTAGTGTGAACTGCTTCAGCTGCAACAATTTCGTGTGGCACCTCATCCAGTTGATTATTCTCTCCATCGCCATTCTCCAAAGCTGCATATTTTTTTGAAGTTTGAAGGGGCGTACCTGGTCCCTTACCAACTTCCAGTTCCTTTCCTGTAACTACACCGTTTCCACTTTCTAAATTTTGATTTTTGCTATTATCAACCAAAGTGGGTCGATTTTGGCCTTTACTCCATTGCCAGGTCTTTTGAATATTCCCAACAACCTTGCCGCTCGATAAGATTCTAATTGGAGCATTAGAATTTTTCCCGTTCATAGCAGGTTGTCCTGAACCTCGATTTGGATTTGCACCAGTAATTGCTTGATTTTTTCCTGTCACAGGATCAATGTGTCCAGCAGCAGCATGTTGATCAGTTTGCTCGACACTATCACCATCTTCTTGTTCCTTCTCATTCGGAATGTGTTCACGGTGAAGAACTCTACACCCCTCTTCGTCATGTCCCTGCAAACAACAATGCTTGCAATACTTTGGCATAAAATCATATTTAATTTTTATCCACTTTGCCCTTATTTCTCAGTAGAAGGATTAATACATTGGATTTGGACTCTCTTTGGGTGATCTGACAGCAAATCAACTTCCAACTTTACACGTCCACAACTTGGCCGCGCCGCGATTTTGTAGCTAAATCAACTTGGAGTGGCTTCCCTACAGCAGAAGCTAAAGAAAAAAGTGCCTCCTTCACAAAATAATGAGGTGGTAAAGTAGGAAAAGAAATCTTTGCCATCGCAACTGACGTCTCTTCTATCGGATTAAACCAAGGGTCCCACTTTAGCGGCCTCATCTGATGATACATATGATTATCCTTGATGTAGTATGCTGGTTTAGATAGCAATTGAATATAATCTTCAAGTTGCGTACATCTGATTAGCACATGACGGTTGCAAAGAAAGCCAATATTGCAGTCCACTTTTATTTCACATTGGTTTGGAATCAACTTCCTTAAATCATGTATTTCTGGCCAGCTATAAGAAAGTTTTCCAGCAATTGCATATTGGAGATTTTCATGAATTACCATGCGCTGCACTTCATCCAAACTCCACTGCACTGTGGGTTATCCATGAAGGAAAATAGTAGGTTTTATAGGGATTGCGGCGATGGACTGTTTTGGTGGATTTTGTGTGGTGGGTTGTACAATTTGTGCGTAATTTAGGGCGGGGGTGGGCTGGACACCCTCAGAAGGAGGCTTCCCAGTGGCCTGAGCAGCCATGAATGGACTGCCAAGGAGAAGCGCAGGGAGAAGAAAAAAATCCCAAGAGAAGAGAGAGAAGGAGGGTTTCCAGGTTTAGGGTTTAGGGTTCAGGCAAGGACGAAAGGAAAAGGGGCTCGGGCGACAGATCAATAGTCGACTCCGGGTGGGTAGCAGTGGAGTCAAGAATCCTGTAGACGAACATGAATCAGTTCGTTGGGGATAAGAGTTTTCTTCATTTCGTCTTATCGAACGAGTACAAAAAGCAGAGAATGAAGCATTGGCCCGAGAAAGAATAAGCGATATGGAAGATAAGACCGCCAATATTTCCTCGATCTAATGACCCTTTTACGAGTAGAGTCGATTCAGATTAGGAGAGGGAAAAAACCTGAGCTCTATGATTTCAAAAACGGGAAAGCATACTCCATGGACTCCTTCCAAGAGCGTAATTGACCCCTTTACTTTACCTATGTCATTTCCTACTCAATCATATAACTGGACTTTTAGTAAAGTACAAACGGAAAATGCAGAAATTGATGAAATTCATCAAGGAGTAGAGTTGGCCAGCATCGAAGATCTCTTATGAGAGTTTCTTGCCTTCTACTGATTGACTGCCTCTATTCCCCTTATTTCACTTTTCCCTATTTGCCTACTCTTTTGCTTATATAATACTACCCTCAGGTTGGTAAGGAGGGAAAGCAGCTTCAAAAGGAAAGAAAAGGGAAGAGCTCTATGCTCACTCAACCATGGGTTTTTTTCGATTTGAGAAACCTCCTCATTTGCATACGCAGACCCTTCGCTTTCCTCATTACTACGGTTAAAGAAATGGAGAATGGATAGCCATATCTTCCTCAAAACTTCCATGATACTCGGAAATATTTCTGTTCATTCGCTCTACTCGCAGAGCGGCATACCGAAAAAAAGAAATGAGACTACTTTACTTAAGCAATTCTTGTTATTGTTTTTCTTTCCTTAGTTGAAGTTGCCCTTCTCTGGCTTTCCCTTTAAGTGACAAGGGGGTGAGACTGACTTTCATTCATTATCGACGACGCAAAGGACAGATGTGCCTGCCGGTAGAAAGATAGACATGGGAAGCATACACTAAAAAACGAATGTGAGCTCGGAAGGAGATGAACTACCGTTAGATTTGTATGTACTAGACTCGTTAATGAAAGAGAGAAGAAGAGCCCCAAGCCGTTGGTCTCTAACTAGAAAAGTAAATGCTTGAGCTTGAGAAGCTTCTGGTCTAGTAGGCCCATAAAATTCACTAGGATAAATGGTATTTTTGAACCAGACAAAGCAACAAGCAATGAAATCAAAAACAGATAAAGCACTCAAACAAACTATAAGACAAGTAAGCCTCTCCAGACCATACAAGCGCACCGCACGGCGAGCCCGCGCAAAGGGTTTGGTTAAGATATGCCAGATTCCCCCAAGTATACAAATGGAACCTAACCATATGTGCCGTCCAATTATATCTTCTAAATCATCCACTATCAATCCATCCTTCCCCTCCAAAGGGGGGATTTTAGTAAATAACTAAAAAATGGAAAAGATTCTTCAAGAGTCTTAGGACCCAAAAGTGCATGATAAATACCACCAAAGCTTAATACTGCAGAGGAAATTAAGTGAAGTACGCCAGATACAAAATATGGAAAAATGTCTCTAACTTCCCCACCAGGACCTACCCCCCAACCTAGAGTAGCTAGATGGTGAAGTAAAATGAATCTCTGTTCATACATTGGCTTCTCCGGTACAAAATGAGCCACTTCAAATAGGTTCATTGCTCCATCCTAGAATACGATTAATTCAGCATGAGCTACATGAGCTCCCAGTAGTTTCCCGGATAAATTGAGTTGTCGATCATTCCCGGCCTACCAAGCGAAACCGACATCTTGATCACAACCCCGGCTAAAGAGAAAGTTCCATTAAAGAGCGTTTCCACGTGGTAAAACTCCTCAAGAAATATAAGGTTTTCATGAGGCTGATCTTGAGCTTCCATCCAAGCACGAATACATTCGTTTAAGAGAATATTTTTAGTATAGAAAGTCTCAAATTCAGGATCTTCCGATATACGGATTTCCTGAGAAACGAAGTCATAGACACGTAGATTCAGATCCAGACCGACTACTCCAAGAGCACTCATCCATAAACCAGTTACTGATACAAATAAGATAAAGAAATGTAAGCAATGTTTATTGGAAAAAGCAACCCAAATATTTTATACCAAAAGCGGTTAGCGGTAACCATTGAATAAGTTTCTTCGGCTTAAGTTGGGTTAAAAGCATGGAATGTATTTGCACCATCACCATCTTCAAATAATGTACTTTCTATAGTAGCACCATGAATAGCGCATAGCAGAGCAACACCCAATACACCGGCAACTCTCATCATATGAAAGGGGTTCAATGTCAAGTTATGAAACCCTTGGGAAAAGAGGATAAATCGAAAAATAGCTGCTAAACCAAAACTAGGCTAAAAAAAACAACCAAACTGACCTAGTGAATAAATCAGGAATACAGAAACAAAAACAGCAATTGGACCAGAGAATGCAATTGCATTATAAGGCCGCAATTGTATGGATCGAGCAAGTTCAAATTAACGTAACATAAAATCGATTAGTCGGAAAGCACCATGGAGAGCAACAAAATTCCACAAACCACCTAATTGGAACCAACGAGGAAAATCCCCTTGTGCTTCGAGACCCCATAGTAATAACAAAGAATGCGCACCTATAGAACGAAGAAAAAAGAAAGGGATTGACAGTAAACCTAAATTCCTTATTCTATGAGTTGTTTAAAAGAAAACACAAGACTCCGGGTGCTCCTTCACTGTTATAAAGAGCAGAGTAGAGGGGGAAGCCTCCTTAACCCAAGGATTCAGATAGAGAAAAAAATAGCGTCAGTTAATAGTAAAAAACGACTGTCATAGAGAAAGACTTACGGCTTATATCGATATCACCCCTGCAGGCTTCTTTCTCACAATCTATACTTTTTTGCGGTCTTAAGTGAAATACTTTCTGCTTTCTTCCTTGATGGCTGAAGGAAATAAAGAAGTGGTTGCTTGATGGCATTCCCTGACCTACCTTTACCGGAAGGCGTGAACTTTACTTTTAGTGGAACTCATTCCCTCTTTCCTTTAGAACTTAAGCTAACCCACTTCCTTAAGGTGATCTTCCCTTAAACAAAACGGCCCGGGCTAAGAGAATGAATTTACCAGCTATTCAAAATAAATCCTTATCATGATTCTAAATCCTTTCCCCGATTAGGGACATGACAGTACATACTAGGTAAGAGGTTCTTAAACATAAGGGAATGTTGTTTTCTGCACTATAGTCTCAATGTTGCATAATAGACAAACTTTCAATTTACTAACCAACTTCATTATTTTAATAGGTAATAGGAAAATGGAATCCTCAACTATTCCGTTAGTCAACTATCTGCCATATCGCTTATTCTTTCTTGGGCCAATGCTTCATTCTCTGCTATTGTATTCATTCGATAAGACAAAACGAGGAAAACTCTTATCCCCAACAAACTGATTAATGTTCATTTACAGGATTCTTGATGTAACGCCCAACAATTTGGGCTACATTATAGACAATGATTTCGATGCGTTGTTAATCCCAAAGCCATAAAATCCTATGCCAATATGGTATGTTAATTATTGTGTAGCATGTGAAATCGACTCAAGCTTGAATTTAGACCATAGAGGTCCTTCAACTCAAGGACGAGTCAAAACAATTTTGATTGACTAAGTTTTAGTGGATGTTGTAAAGTTTGTCAACTTCCTTCGATCATAACTCTCTGTATATGTCGAATTAGGGAACCTACAATGTGTCAAATGATAGGTATTTGAGGTACCTTTCCAACGATACCAATTTGGCTAAAATCCGACACCCGAGCAAGAAGTTATGACCTTTCAAAGTGATAAGTGACGCCTAACCAATCGCCCATGGCCACTAGAAAGCATAGGAGATAGCCTAGGCGGCACCTATGTGAACATAGGTGATAGCGTAGGCGGAGCCTATGTAAACATAGGTGATAGCCTAGGTGGCACCTATGTGAACATAGGCAATTGGATGGGCGGCGCGCCTATGTAAGGAATTCTAGTAATTTAAACACTCCGTGTTGAGGATAAAGTGGTCCTTTTCCACCCTTACTTAGCCCTAAAACAGGAGATTTAGTTCCAAGGACCCCAAAATACATATCCTTTCATCAAAAGTGCTCAAGATTCTCCTTAGGGTTTCAAAAATAAAAACCCAAATAGTTCAAGATTTGACCGTAGGTTTTCAAAGATAATTACATCTTCAGAATCACCAATCCACAAGCTTCAAGAAAGATCTATTATCCTTGGAAATTGAGGTACGTTGGGTTATCCAAAAATCTCATGGGTGTAGTTTTATGAGCATGCATACTTTTAAATGGGAGTTTTCAATCAAATGCTAATATCTTGCTTTCAATATGATTTCTAAGTCATTTTCTTTATGTCATGGGAATTGTTTGCCTATATACTTCAATGGTTGGAACCATGCATAAGTGATTTGAGATTTTCCATGGAAGTTGATAAATATGAATGATAAATTGTTTTCAAATTCCCATGATAATATTTCGATACTCCATATTATATTGTGATCAACAAAAGACAACATGAATTTGAAATAAATATTGTTCACCATGTGTAAATGATGAAGCACCTTGATTTTTACATGATTATGCACATGTGGATGTGACATTGATGACTTGCAAGTCGGGTATGACGATACCCTTCAAAATACAATATGTGATTGAAAAAAAATGAAATTTGAATGCATTGATTTTACATGAGAAAGGTGGATGCCCGAAGAAGGCGTTTGAGAACCAGTAGATCATTCAGACAGAGTTATAGAGACAAATGGTGAGCCTTCTATGTTTCAGAAGGTCTTATGTCCTGCAGTCCTTTCATATTATATTAGTTTTGGGTTTGCTGGGGCCTTGTCCCAGTTTTTAGATAGTTACTTGTTTCAGTCATGTAGTAGAGATTTTCCAGATGATTTTTGAGATGTTGATTGAGATTGTGGGACATTATTCCCCATTATTGTTTTCATATGATTCTTGACCATGTTTCCGTTATATTGTGTTTCTTCCGTATTACTTTAATCATATGAATTAGGTGCATGATTACCAGACAGATAGGGGTGTTTTGGGCCTCCATGGTTTGAAATGCTTGTCACGGCCAGACCCTGGTTTGGGTCGTGACAAACTTGGTATCAAAGCACGGTTCATGGTCCCAGGGTGTTTGCGAAATCGCATCGGGTAAAGTCTTGTTTGTGGGTGTGTACGCACCACACTTATAAGCAGGAGGCTGATAGGCATTTAGGAAATGTTTCCCTTCTTTGTGATTTAGTTCGTGCTTCAGAGTCTGAACTGTCCCCTAATCAATGATCACTTGTGTTTCAGAAAACACAGTTATGCCTCCACGTCGTATCATCGATTAGAATGCTCAAGTAGATGAGGTCCGTCCCACCCATGGGATGCGGATCCATAATAGGGCTCACACTCCAGAATTTGTCCCTAATCCAGGAGTCCCTCCAGTACTGACCAGTCCACCTCAGGCTCCGCGAACTAATGTCAACCGTCCCCCAATTGCTCAGGGAGATATTTCAAATGCAGAATTCAGATGGTCTATTCATACGATGACACAGTTGGTAGCCAACCAAGATCAACAATCGAAAGATATTAGGTCTGCATCTGTTACATCTGAGGATACTAGAGTCGGACATTTCATGGAGATGAACCCACCTAAGTTCACTGGCACCAAGGTGGAGGAAGATCCACAGGAGTTTGTGGATAAGATGGAAAAGATATGTAAGGTGATGCATGTGGATGAGGTTGAAGGGGTGGAGTTAGCAACCTATTAGCTCAAGGACATTATGAGTTAGTGGTATGCCGACTGGGAAGATGAAAAAGGTGAAAGTGTTGAGCCCACAGTTTGGGGGGAATTTGTGGAAGCCTTCCTTGGTCGATTCTTTCCTTTGGAGTTAAGGGAGGCCAAAGAGAAAGAGTTTATGAATCTGAAGTAGGGCAGTATGAGTGTCCAGGAGTACACTTTGAAGTTTAATAAAGTAGCCCACTATGCACTAGAGTTGACCAGTAATATGAGGGCCCGAATGAGGAAATTTGCATCTGGCCTTGCTGATGACCTAGTACTTGAGTGCCAGGGGGCTATGTTGAATAATGAGTTAGACTTTGCTCGACTGACCGTTCATATACATCAAGTGGAAGAGAAGAAGAAAAAGATTACTGAATCTAGAGAGAAAGACAGACAGGCTAAGAGAGCTAGATCTGTGGACCAGTACCAGAGTCAGCCGCAGAGTGGTAACTGGGGTAATAAACGGTTGAAGAATAATAAGTTTTGGAATAATGCACAGTCAGTAGCCAGCGCCCTAGCAACCAGACCACCGACAGACAGACAAACTCAGAGTTTTTAGACTCCTCATGGGTCCAAAGCTCTAGGTACACAGTCTCAGGGCAGTGTGGCCCAGCAGCTTCGTACTCATCCGCGATGTGAGGTTTGTGGAAGAAATCATCTAAGGAAGTGCTGGTTTGAGGGGAGAAACTACTATACTTGGGGAAAAGTGGGTCACCTTCAAACAGATTGTCCATCTGCTAGAATAAATGGGGGGGGGGGGGGGGGGGGGGGCTAAGTCCCAAGCCGCCTCCACAGCTCCTTTTCCTTAGGGTGCCCCTTCAGCTGCCAAAAGCGGTCACAACCGGTTATATTCTTTGACAAACCGCCAGGAGGCGGAAGCTTCACCAGATGTTGTCACCAATATGTTACGAATCTTTTCTCATGATGTTTATGTATTGCTTGATCCTGGGTCTACTTTATCTTATGTGACCCCTTATGTGGCTGTTGGTTTCGGGTTTGAGCCCGAAGTTATTATAGAACCCTTCTCTGTTTCTACTCTAGTAGGTGATTTTGTTGTTGCTAGAAGGGTATATAGAAATTGTGTCATGTCTATTCATAGTAGGGAAACTGTGGCAGACCTTATAGAACTGGATATGATAGATTTTGATGCCATCCTTGGGATGGACTGGTTTCATTCGTGTTATGCCACCCTTGTATGCAGAACCCGAAAGGTCACTTTTTCTTTCCCGAATGAGACACCAATTGTTTGGGCAGGGAGTTCTGTGGAACCTAGAGGTCACTTTATCTCTTATCTTAGAGCCCGAAAGCTTATCTCCAAAGGTTGTATGTATCATCTAATTTGAGTAAAGGATTCAAAAGTTGGAAACCTTCCTCTACAGTCAGTCCCTGTAGTGTATGAATTCCCAGAAGTCTTTCCTGAAGATCTCCCAGGGATACCCCCCTAATAGGGAGATAAAGTTTTGTATTGATGTGTTGCCAGACACTCGTCCTATTTCTATTCCTCTATATAGAATGGCTCCTGCGGAACTAAAGGAGTTAAAGGAACTGCTTTCAGACCTCCTAGACAAAGGTTTTATTTGGCCTAGTGTTTCCCAATGGGGTGCACCCGTGCTCTTCCTATGAAACAAGGATGGCTCCCTTCGGATGTGCATAGACTACCGTCAGCTGAATAAGGTCACGATTAAAAATAAATATCCTCTTCCTAGGATTGATGACCTTTTTGACCAGCTTCAGGGTGCCAAGTGTTTTTCAAAAATAGACCTTCATTCGGGTTTTCATCAGTTGAAAGTTAGGGAGTCAGACATACCCAAGACAACCTTCCAAACCCGATATGGTCACTATGAATTTCCAGTCATGTCCTTCGGGTTGACTAACGCCCTTACATCCTTCATAGATCTTATGAATAGAGTGTTCCGTTAGTTTCTTGACTTGTTCATCATTGTATTTATTGATGATATTCTGATCTATTCTAAGAGTAAAGAGGATCACGCCAATCACCTCGGAATTATCCTTTAGACCCTTAAGGATCATCAGCTGTATGCCAAATTTTTGAAGTGTCAATTCTGTTTAGAAGCTATTGCCTTCCTGGGGCATATTATGTCCAGTGACGGGATAAGAGTGGATCCCCAGAAAGCTGAAGCAGTGAGAAAATGGCCCAAGCCCATGAATCCAACCGATTTGGAGCTTCTTGGGTTTGGCGGGGTATTACAGAAGGTTCGTAGAGAGTTTTTCTTCCATAGCTGCTCCACTTACTAAACTGACGCAGAAAAAGATGAAGTTTGTGTGGTCTGACTTGTGTGAAAATAGTTTTGAGAAATTAAAGGACAAGCTAAGTATTGCTCCTGTTTTAACCCTTCCCGAGGGTGTAGATGATTTTGTGGTTTATTGTGATGTGTCCCATGTGGGACTTGGTTGTGTATTAATGCAGTGTGGTAAGGTGATAGCTTATGCATCTAGGCAGCTAAAGGTGCATGAGCGCAATTACCCCACTCATGACTTGGAGTTAGCAGCCGTGGTGTTTGCACTTAGAATCTGTAGGCACTATCTCTATCGAGTGCATGTTAATATTTATACTGACCGTAAGAGTTTACAATACGTTTTCTCACAAAAAGAATTGAACCTCAGGCAGAGGCATTAGATGGAGCTTTTGAAAGACTATGATATGAGTCTGCATTACCATCCAGGCAAGGCAAATATTGTAGCCGACTCCCTCAGAAGGTTGTCTATGGGCAGCCTTTCTCATGTAGAAGAAAGAAAGAAAGAGATGGTTAAGGATATTCACTGCCTTGCAAATCTGGGAGTGCGACTCTTAGATTTCGAAGATGGAGGGGTGATTGTTCATGAGTTAGCTAATTCATCTCTTTGTGCTGAAGTTAAGGAGAAGCAGGTTGAAGATCCCATCTTGATGCAAATCAAGATAGATGTGGGTCAACAAAAGGTTATGTCGTTTGAAATTGGTGGCGATGGTATTCTGAGATTTCAGTTTAGGTCGTGCGTTCCAAATTTCGATGGGATACGGGAAAGAATCCTTAATGAGGCGCACACTTCGAGGTATGTCGTTCACTCAGGCTCTAGTAAGATGTACCATGACCTGAAAACCTTGTATTGGTGGAATAACATGAAACGTGATGTAGCTGATTTTGTGTCCAAGTGTTTGAATTGTTAGCAAGTGAAGGTGGAACACATGAGGCCAGGTGGTACTTCCCAAGAGATAGCCCTGCCTTTATGGAAGTGGTAGATGATAAATATGGACTTCATTGCAGGACTTCCGAGATCCCGAAACCAGTATGATTCTATATGGGTGATTGTAGATCGATTGACCAAGTCAGCACACTTTTTGCTTGTGAGGACTAATTATTCGGGAGAGGTTTATGCTAAGATTTACATTGAGGAGATAGTTCGATTGCATGGGGAACCAGTGTCCATTAGATCCGATAGAGGTACGTAGTTTTCATCTCAGTTCTGGAGATTTTTTCAGAAGGGTTTAGGTACACAAGTGAATTTGAGCACAGCTTTCCACCCTCAGACGGATGGGTAAGTTGAGCGTACTATTCAGACCCTCGAAGATATGTTGAGGGCATGCGTCATTGATTTCAAAGGTAGTTGGGTAGATCACCTGCCACTAGTTGAATTTTCTTACAATAATAGTTACCATGCCAGCATCAAGATGGCCCCTTTTGAGGCTTTGTATGGGAGGAGATGTAGGTCTCTGATAGGATGGTATGAAGTGGGTGATACTTAGTTGTATGGGCCTGATCTTGTTCATTAGGCGACGGAGAAAGTGAAAATCATTAGAGAACGACTCAAGACTGCTCAGAGTCATCAGAAGTCCTATGCCGATGTTCAGAGAAGAGAACTAGAGTTTGAAATTGGTGATTTGGTGTTTCTCAAGGTTTCTCCTATGAAAGGAGTTATGTGGTTTGGAAAAAGGGGTAAATTAATCCCTCGTTATGTAGGGCCATATCAGATTTTAAAAAGGATTGGTACAGTTGCATATGAGTTAGAATTGCCTGCAAGTTTGGGTTCCGTTCATCCGGTATTCCATGTATCCATGTTGAAGAAATACATTGGAGATCATTCTATGGTATTGCCAGTAGAGGGTATCAAAGTGACAGACTCCTTGTCTTATGAAGAAAAGCCCGTTGAAATTTTAGATCGCCAAGTTTGAAAGCTGAGAAGCAAAGATATAGCCTCAGTAAAGGTACTGTGGAGGAATCAAAAAATCGAAGAAGCAACTTGGGAGTCAGAAGATGACATGAGAATTAGATATCCCAATTTGTTTGCTTTGATGGAGGAGGAGACAGAAGGTACTATTTCTACCTTATCTTTCCTAGTCCTTTATTATGCTTAAAATTGTATCTGTCTATGCCCCGCATCATCATTCGGGGACGAATGATCCTAAGGGGGGATAATGTAATGCCCCGCAATTCGGGCAACAGTATAGACCATAATTTCGATGTGTTGTTAATCCCAAAGCCATAAAATCCTATGCCAATACGGCATGTTAATTATCATGTAGCATGTGAAATCGACTCAAGCTTGAATTTAGACCATAGAGGTCCTTCAACTCAAGGACGAGTCGAAACTATTTTGATCGACTAAGTTTTAGTGGACGTTGTAAAGTGTGTCAGCTTCCTTCGACCATAACTCTCTGTATATGTCGAATTAGGGAACCTACTATGTGTCAAATGATAAGTATTCGAGTAAGCTTTCCAATGATACCAATTTGGCTAAAATCCGATACCGCAAGAAGTTATGACCTTTCAAAGTGATAAGCGACGCCTAACCAATTGCCCATGGCCACAGGAAAGCATAGGCGATAGCCTAGGCGGCGCCTATGTGAACATAGACGATAGCCTAGGCGGCGCCTATGTAAACATAGGCGAGAGCCTAGGCGGCGCCTATGTGAACATAGGCAATGGGATGGGCGGCGCCTATGTAAGGAATTCTAGTGATTTAAACACTCCATGTTGAGGACAAAGTGATCCTTTTCCACCCTTACTTAGCCCTAAAATACAAGATTTAGTTCCAAGGACCCCAAAATACATATTCTTTCATCAAAAGTGCTCAAGATTCTCCTTAAGGTTTCAAAAATAAAAATCCAAATAGTTCAAGATTTGATCGTAGGTTTTCAAAGATAATTACATATTTGGAATCACCAATCCGCAAGCTTCAAGAAACATCTATTATCCTTGGAAATAGAGGTACGTGGGGTTATCCAAAAATCTCATGGGTGTAGTTTTATGAACATGCATGCTTTTAAATGGGGGTTTTCAATCAAATGCTAATATCATGCTTTCAATATGATTTCTAAGTCATTTTCTTTATGTCATGGGAATTGTTTGCCTATATACTTCAATGGTTGAAACCATGCATATGTGATTTGAGATTTTCCATGGAAGTTAATAAATATGAATGATAAATTGTTTTGAAATTCCCATGATAATATTTCGATACTCCATTTTATATTGTGATCAACAAAAGATAGCATGAATTTGAAATAAATATTGTTCACCACATGTAAATGATGAAGCACCTTGATTTTTACATGATTATGCATATGTGGATGTGACATTGATGACTTGCAAGTCGGTATGACGATACCCTTCAAAATACGATATGTGATTGAAAAAAAATGAAATTTGAATGCATTGATTTTACATGAGAAAGGTGGATGCCCGAAGAAGGCATTTGAGACACAAGGGCTCATCGCTGGAATAGCGTGTTTGCTGACAGGGAATATTGGTACCAGGCTAAGCGATCTGTGTACTTAACTTCATGTCATTCCCAAATTGGGACTATAAGTAGGAGCCCTAGCCAAGTGATCTTGGGCACTACCATTGGGTCGAGACACCATGCTGTGTGGTCTTGAGTGTCTCTCCCTCACTTACACTCTAATCTCGGCAGCAACCGATGTTTGATAATTGGTGTAAATTATGTAGGGTATTCCACCTAGCTCAGTTTCATTTCATTTCTATTGAGAAAAACTATTGTATTACACCCATGTGCTTTCAAATTATTTGATACGAAATTGCTTTATAATGGCTCTCAACTATATTTTGTAAAAACATTATGTTTTTCTTTGATATCTCTGCGTGCCAGTACTTTTGTGCTGACCCCCTCCCCTCTCCAACCTCTCAAGTTCAGAGGCCCAGTATAGGGGTCAAGAGAACCAGTAGATCATTCAGACAGAGTTGCAGAGCCAAGTGGTGAGCCTTCTATGTTTCGGAAGGTCTTATGTCCTGCAATCCTTTTATCTTATATTAGTTTTGGGTCTGCTGGGGCCTTGTCCTAGTTTTCAGATAGTTACTTGTTTCATTCATGTATTAGAGATTTCGCAGACGATTTTCGAGATGTTGATTGAGATTGTGGGACATTATTCCCCATTATTGTTTTCATATGATTCTTGACCCTGTTTTCGTTATATTGTGTTTCTTCCGCATTACTTTGATCATATGTATTAGATGCATGATTACCAGACAGATAGGGGTGCTTTGGGCCTCCATGGTTTGAAATGCTCGTCACGGCCAGGCCCTAGTTCGGGTCGTGACACTTGACTCCACTGCTACCCACCCGGAGTCGACTATTGATCCGTCGCCTGAGTCCCTTTTCCTTTCGTCCTTGCCTAAACCCTAAACCCTAAACCTGGAAACCTCCTTCTCTCTCTTCTCTGGCGATTTTTTTCTTCTCCCTGCGCTTCTCCTTGGCAGCCCTTTCATGGCTGCTCAGGCCGCTGGGCAGCCTCCTTCTAAGGGTGTCCAGCCCACCCCCTCCCTAAATTACGCACAAATTCTACAACCCACCACACAAAATCCATCAAAACAGTCCATCCCCACAATCCCTATAAAACCTATTATTTTCCATCAGGGAGAACCCACAGTGCAGTGGAGTTTGGATGAAGTGCAGCGCATGATAATTCATGAAAATCTCCAATATGCAATTGTTGGAAAATTTTCTTTTAGATGACCAGAAATACATGATTTACGGAAGTTGATTCCAAGCCAATGTGAAATAAAAGGAGACTGCAATATTGGCTTTCTTTGCAACCGTCATGTGCTAATCAGATGTACGCAACTTGAAGATTATATTCAATTGCTATCTAAACCAGCATACTACATCAAGGATAAGCATATGTATCATCAGATGAGGCCGCTAAAGTAGGACCCTTGGTTTAATCCGATGGAAGAGACGTCAGTTGCGATGGCATGGATTTCTTTTCCTACTTTACCACCTCATTATTTTGTGAAGGAGGCACTTTTTTCTTTAGCTTCTGCTGTAGGGAAGCCACTCCAAGTTGATTTAGCTACAAAAAATAAAACGCGGCCAAGTTGTGCACGTGTAAAGGTGGAAGTTGATTTGCTGGCAGATCACCCAAAGAGAGTCCAAATCCAATGTATTAATCCTTCTACTGGAGAAATAAGGGCCAAGTGGATAAAAATTAAATATGATTTTATGCCAAAGTATTGCAAACATTGTTGTTTGCAGGGACATGACGAAGAGGGGTGTAGAGTTCTTCACCCTGAACACATTCCGAATGAGAAGGAACAAGAAGATGGTGATAGTGTCGAGCAAACTGATCAACATGCTGCTGCTGGACACATTGATCAGGTGACAGAAAAAAATCAAGCAATTACTGGTGCAAATCCAAATCGAGGTTCAGGACAACCTGTTATGAACGGGAAAAATTCTTATGCTCCAATTAGAATCTTATGAGCAGCAAGGTTGCTGGGAATATTCAAAAGACCTGGCAATGGAGTAAAGGCCAAAATCGACCCACTTTGGTTGATAATAGAAAAAATCACAATTTAGAAAGTGGAAACGGTGTAGTTACAGGAAAGGAACTGGAAGTTGGTAAGGGACCAGGTGCGCCCCTTCAAACTTCAAACAAATATGCAGCTTTGGAGAATGGCGATGGAGAGAATAATCAACTGGATGAGGTGCCACACGAAATTGTTGCAGCTGAAGCAGTTCACACTACTAACGCAAGTAATGTGGATAAAAATTTAAATGCAAATGCCACTGTGTTTAAGCCAAGAAATACCACTGGTTCTCCTGCTAAGGAGAAGAGAACTAAAGAGTGGGTGACTTCTGCCTTTGCCAAAGAGAATGGGGGTCAATTGGTTCCTACTAACCAGTCTTGCCAAGAAATCCCGTCTCTAACGTATGAGACGACCACAAAGGAAGGAGACAAGGAAATACAAGAAGGTGAAGTACATGATCGCAATATTGTTGAACATGGCGATGATCAGAATCAAATAAATAGTCAAATTGGAGGTGTTGATACCAGCCACAAAATGCCACAAGCAGTAGCGTTAGTTTCAGGGGAGACAGTGAAAGAACCTGAAATAATTTCCAATGAAGATGCAGGTGCGAATCCGATAGTGCAGCAAGGTGATATAACTGTTAGTACGAATGCGGCTGGGCATGAGAATGAGAAAGAAGCAGAGATGACTGATTTTAATAACGTTGCTGAAGTACTACCAGATGCGCCAGATTGTGAGGATCCTCAGTTTGCGAAGCGAGATTCTAAAAATTCAAATAAGAAGGGGAAGAGGAAAAGTAGCAATAACAACAACCAGGAGCAGTCAGGGGCACAACAGAATTGACAAAACAATACCAAGGAATCTCAGGGATAGCTTGTTGCGCCTAACGTTACTCTTCCGGTTGTTGCTCAGAGTGCAAGGCCAGGAGATGAAGATAACAAATTTACAGGCATTGATCGAGATGAGGAATCCACCGCTCAAAATTTTCAAAATATTGCTAGGGAAGGGGATTTATCTCCGAGGCAAATAGAGAAAGGAAAATCTTGTGGTAAACAAAGTAAAAAGCAAAGGGACAACAGCGTACCAACTTCAGGTATGCAAACAAGGAGAAGTGAGTCTAAATCCAATATATACCTATGAATAACACTCTTATCTGGAATATTAGATCAGTGCACACTAAGAAAGCTTTTAAAAGGCTTCTGTCAATGCATAAAAAACACCAGTTTTATCTCATTGGCTTGTTAGAACAACATGCCCATAAAATTGAGAAGTACAGGAGGAGGTTGGGGATGCCTACTGCTTTGTCAAATATTAATGGGAAAATATGGGCTTTTGTGGATGACAATTGTGAGGTGACAGTGCTCATGGATACGGAGCAGCAACTTTCTTTGAAGTTATTCAATAATAAACTCGGCAAGCAGATAATAATTACACTTGTTTACGCAAAGTGTGATTCGGTGGAGCGGGTTGCTTTGTGGGATTCAATGCATTTGTTGGGATCTAGTATGAGTGATCCTTGGCTAGTCGCAGGTGATTTTAATGTCATTGTTGACGAGGAGGAAAAATATGGAGGGCTTCCAGTATCCATCAGTGAAGTAGAAGATTTGAGGCACTGCATTCAAACATGTAATTTATCTGATTTGGGCTTCAAGGGCAGCATTTTTACATGGTGGAATGGTCGAACCGACGTAGTTTGTATTTTTAAGAGATTGGACAGGTGCCTGGGCAATTTTGAATTCCAACAGATGTTTCCGGGACGCGATGTGACTCATTTGATTATATTTGGCTCGGATCACTCTCCGTTATTGCTTGAGTGCAAGGTTGACAGTCCAAAAATTAAGAAATCATTCAAATTTCTAAATTTTTGGACAACTCACGAGAGCTTTCTGGAGGTGGTGCGTCAAAACTGGAATTCTGAGTTTGCGGGTAATCCTTTTGTTCAGTTTAATCTGAAGTTGAAGAAGATGAAGAAAATTCTATCAAGTTGGAGCAAAGCAACTTACGGAGACATTTTTTCAGAAAATTGCTAATATGTAGTATGTGATCAAGGTCCTGGAAGTTCAATTCGAACTCGATCCTTCACAGCAGAACAGACAGAGTTTGTTAAAAGCCCAATCAGAATTGACAAGAGTGATGCATATTGAAGAGGAATTTTGGAAGCAAAAAGCAAATATGAGTTGGTTTCAAGAGGGCGACAGGAATTCTAGGTTCTTTCATGAACAGGTGAATGGCAGAAGAAGGAGGATGCAGATAAAGAGGATCCAACAAGATGGTCAGTGGTTAGAATCAATTGAGGAAGTAGCCAATGCTGCTGTGAATTTTTTCCAAAAACAATTCACAGAAGAAAGCGTTCCATCAGACTTTGATATTCTAAAACATGTCCCTAGCATGATCAATATGGAGCAAAATGAAGCGCTGGTTGCCTGGCCAACGAAAGAAGAAGTCAAGAATGCAGTTTTGGCTTGAATGGTGATAGCACTGGAGGTCCCGATGGTTATACTGGAAAATTCTTCCAATGTTGCTGGGAAATAGTAGGAGACGATGTGTGCGCACTGGTTGCGGAATTTTTTGGAGGTCAGAAGCTGCCTAGATTTATTACTCACACAAATCTTGTGTTGCCACCAAAGAAGAAGGAGGTGATCACATTCTCTGACATGAGGCCGATAAGCCTAAGGAACTTCGTCAACAAAATCTTTTCAAGAGTAATTCATGATAGATTAGTTGGCATTTTTCCCGAGTTGATATCTTCCAATCAAGACGGCTTTGTGAAGGGCAGAAGCATTGTTGAGAACATCTTACTTGCCCAAGAGATAGTCACCGACATCAGATTGAGGACAAAGGCAGGGCCTAATGTAGTCATAAAGCTTGACATGCAGAAAGCCTATGACAGATTATCGTGGTTTTTCTTAACGAAAGTTCTAAGGATGATGGGTTTCAGTGAGAGGTTTACCGGAATGATTTGTGATATAGTGAATAACAACTGGTACTTGGTTTTGGTAAATGGGAAGCCATATGGTTTCTTGAAATCTTCCAGGGGAGTAAAGCAGGGGATCTGCTATCTCCCACTTTATTTATTTTGTCTGCGGAGGTGATGTCCAGGGGTCTGAATTCTCTGCACAGTGATTTGTATTTTTACGGCTTTGGTCTTCCTAAATGGAGTCCAAAAATTAATCACCTAGCTTATGCAGACGACACCATCATTTTTTGTTCTTCCTGTCCTATTTCCTTACAGTTGATTATGGAGGTGCTCACAGAGTATGAGAAGGTATCTGGGCAGAAAGACAATAAGGAGAAAATGGCAGTATATATGCATCACTTGGCGGATCCTGTAGTGATGGGAAGGGTGCAGCTTGTTACCGGGATTAGTAGACAGGTATTTCCTTTGACATACTTAGGATGTCCGATCTTTTATAGCAAGCGGAACATGTCATTTTACTCGGACCTCATTCAGAAAGTGCTGGGTATATTGCAATCCTGGAAAGGGAAATTACTCTCTCACGGGGGAAGAGCAGTTCTTAGTTCTCATGTGTTACAAAGCATGCGCGTCTTGGAGTTTAGGTCCATGTTCGATGTGTCCAAGGCTTTATTTGCCAATTTGTGGTGGAACTTTACGACGAAGCCATCCTTGTGGAGCGCTTTCATGAGCAACAAGTATTCTAAGAAGATTAATCCAGTTATTGTATTATGGAAAGAAGGGTCACACGTTTGGAGGAAAATGTTGGAAGCCAGGGATTTGATTGAGCATCAAATTTACTGGAAGCATTATATCACGTCACTCCATCTGATTTTTATTGTGATGAGTCGATTCTTAATGTGGCTGCTGTCGTGAGTGAAAATAGGTGGAACGAAAAATTATTGAGGAACATTTTTCCTCCTGATTTAGGTGAATACACAATAGAAAATATCCAAGTTCCATCATAGTTGCAGGAACTGGATACACCATACTGGATGCTCGAGACCACCGGAGAATTCTCTGTAAAATCTGCTTGGGATTATATTAGATTGAGGGGTGTAAAATCTAATATATACAAGTACATATGGATAAAGGGGATGCCTTATAAAACCGCATTCATGATGTGGAGAGCGTGGAAGTTTAAAATTCCATTGGACGATGGCGTGAAGAATATTGGATTTAGCTTGGCGTCGAGGTGTAGTTGCTGCACCAGGCCGCAAGAGGAGACAATTGGCCATGTGTTCCTGAAAGAACCTGTCACGACCCGAGCCTAGGCCCTAGCCGTGACGAGCATCCCAAACCATGAAGGCCCGGAACACCCATTCTCTGACTGGTTATCATGCACAACATTCATAATCATAATAAAATGCGGAATTGAAACTGAGTACGGAAAACATGGTCAAGTTCTGCAATATTTCTGAATAATACTATGTGACATCAGTCTGCGAAATCTCTACTAAGAACATAAACATTTGTCTGAAAAGAAACTGGGACAAGGGCCCCAGTAGACCAAAACATAATAAATAAGATAATGTCTGACATAATTAGGCCTTCCGGATAATAGAAGGCTCACCACTGTGAGATCAAGTCTGCAAGCCCAAGAATGTCTACTGGGTAGCTGGACCCCTGGACTGTGCTTCAAAACCTGGAAGGAGGGGGGGGTCAGCACAAAAGTACTGGCACGCGAAGCATTCCAAAAATAGTATAATGGAACATACATACATATATATAAGTGAAAGCAATTTTCATCAAGACATCCTGTATAAAACTGTTTCTGAAAAATACATGGGCACTTTCTGAAAACATGCAACCTGTCTATTCATTTCAAATCATGATCTGTGTTTTACTTCTGAGTTAGGTGGTGTTCCCCTACAAGTCTGAATATTCCACGGGCTGTATGGAATCCGCCATTGACTCGGCGTGGAAGCCCCCAACTCGAGTGTGCCGCAAGGGTTGGAGTGTCTGAGTCTGATACGCCACAGGACATTTAAGTCAGCGCATAATAATATACCCGGGTCGGCAAACCACGGTTTTAGGCAAAGAGTTGTCTTAACTCAAGCCCTCTTCGGGGGACCACCTAACATCTCTGTATGCCCATTTTTAACCTTTTCTGTACATGCAACATTCTGAATGTCTAAAATCATGAAAGTCTGATTTCTGAACTAGTCTGAAAAGTCTGTTAGTCTGAGTCTGATATGGCATTTATCTGAGTTGGTATCGTCATACCAAGACCTGCAGGTTCTATTTTTGAGCCATAATGCATTAAGCATGATCTTTCATAAAAGCATAGTTTCAGACCACCCAAACATGTAATTTGCATAAAAGGCTTCATGTTCCGAAACTCAAGTTTAAACCATGCAAAAACTTTCATCAAACATATGGTGGTCATGTGCTTTTGGCAAAATAATGCAGTCTTTCATTATATGTAAATTCAACATTTACAACCCTCTCATTCATGTTCAAAATCATATTCGAAACATAGCAAAGCCAAAGCATTTCATATCATGATTTTTCAAGACTTATTTCAAAATAATCTATATCATATGAAACATGGGAAAATTACATCAAGAGAGGAATTTCATGTAAATCATGCTCTCAATTCATATATGTATAAAAACTGTCAAATCGCTTTGGAGATGGTCAAAAGACCAAAACAATGATGTTAAAACATCTTATACATAAATATATATACATAATTTACAAACCCCATTCTAAAACATGATTTTTGCTATGCCCATGAGAATTTAGGAAAACCCCGCGTACCTTGTTCTCCACGAACTTTGGGTGTTTATCAAAGCCTACGTCGAGAGGATTCCAGATCTGAAATTATCTTCCAAAACCAATGGTTGAATCTTGAGTTATTTGAGATTTTGTTTGAAACCCTAAAGGGTGTTCTTGAGAGAAAATTAGAGAAAATGGGTATATTTTGCTGAATTTGGAGCTGAATCAGATGTTATAGACGGATTAGGGGTGAGGTGAAATGACTAAAATGCTCCTAAGAAAACAAGAAAAGTCGAAACTATCCCTCAGTTGACAAACTGACAGGCTGAAGTAAAATGGGTATATCTCCTTACTCCGATGTTGGATTTGGATGAAACTGGTTGCATTGGAAAGAGGACTCAAAGATCTTTCGTTTGATATATTATAGCTTACACAGTTCATTATATGCAGGGAGTTATGATCGTTTGAAGTTGACCCTGAAATGCTGGAAAAAAAACTGGGCAACAGGCTATGCGTTTTGCTACTGTTTTGATATCCAAACGCAGCCTTATGCATTCCGAAAAATTCCAAAACTTATCCGAGATGTACTATGAGATTGCCCGATCGTAACGCAACTTGAAAATCTAAAAATGAAGGTCGGGAAGGTCGAGAAGTTGTATCCCGAAGGTTGCCAGCTAAAATGATTCTAAGTTACACTTAGAAAAATTTTCAAGTTTTTAAGTCTAAGAGCACTCTATTAAAGACTAATCCATGCATGACTTTTACGGGGTGTTACAGAACCCATCGCTAAAAGAACCTGAGAATATTTTAATTCCTATGCAGGTATTTCCATTGGAGGTCTACAACTTCAACAGGTCATTCATAAATGGTGGGATGCTCCTGTTCTTCCAAGACTCCAACCGATCTTTTGCGCAGCTCCGGCCATAATTATTTGGGAGCTGTGGAAGAAAAGAAATGACAAGCACAGAGAGAAGGTGACTGTTAATAGAATTATATGCTAGGTTTATCACACACTTCAATTGCTCGTCAAGGTCAGAAAACCAGCACTCAAGCAGGTGCCGCATAGATGGCCAGACATAATCCGAGTCTTGGAAAAATTTGTGCCAGCGTTGAAGGTTACTCAGGTGCACTGGAATCTTCCCCTGGAAAATTGGTTAAAATGCAATACGGATGGCGTATCCAAAGGTAATCCAGGCAGAAGTTCCTATGCGTTTTGTATTAGAGATCCTCTTGGTGATTTGATATATGCAGAAGCTAAGAAAATTAGCGAAGGCACAAACACATTTTCAGAGACAATTGCAATTCTGGAGGCCGCTAGATATTGTGTTGCTCATAATGTGTTTAATTTGATATTAGAAACTGATTCTTTGTTTCTAAAAAATATAATTACGAGTACCTGGAAGCTGCCATGGAGTGTAAATGTGGAATTGGAGGAAATAGGCGAGCTACTGGAGAATCTAAACGTCCAGGTGACTCATGTTATGAGGGAAGGCAACCAGCTCGCGGACTACTTGGCAAATAGTGCACTAGAACACAGAGACATTATAGTGCACTCATTCAATGAGCTGGACTCGCAAGGAATGAAGATAATTAATAGCGACAAGCTTCAATGTCCATATTTGCGAGTTCGCGCTGTAAGAAGAAGATGATGGAATGGAGATACTATTTTATGGGTATGTGCTACTGTTTTAACCCCATAATGATGTTCGGGATTGATGGATATCAGTTGTACATCATACTACTATCTAGACGAGGAAAATTGATACCTCGGTGGTCGATTTGTACTCGTTTAGCTCAAGTTAACAAGCTGCCAGATTGCGGAATAGACACTTCTGCCAGGGTTTTATTTACCGAGATAGTGTGTAGAAGTTTGGAGCGTGTCTCTGTAACGCCCCGTAAAAGGCGTGCATAGATTAATCTTTAATATTGAGCTCTTAGACTTAATGACTTAAAATTTTCTAAGTGTAAAATGAGACTTAGTTATTTTAGCTGGCAATCTTCAGGATAAAACTTTTCTACCTTCCCGACATCCTTTTTTAGATTTTCAAGTTGCGTTATGATCGGGAAAGCTCATAGTGCATCTCAGATAAGTTTCGGGATTTTTAGGAACGCATAAGGCTGCGTTTGGATTTCAAAATAGTAGCAAAACGCAAAGCCTATTGCCCAGTTTTCAGCATTTCAGGGTCAACTTCAAACAATCATAAATCCCTGTATATAATAAAATGTGTGAGATATAATATATCAAATGAAATCTCTTTGAGTCCTCTTTCAAATACAGTCGGTTTCACCCAATTTGATTATATGAGAAAAAGCTATAATCGATTTACTCCAGACTATCAAATTGTCAACTGAGAGACAAATTTGACCTTAATTGTTCCTTAGGGGTATTTTGGTCATCCTTCACCCCTATATATACCACCAACATGGGATTTAATCCCTCAAACACCAAAATACATTTTCATTCATCAAAATTGCTCAAGAACACTCCTTAGGGTTTCAAAATAAAAATCCAAATAGTTCAAGATTCGACCGTAGGTTTTCGAAGATAATTACATATTCGGAATCACAAATCCGCGAGCTTCAAGAAACATCTAGTATTTTCGGAAATAGAGGTATGTGGGGTTATCCTAAAATCTCATGGGTGTAGTTTTTATGAACATGCATGCTTTTAAATGGGGGTTTTCAATCAACTGCTAATAACTTGCTTTCAATATGATTTCTAAGTCATTTTTCTTTATGTCATGGGAATTGTTTTCCTATATACTTCAATGGTTGAAAATCATGCATATGTGATTTGAGATTTTCCATGGAAGTTTGATACATATGAATGATAAATTGCTTTCAAATTCCCATGATAATGTCTTGATACCCCATATCATATTGTGACCAACAAAAGAGAGCATGAATTTGAAATAATTATTGTTCACCACTTGTAAATGATGAAGCACCTTGGTTTTTACATGATTATGCATATGTGGATGTGATATTGATGACTTGCAAGTCGGGTATGACGATACCCTACAGAATATGATATGTGATTGAATTAAATGAAGTTTGAATGCATTGATTTTATATGAGATAGGTGGATGCCCGAAGAAGGCGTTTGAGTGTAAAGGCTCATCGCTGGAAACCGTGTTTGCCGACGTGGGAATTTGGTACCAGGCTAAGTGATCTTGTGTACTTGACTTTATGTTATTCCCAAATTGGGACTATAGGTAGGAGCCCAGGCTAAGTGAACTTGGGCACTAACATTGGGTCGAGGCACCATGCTTTCTGGTCTTGTGTGTCTCTCCCTCACTTATACTTTAATCTCGGCGGCAACCGAGGTTTGACAGTTGGTGTAATTATTTTGGGTATTCCACCTAGCTCAGTTGCATTTCATTGTTGTTGAGAAACTATTGCATTATGCCCATGTGTTTTCAAATGATTTGATATGAAATTACTTTATAATAGATCTCAACTATATTTTGTAAAAGTATTATGTTTTGTTTTGATATCTCTGCGTGCCAGTACTTTTGTGCTGACCCCCTCCCCTCTCCAACCTCTCAGGTTCAGAGGCCCAGTCTAGGGGTCAAGAGAATCAGTAGATCATTCAGACAGAGTTGCAGAGACAAGTGGTGAGCCTTCTATATTTTGGAAGGTCTTATGCCCTGCAGTCCTTTTATCTTATATTTAGTTTTGGGGTCTACTGGGGGCCTTGTCCCAGTTTATATACAGTTACTTGACTCAGTCATTTGTTAGAGATTTTCGCAGACAGTTGTTTAGAGGTTGATTGATGTTGGGGGAACTTTATTTCCCCGTTATTGTTTCTTTTCATATTAATGACCATGTTTTTGAATTATTGTTTTCCTTCCGCATTACTTTGATCATATGAATTAGGTGCATGATTACCAGACAGATAGGGGTGTTTCGGGCCTCCATGGTTCGAAATGCTCGTCACGGTCAGGCCCTGGTTCGGGTCGTGACAAACTTGGTATCAAAGCACGGTTCATGATCGCATGGTGTCTACTAAATTGCGTCGGGTAGAGTCTTATTTATGGGTGTGTAGCACGCCACACTTATAAGCAGGAGGCTACTTTGCGTTTAGAAATGTCTCCCTTTCTTCATGTTCTAGTTCATGCAATAGAGCCAGAATGCTCCTCTTTCATACTCTAATTCATGCTATGGTGTCGCCCATACGAAAGTAAAAAGTCATCCCACATTCTTTCCTTACTCTAATGTCCTCAGATATGTCTCATTATTGAGGTGATTCAAGTACAGAAGTTTAGAATCTAAATGGTATGGTCTTTTCTGATTGAACCATATAAGAGTTAAAATTTGTGCAAGGACTTGATAAGAGTCTGTTAGTGCTTCAATGTGTATTGATTTTGATGTAAACATTGATCCTGATGGAATTGTGCTTTTCAGCTTGAGGTATTAATTGTATTTAGTCCCCTTCAAATTTATGTTACAAATGTCTTGCTTAAGGAGGGATGATGTGTAGTAGAATGTTGGAACTGTATTTTCACCCGAATAGTAGTATGCGTTAAACTGCTGTTGTCATGACCTATTGGTAATGACATTGGACCAAAAAGTTGGGGATATGAAGTCATAAAGTTAGAAGTCAGAGTGAGGGTGACTTTTGTGTAAATGAATATTTTAGCTGAATAACCGATGTTCGAGAATGATTTACCCCCCTTATGGTGATAGACCAATGTGGTAGCTAGTAGCATGTGTGGATTGTATGGTAATCTGTGGGGGAATGTTTGACTTAGATTTTTATTTATACAGAGTAAGATGTGTATCCTTAGATCATTGAATACTGTGTGTCAATTTTCTATCTCTTGTAATATGTAATCTTATTATCATGGTGTTTTTGAAAAAAAATCAAAGTCTAGTGAAGCTGTGTGGGGCTCTTTTGATTCACTAGCATAGTTTCTTTGTTATTCATTTCATTTCTTGTTCAAAACACAAAAATCCAAGTCTAGTGAAGCCGTGTGAGGCCTATTTCGATTCACTAGCAGCTTGTTGTCCAACTTGTTATTCTTGTGTTGGTTTAATATATGTATAGCTGAATCTGTTTGCATGAGATTGAGTAAGTAATTAGGAGGTGAGAGATCAATATAAGTAGATAAGATTGTATGGGGTTATAATATCAGATTAAGGTTAACCATGCCTATTATATGACTTTACCCTCCCTTGACCTTCTTTTGTTGGTAGTTGTAAACTAGTACTACTTGTGAGAAGGTATGTAGTAGATTTGTGAGGTATTTGGATAGAATGTTCAAATTTGACGGACTAGTATATTATGTTGCCTTCTTCATTGATGGTAGATAATTGATGCTAGACTATTGGCTTGAATTTAATGTAGAATGTGGATGTCGGAATAGTGGCATAAGATTGATAGTGTTGGGCTCTTTTATATGATCTTGATTCTCATAGTAATGAGATATAAGTTTAGAGTCGCGATATTGGTAGGCTATGACAAAATTGGTATGGTTCATCAAAGGCTCGGTGATATCCATGTTAAGTGTTAGAAATCTAAGTTTGAGCTTTGAAGGTTGAACCGATAGAAATAAGTGTGCAAGCATCATCTATGACTATTGGGGCTATCGAAATATAGAGTGTATCTCAGAAGGTAGTATTAGCAGTGGGCTTTCCACTTTCATGTGTGGTCTTTCGGGTTAAATTTCTATTTAATTATGTGTATTGTTGTATTCCAGACCCTAGAGTGCGGTGAGTATAGTTCAGCTTAGAGTCTAGTAATAAGGGATCTCTTGAACTTAATATAATGGCTTAAAGCCAAGGGGGAGATGATAGAACGAATAACCAAGTCAGGCTCTCAGATTCTAGTAGTGATGTCATGATGATATAGAACATCAGAAAGTGAGGGTGAGACTCAACCCATTCTTATCTTAGTATTTTTCAGTGATCCCAATGCCTACTCAAGCTTTATGTTTCAGTTCCGTGATCATAGTTCGTGATTCTTGTATATGATAGAGAGTCACGTACTCTTCCAGTTCCAAGATAATGAGTTCTAGTTCATTCAAGTAGTCAGAATCACATTCCTTATGTTAGGAACTCTAGTTGAGCTCATGCAACTCAAGATGCATGTACTCACTCTTTATAGTGTGCTCAGTCCCGTATAAAAATCTTCTCATGCTTCAGGGTCTTATGTTTTAACCTTTTAGTGACCCTCCCTATGCAATGATAGTGGTGATGATGTAAATGTTCTTGTTGATGGAAGATTATATTACGTTTGTTTAGATAAGGCCATAAGTATGAAGTAAGATTTAGGGCCAATCTTTGATACATGTGATGGTTAGTGGAAAGGTTTGTGTTTATGTTTTAGGGTAGCGCATGGGAGTTATAGTGACAATAGTTTAGAAACTATGTGAAGTATGTATTTATGGGTGGTTTCCTTGAAGTAAACATGTGGTTATAAAATAGGTTTGAATGACGTTTTGGGATTGTAGTGGGAGGTCGCAATATGCATTAGCGACTTCATATTAAGATTTCAGAGTAGTCATTGAAGTGGTAAGGCATGTTATGCTTAGGATGCGATCTTTAAAAGAGGTATAGAAGGTGGCGTCATATGGTTTAGAATAATAGCGTGGTGTAGCATGTTGTATTTTTGTGACTTAGAGTTAGGCTTGATCGCGGTGTAAGGATTAAGCTATTTTAGACATTAGTAGAAAAATTTGTCAATGCTCATATGAGAATTTTAAGCTGATTTGAATGAATATGATATTTATAGGGAATAGTATAGTTAATGGATATTCGAGAAGTGTACTAAGTTTGAAAATAAGAAGTTGTATTGCCAAATGTCTGGTAATTCTATCCTAATTTAGGAGTTATATGTCTATATTCCAGACTGCAGAGTAGTGTCAATGTTGTGATTTCCTCAGTGGGATGTCTTGTGTAATCCATACCCAAGATTTGTGGCTCCCTATTACTGTTAGAATTTCTTTAGAGAGAGCGTTGAAGAGATACTCCAGTTAAGTGTAAGGGTCCAGCATAATTCAGTCTGTATAGCCAGTAAGTCAGTTTAGCAGTCAGATTTGCATGACTTGTTTTCTCGTCTTTTCATTTATTCATGCTACCCGAAATCTCAGACATGATACTATTCCAAGATAGAGTATACTAGTAATTGCGAGTATAGCTCAGTTCATGCGTCATGCATTAGATTCAAATTCCAGAGGTTCAGCTATGAATCAAATCGTAGGTGCTTTGTCCATTGCCTCTATTTTTCGAGTATCTTAGTGAATTGAGCACTCATAGAGGGACATAGGGTCCCAAGGGGGAGATACCCCATTTGGTTGCATGCATAGGTTCTTATTACAAGCTTCGCATCAGTTGTCATTGCGTATTCAGTCATACGTTCTTGTGTCAGTTCAGTCAGATATGCCTGCATTAGAAATGCATGTTCAATAGAAAAAGTTCAGCTTATGATTGTATTAAGTCCTGCGTTAATGAGGACAACTCAAACACAGACCCATGCATTAGATATGCATGTCCGGTATAAGAATTCAGAACATCAGTAGTTCCAGTCTTATAGTCATGTTTCAGATCAGTGTATTCTTTATTAAAGGACATGTCATGTCCGCGTTATTCCATAGCTTTAAGGCTTCAACAAGTTCCTACCTATCATTCGAGGACGAATGATCCCAAGGGGGAGATAATGTAACGCCCCGTAAAAGGCGTGCATAGATTAGTCTTTAATATTGAGCTCTTAGACTTAATGACTTAAAATTTTCGAAGTGTAAAATGAGACTTAGTCATTTTAGCTGGCAATCTTCGAGATACAACTTTTCAACCTTTCCGACATCCTTTCTTAGATTTTCAAGTTGCATTACAATCGGGAAAGATCATAGTGCATCTCGGAGAAGTTTCGGAACTTTTCGGAACGCATAAGGCTGCGTTTGGATTTTAAAACAGTAGGAAAACGCATAGCCTATTGCCCAGTTTTCAGCATTTCAGAGTTAACTTCAAACAATCATAAATCCCTGTATATAATTAACCGTGTGAGCTATAATATATCAAACGAAATCTCTTTGAGTCCTCTTTCAAATGCAGTTGGTTTCATCCAATTTAATTATATGAGTAAAAGGTTATAATCGATTTACTCCAGACTATCAAACTGTCAACTGAGAGACAAATTTGACCTTAATTGTTCCTTAGGGGTATTTTGGACATCCTTCACCCCTATATATACCACCAACACGGGATTTAATCCCTCAAACACCAAAATACACTTTCATTCATCAAAATTGCTCAAGAACACTCCTTAGGGTTTCAAAATAAAAATCCAAATAGTTCAAGATTCGACCGTAGGTTTTCGAAGATAATTATATATTCGGAATCACAAATCCGCGAGCTTCAAGAAACATCTAGTATTTTCGGAAATAGAGGTACGTGGGGTTATCCTAAAATCTCATGGGTGTAGTTTTTATGAACGTGCATGCTTTTAAATGGGGGTTTTCAATCAAATGCTAATAACTTGCTTTCAATATGATTTCTAAGTTATTTTTCTTTATGTCATGGGAATTGTTTGCCTATATACTTCAATGGTTGAAAACCATGCATATGTGATTTGAGATTTTCCATGGAAGTTTGATAAATATAAATGATAAATTGCTTTCAAATTCCCCTGATAATGTCTTGATACCCCATATCATATTGTGACCAACAAAAGAGAGCATGAATTTGAAATAATTATTGTTCACCACTTGTAAATGATGAAGCGCCTTGATTTTTACATGATTATGCATATGTGGATGTGATATTGATGAATTGCAAGTCGGGTATGATGATACCCTACAGAATATGATACGTGATTGAATTAAATGAAGTTTGAATGCATTGATTTTACATGAGATAGGTGGATGCCCGAAGAAGGCGTTTGAGTGTAAAGGCTCATCGCTGGAAACCGTGTTTGCCGACGTGGGAATTTGGTACCAGGCTAAGTGATCTTGTGTACTTAACTTTATGTCATTCCCAAATTGGGACTATAGGTAGGATCCCAGGCTAAGTGAACTTGGGCACTAACATTGGGTCGAGGCACCATGCTTTCTGGTCTTGTGTGTCTCTCCCTCACTTATACTTTAATCTCGGCGGCAACCGAGGTTTGACAGTTGGTGTAAATTATTTTGGGTATTCCACCTAGCTCAGTTGCATTTCATTGTTGTTGAGAAACTATTGCATTATGCCCATGTGTTTTCAAATGATTTGATATGAAATTACTTTATAATGGATCTCAACTATATTTTGTAAAAGTATTATGTTTTGTTTTGATATCTCTGCGTGCCAGTACTTTTGTGCTGACCCCCTCCCCTCTCCAACCTCTCAGGTTCAGAGGCCCAGTCTAGGGGTCAAGAGAATCAGTAGATCATTCAGACAGAGTTGCAGAGACAAGTGGTGAGCCTTCTATATTTTGGAAGGTCTTATGCCCTGCAGTCCTTTTATCTTATATTTAGTTTTGGGGTCTACTGGGGCCTTGTCCCAGTTTATATACAGTTACTTGACTCAGTCATTTGTTAGAGATTTTCGCAGACAGTTGTTTAGAGGTTGATTGATGTTGGGGGAACTTTATTTCCCCGTTATTGTTTCTTTTCATATTTATGGCCATGTTTCCGAATTATTGTGTTTCTTCCGCATTACTTTGATCATATGAATTAGGTGCATGATTACCAGACAGATAGGGGTGTTTCGGGCCTCCATGGTTCGAAATGCTCGTCACAGCCAGGCCCTGGTTCGGGTCGTGACAGTCTCCATATGCCTTGCGGAGAAATGGTGTTGCAAGAGGATGATGATGGAGAAAGTAATGTATCTCCATGCTCAAGTTCATTGGAAGGAGAAAATGGAGATGGATTTTATTTCTAATATCATTTCTTTCTTGCGGGTTACAATATGGTATGCAGATTTTATTTTTTAATTATTTCTCAATGTGTGGTATTAGCATTCGTTGCTCATTCCATTGAGAAAATATTAATAAATGGAATTAGCATAGCATGGAAATGCAAATTCATCCTTTTTCCGGTGACCTTACTATTCTGGAAAATGTTGACTGTTTTATGGGGTTGTTTCACTGTTATAACCCAACAATGGAGCTCAAGATTGATGGAACTCATTTTTGCATCATGCTACTATGTAGACGAGGAAAATTGATAACTTGTTTCTCAATTAGTACTCGTTTAGCTCAATTAAACATGCTGCCTGGTTGCGGAATTGAGGCTTCTGCCAGTGGATTTTGCATCATGCTACTATGTAGACGAGGAAAATTGATAACATGTTGTTCGATTTGCACTCGTTTATGTAGATTTGAGGCTGCTTCCAGGGATTTAGTTAGCAAGATAGTGCGTAGAAGTTTGTGGCACGTCGTGATATGCCTTGCTGAGAAATGGTGTTGCAAGAAGAGGATGATGGATAAAATAATGTATCGCCATGTTCAAGTCCATTGGGAGGAGAGCATGAAGATGAGTTTTATTTCTAACATTGTTTTCTTTGTTGCAGGTTACAACATTTTATGCCAATTCTATTTTTTAACTTTTTCTCAATGTGTGGTATTAGCACTTGTTGCTCATTCTATTGAGAGAATATTAATAAATGGAACTAGCATAGGATGGAAATGCAAAAGCGGCCAGCCATGGGTTGAGAATTTAAAATAGGAATTCATGTCCAGGTTCAGCGAATTCATCTTATTTTCCGGTGATATTACTCATACGGGAAGTGGTTTGGACAAATATTTTGTCCAGTGTTTGCTACTACTTCATTGATCCTACATTTGAAGGAAAGGATATGTCCTGCTCGTGTTCCAATTTCGATAAAGTTTACCATTTCATTGAGCCTATTTCACGAGGTGATGATTTGATACAAATTAAATCGATAAATTGGTACTTGAGATTTTTTATTTTGCAAATGGAGTTGCTCAACACTCATTCAGATGATACAAGACGCTATCTGTCAACTAATTTGTGCACCAAGAGTTCCAGACTTTGAATACATTTTTGTCAACTAACTTGCTTTATACTTGAATCATTTTTCGGAAAATATATATGTTAGAGTCCAAGTGGTTTTGCTTGCATTTTGAACAACCTTGAAGACCGGAATATGATGATAGAAGTTGTGATTCTAATGTGGGAGATGCAGCAGCAACCGTTTGAAGCAACAAACAAGCATCAATGCTCTTTAAAACAACACTGTAAAGGAGATTTCAAGTTATCAAAGGCAAGCTGGAAATTCAGTTCATGGATACTACATCATTCAAATATTAGTTTTGCAATTTTTAGTAAATGTTTAGCATGTTTATCATATTTTATTCACACTTACTGTAGCACCAGATTAAGACATTCTATAAATCTTATTTTGGTCATTAGCTTAGGTTTTGATTTTATTTTAAAGCTTTGGCTACATTTGTAATGACTTTTTGATCTTTAAGAAATTTAGAAAAAGAACCTAGGCACCTTGCCTAGTGGATTTTGTTAAAAAAAAAAAAAAAAAAAAACTAAACCCTAAACCCTGCTAACAATCTCAGGGACATCTTGTTGCGCCTAACGTTGCTCTTCCAATTGTTGCTCAGAGTGCAAGGCTAGGAGATGAAGATAGCGAATTTACAGCCATTGATCGAGATGAGGAATCCACCGCTCAAAATTTTCAAAATATTGCTAGGGAAGGGGATTTATCTCCGAGGCAAATAGAGAAAGGAAAATCTGGTGGTAAACAAAGGAAAAAGCAAAGGGACAGCAGTTTAAATGAATGAATATGATATTTATTCAAATGAGGAGAAGTGCGTCTAAATCCAATATGTAGCTATGAATAACGCTCTTATTTGGAATAATAGATCAGTGCACACTAAGAAACCTTTTAAAAGGCTTTTGTCAATGCATAAAAAGCACCAGTTTTATCTCATTGGCTTGTTAGAACCTTTTCAACATGCCCATAAAATTGAGAAGTACAGGAGGCGGTTGGGGATGCCTACTGCTTTGTCAAATATTAATGGGAAAATATGGGCTTTTGTGGATGACAATTGTGAGGTGACAGTGCTCATGGGTACGGATCAGCACCTTTCTTTGAAGTTATTCAATAATGAACTCGGCAAGCAGATAATAATTACACTTGTTTACGCAAAGTGTGATTCGGTGGAGCGGGTTGCTTTGTGGGATTCAATGCATTTGTTGGAATCTGGTATGAGTGATCCTTGGTTAGTTGCAGGTGATTTTAATGTCATTGTTGACGAGGAGGAAAAATATGGAGGGCTTCCAGTATCCATCAGTGAAGTAGAAGATTTGAGGCACTGCATTCAAACATGTAATTTATCTGATTTGGGCATCAAGGGCAGCATTTTTACATGGTGGAATGGTTGAACGGACGAAGCTTATATTTTTGAGAGATTGGATAGGTGCCTGGGCAATTTTGATTTCCAACAGATGTTTCCGGGATGCGATGTGACTCATTTGATTAGATTTGGCTCTGATCACTCTCCGTTATTGCTTGAGTGCAAGGTTGACAGTCCAAAAATTAAGAAATCATTCAAATTTCTAAATTTTTGGACAACTCACGAGAGCTTTCTGGAGGTGGTGCGTCAAAACTGGAATTCTGAGTTTGCGGGTAATCCTTTTGTTCAGTTTAATCTGAAGTTGAAGAAGATGAAGAAAATTCTGTCAAGTTGGAGAAAAGCAACTTACGGAGACATTTTTCCCAAAATTGCTAATATGGAAGATGTGATCAAGGTCCTGGAAGTTCAATTCGAACTCGATCCTTCGCAGCAGAATAGACAGAGTTTGTTAAAAGCCCAGGTAGAATTGACAAGAGTGATGCATATTGAAGAGGAATTTTGGAAGCAAAAAGAAAATATGAGTTGGTTTCAAGAGGGAGACAAGAATTCTAGATTCTTTCATGCACAGGTGAATGGCAGAAGAACGAGGATGCAGATAAAGAGGATCCAACAAGATGGTCAGCCAATGTTGAAGGAACTGGATACACCATACTGGATGCTCGAGACTACCGGAGAATTCTCTGTAAAATCTGCTTGGTATTATATTAGATTGAGGGGTATAAAATCTAATATATACAAGTACATGTGGATAAAGGGGCTGCCTTATAAAATTGCATTCATGATGTGGAGAGCGTGGAAGTTTAAAATTCTATTGGACGATGGTGTGAAGAATATTGGATTTAGCTTGGCGTCGAGGTGTAGTTGCTGCACCAGGCCGCAAGAGGAGACATTTGGCCATGTGTTCCTGAAAGAACCCATCGCTAAAAGAACCTGAGAATATTTTAATTCCTATGCAGGTATTTCCACTGGAGGTCTACAACTTCAACAGGTTATTCTTAAATGGTGGGATGCTCCTGTCTTCCACGACTCCAACCAATCTTTTGCGCAGTTCCGGCCATAATCATTTGGGAGCTGTGGAAGAAAAGAAATAGCAACAAGCACGGAGAGAAGGTGACTGTCAATAGAATTATCTACCAGGTTTCTCACACCCTTCATATGCTTGTCAAGGTCATAAAACCAGCAATCAAGCAGGTTCCACATAGATGGCCAGACATAATCCGAGTCTTGGAAAAATTTGTTCCAGCGTTGAAGGTTACTCAGGTGCGTTGGAATCTACCTCCGGATAATTGGTTAAAATGAAATACGGATGGCGTCTCCAGAGGTAATCCAGGTAGAAGTTCCTATGCGTTTTGTATTAGAGATCCTCTTGGTGATTTGATATATGCAGAAGCTAAGGAAATTGCGGAAGGCACAAACACATTTTCAGAGACTTGCAATTCTAGAGGCCGCTCGATATTGCATAGCTCATAATGTGTTCAATTTGATATTAGAAACTGATTCTTTGTTTCTAAAAACCATAATTACGGGTACCTGGAAGCCGTCATGGAGTGTAACTGCGGAATTGGAGGAAATAGGCGAGCTACTGGAGAATCTAAACATCCAGGTGACTCATGTTATGAGGGAAGGCAACCAGCTTGCGGACTACTTGGACAATAGTGCACTAGAACGCAGAGACATTTGAGTGCACTCATTCAACGAGCTGGACTCGCAAGGAAGGAAGATAATTAATAGCGACAAGTTTCAATGTCCATATTTGAGAGTACGCGCTGCAAGAAAAGGATGATGGAGTAGAGATACTATTTTATGGGGCTGTGCTACTGTTTTAACCCCATAATGATGTTCGGGATTGATGGAAATCAGTTGTACATCGTATTACTATCTAGATGAGGAAAATTGATAACTCGGTGGTCGATTTGTACTCGCTTAGCTCAAGTTAACAAGCTTCCAGGTTGCGGAATAGACACTTCTTCCAGGGTTTTATTTACCGAGATAGTGCGGAGAAGTTTGGAGTGTGGCTCGATATGCCTTGCGGAGAAATGGTGTGGCAAGAGGAGGAGGATGGAGAAAGTAATGTATCGACATGTTAAGGAGGAGAGCATGGAGATGAACTTTATTTCTAACATCGCTTTCTTCCTTGCAGGTTACAATATTCTATGCAAATTTTATTTTTTAATTATTTCTCAATGTGTGGTATTAGCTTTTGTTTGCTCATTCCATTGAGAAAGTATTAATAAATGCAATTAGCATAGCTTGGAAATGCAAATTCATCCTTTTTTCCGGTGATCTTACTCTTCTGGGAAGTGGTGACTGTTTTATGGGGTTGTTTCATTGTTATAACCCAACAATGGAGCTCAAGATTGATGGAACTCATATTTGCATCATACTACTATGTAGACGAGGAAAATTGATAACTTGTTGCTCAATTAGTACTCGTTTAGCTCAATTAAACATGCTGCCAGGTTGCGGAATTGAGGCTTCTACCAGTGGATTTTGCATTATGCTACTATGTAGACGAGGAAAATTGATAACGTGTTGTTCGATTTGTACTTATTTTTGCAGAATGGAGGCTTCTGCCAGGGGTCTATTTACCAAGATAGTCCGTACAATTTTGGGGCGTGTCTTGATATGCCTTGCTGGAAAATGTTGTTACAAGAAGAGGATGAGGGATAAAATAATATATCACCGTGTTCATGGCCTTTGGGAGGAGAGCATGGAGATAATTTTTATTTCTAACATTGTTTTCTTTTTTGCAGGTTACAACATTTTGTGTCAATTCTATTTGTTAATTTTTTTCTCAATGTGTGGTATTAGCACTTGTTGCTCACTCTATTGAGAAAATATTAACAACGGGAATTAGCATAGCATGGAAATGGAAATGCATTTTCCTTTCTAGTGATCGTACTCTTCGTTTGGACAAACTTTTGCCCAATGTTTTCTACGACTCCATTGATCCTACATTTGAAGGAAATGATATGGCCTGCTCGTGTTGCAATTTTGATAAAGTTTATTGTTTCATTGAATGTCACGACCCGAGCCTAGGCCCTAGCCGTGACGAGCATCCCGAACCATGAAGGCTCGGAACACCCATTCTCTGTCTGGTTATCATGCACAACATTCATAATCATAATAAAATGCGGAATTGAAACTGAGTACGGAAAACATGGTCAAGTTCTGCAATATTTCTGAATAATACTATGTGACATCAGTCTGCGAAATCTCTACTAAGAACATAAACATTTGTCTGAAAAGAAACTGGGACAAGGCCCCCAGTAGACCAAAACATAATAAATAAGATAATGTCTGACATAATTAGGCCTTCCGGATAATAGAAGGCTCACCACTGTGAGATCAAGTCTGCAAGCCCGAGAATGTCTACTGAGTAGCTGGACCCCTAGACTGTGCCTCAAAACCTGGAAGGAGGGGGGTCAGCACAAAAGTACTGGCACGCGAAGCAATCCAAAAATAGTATAATGGAACATACATACATATATATAAGTGAAATAAATTTTTCATCAAGACATCCTGTATAAAACTGTTTCTGAAAAATACATGGGCACTTTCTAAAAACATGCAACCTGTCTGTTCATTTCAAATCATGATCTGTGTTTTACTTCTGAGTTAGGTGGTATCCCCTACATTTCTGAAAATTCCACGGGCTGTATGAAATCCGCCATTGACTCGGCGGGGAAGCCCCCAACCCAAGTGTGCCGCAAGAGTTGGAGTTTCTGATTCTGATACGCCACAGGACTTTTAAGTCAGCGTATAATAATATACCCGGGTCGGCAAACCACGGTTTTAGGCAAAGAGTTGTCTGAACTCAAGCCCTCTTCGGGTAACCACCTAACATCTCTGTATGCCCATTTTTAACCTTTTCTGTATATGCAACATTCTGAATGTCTAAAATCATGAAAGTCTGATAAAACTTTGATTTCTGAACTAGTCTGAAAAGTCTGTTAGTCTGAGTCTGATATGGCATTTATCTGAGTTGGTATCGTCATACCAAGACCTGCAGGTTCTATTTCTGAGCCATAATGCATTAAGCATGATCTTTCATAAAAGTATAGTTTCAGACCACCCAAACATGTAATTTGCATAAAAGAGTTCATGTTCCGAAACTCAAGTCAAAACCATGCAAAAACTTTCATCAAACATATGGTGGTCATGTGCTTTTGGCAAAACCATGCAGTCTTGCATTATATGTATATTCAACATTTACAACCCTCTCTTTCATGTTCAAAATCGTATTTGAAACATAGCAAAGCCAAAGCATTTCATATCATGATTTTTCAAGACTTATTTCAAAACAAACTATATCATATGAAACATGGGAAAATCACATCAAGAGAGGAATTTCATGTAAATTGTGCTCTCAAATCATATTTCAAGGCAAAACACATATCTACATATACATATAATTTTTAAGTCACTTTGGGGGAAAGCCAAAAGGCTAAAACAATATCATATAAAGCTTCTAAAACATGAATATGTACTTGAAATCAAAAACTCCTTTCTTAAAACATGATTTCTATGCCCATGAGAATTTAGGAAAACCCCGCGTACCTTGTTCTCCACGAATTTTGGGTGTCTATCAAAGCCTACGTCGAGAGGATTCCAAATCTGAAATTATCTTCCAAAACCAACGGTTGAATCTTGAGTTATTTGAGATTTTTGTTTGAAACCCTAAGGGTGTTCTTGAGAGAAAATTAGAGAAAAGGATATATTTTTCTGAAATGGGGAGCTAGATCTGGTGTTATAGCCGAATTTGGGTGAGGTGAAATGACTAAAATGCCCCTAAGAAAATAGGAAAAGTCGAAACTATCCCTCAGTTGATAAACTGACAAGCTGAAGTAACACGGATATAACTCCTTACTCAGATGTTGGATTTGGATGAAATCAGTTGCATTGGAAAGAAGACTCAAATATCTTTCGTTTGATAGGTTGCAGCTCTCCCAGTTCATTATATTCAGAGAGTTATTATCGTTTGAAGTTGACCTTGAAAATCTGAAAGAATGGAGTGTTTTCGTCACCTGAAACCATAAGTATGCGCCGCCCTTTGCATCGCATAGACTAGGATAGGCGCCGCCCTTTGCATCGCCTAACTTAGCATATGCGCCACCCTATTCATCGCATAATTTTGCATATGCGCCGCCCTATGCATCGCATATATTTGCATAGGCGCCGCACTATGCATCGCCTATATGTGCGTATGCGACATACTCAACTTTGAAAGGTCATAACTTCTTCACCGAGTGTCCGTTTTAGGCGAATTTGGTATCGTTGGAAAGCTTATTCAATTAGCTACAAGTTGGTATATAGTAGGACACCCATTTCATCATATACAATGAGTTATGGTCAATAGAATTTGACACAAATTACAACGCCCACTAAAACTTAATCGATCGAAATGGTTTTAAGTCGTCCTTGAGTTGAAGGACCTCTATGGTCTAAATTCGTGCTCAAATGGATTCACATACTAAAACATTGATTAACATGACAAATTGGCATAGGATTTATGGATTCTGGATTATCAACGCATCAGAGTCATGGTCTATATTGTAGCCCGAAATGCGGGGCGTTACATTATCTCCCCCTTGGGATCATTCGTCCTCGAATGATGGATAGGAACTTGTTGAAGCCTTAAAGGTATGGAATAACGCAGGCACGACATGTATTCTAATAAAGAATACACTGATCTGAAACATGACTATAAGACTGGAACTAAAGATGTTCTGAATTCTTATACCGGACATGCATATTTGATGCACGGGTCTGTGTCTGAGTCGTCTTCATTAGTGCAGGACTGAATACACTGATAAGCTGAACTTTTTCTATTGAACATGTATTTCTAATGCAGGCATATCTAACTGAACTGACACAAGAACATATGACTGAATACGCGATAACAATTGATGCGAAGCTATAGTAACATAACTGAGAATTTGGGTAGCATGATTAATTGAAAAGACAAGCAAACAAATCATGTTAATTTGACTTTCGGACTATTGAACTGATTTGTTGGCTGCACAGACTGAACTATACAGGAAAGTTATACCCAATCTGGAGTATCTTATCAACACTCTTCGACACATGTCTAGGCCAAAAGATTCAACCTTCTATATCTTTTTAAAGATCACACCCTAAGCATAAAGTGCCTTACCACTTCAATGACTAACTCTGAAATCTTTACTATGGATTTACTAGCGCATATTGTGTTCCTCCACATAAATCCCAACATGTTATTCAAGCTTATCTTTATTACCACATATGGACTTCAAGGAAAACACCCATAAAGATACAATTCACATATTCTACTAACCATCCATCGATATAGCTCCCACATGCTACCCCAAGAACATACACACACCTTTCATCTAAGCATCACATGCATCAAAGACTTGGCCCCAACCTTACTTCACACTTATGGCCTTATCTAAAACACGAATACTTTGATCTTCCATCAACAAGAAACATTTACTCATCACCACTATCATCACATAAAGAGGAGTCGCTGAAGATTAGAACATACGATGTTAAAGCATGGAAGGATATTATGTGAAACTTGACACTTAACTGAGGCCTGAGGATAGCAAATCAATATCCAGGATTTATCAAAGAAAAATCTGAATTGAGGCACACATGGCTATGGACTATATTTCACCCATCATAAAGAGTATAGCATGAATTATGGGAACTGAGCACACTATAAAGCGTGAATACATGAATCATGAGTTGCATGACCTCAATTTAGGGTTCATAACATATGGAGTGTGATCCCAACTGCTGAAAGAACTGAAGTTCCTCATTTAGGAATCTGGAAGAGCACGCGATTCTCTATCATATACATGAACATGAATTTTGATCATTGGACTGAAACATAAGGTATGAGTAGATATTGGGATAACTGAAAAAAAATATACTGAGACAAGAATGGGTTGAGTCTCGCCCTCACTTTATGACGTTCTATATCATCATGACATCACGACTAGAATCTGAAGGCCTGACTTGGTTATTCGCTCTATCATCTCCCCCTTGGCTTCAAGCCATCATATTAAGTTTGGGAGATCCCTTACTAGACTTTAAACCGAAGTAAACTCACTGCACTCTGGGGTCTGAAAAACTACTATACACGCATATCATGGAACTTAATTCAAATGACTATACCTGAAAGTGGAAAACCCACTGTTAATACTACCTTCTGATATACACTTTATCATTCTATGGACCCAGCAGTCATCATATAACACTTGTACACTTACTAACTTCGGGTCTTCATGAGTATCCCCATAGTCGGACTGCACACCCTCCAGTGCTTTGACCCTTATTTCTATTAGTTCAACCTTCAAAAACTCAAACTTAGAATCTAGCACTCAACATGGATGTCACCAAGCCTTCAAGGAATCATACTACTTCCGACATAGTCTATCAATATCGTGACTTCAAACTTACATCTCTTTACTATGAGAATAAAGATCATATAAAAAGGCTCAACACTATCAATCAAAACTCCTTAACTTGAATATTTAGAACACCATATACCGTCTAACTAGTCTTTCCCCACCTAGCAAATCAACGGTACTACTCGTCACACGAAACGTGTAATAGTCTTAGAAAATACCGCAACCCCAGATCACCTTGGGCATATTTCTACATTATATATGCAACATCATACTTCACTACGAATCAAATAAACTTAGGCTCTTGCATACACCATTCAATCCTATTAGATTACTTCCATAAAACTAGTATCATTAACCAAGAAATCATCACGTCCACCTTCATGGACATCAATTGTTCAAACTTAATGTCTAGTGCTTAACATGATTTACAACCTAACCTTATACATAATTCTACAAAACATACATTATAGTCTTAAGTCGCTATATTTTTTTTTTACAACCACATTGCGACGCTCAACATCACAATCCATTAAACTCCTCACGTTTTCGGCATGTTTTGGACCATTCGGGCGTATTTTCGAGCTTGGCGGGGCTTCGATAAATGCCCCACATTGCTGCCAACATTCCAGCACCTTCTAGATGGTCAAAATAGTCTGGCAGCACATTTATTAGACTTTAGGAAGTTCACACGGGCTGGTATGAAACTGCAAATTTTCCACTTTAAAAGGTCCACAAAGGTTGGCAAGCACGTGCAGAAATTTCAGCTTGTAGTTGATAATTGTATAGCTTGCATTTTTTTGTACCTTGTTGACTTAGGGACTTTCAGGTACTATAAATACATGCTGTAAGGCATCATAGGCATCAGCTCATACTTGTTTTATTCAGTAAATACCACCCATGAAGAATACAACATAATTTACTAGTCCATCAAATTGGGACATTCTACCCCAAATACTTGATTTTATCTAGATACTATCCACGACCAAAGCACCTTTATAACATTACTACTATACCTCAAAAAATCTACTACATATCTTCTCACTAGTAGTACCAGTTTATAACTACCAAGGAAAAGAAGGTCAAGGGATAAAGTCACATAATAGACATGATCGACATTAATCTTATACTATAACCCCATACAATCTTATCTACTTATACAGCCTCGCATCACGCTTACTTACTCAAGCATACATTTAGACTGCCTTCAAATTCGACAATCAACCATGAGTCTATACTTACAACTTACTGGCTAATATAGCCATTTTCACACTTCAAGCAACCTACAAATCACTCTAACTAACAACTCCTTCTCTACCATCTACTAAACAACACACAAGGACGAATCACCTCTTTACCAACTCAATCTAATGCAAACAAATTCAGCTATACATCTATTAAACCAACACAAGAACACGTTGGACAACAAGTTGCTAGTGAATCGAAATGGGCCTCACACGGCTTCACTAGACTTTGATTTTGTATTTTGAATAAGAAAATGAAATGAATGACAAGTCAACTATGCTAGTGAATCGAAAGAGCCCCACACGGCTTCACTAGACTTTTTTTTTTTTTCAACAATACCTTGATGACAAGATTACATGAGATAGAAATTTAATATGCAATATCCAATGAACTATGAATACACATCTTACTCTGTATAAATAAAATCGGAGTCAAACACTTCCTCCACAGACTACCATACCATCCACACATGCTACTAGTTACCACATTAGTCTATCACCATAAGGGGGGGTAAATCATTCTCGAACATCGGTTATTCAATTAAAACATTCATTTACACAAAAGTCACCCTCACTCTGACTTCTAACTTTGTGACTTCACATCACCAACTTCTTGGTTAAATTTCACTACCAATAGGTCATGACAACAACACTTTAACGCATACTACTATTCGGGTGGAAATACAGTTCCAACATTCTACTACACATCATCCTCCCTTAAGCAAGACATTTGTAACATAAATTTGAAAGGGACTAAATGCAATTAATACCTGAAGCTGAAAAGCACGATTCCATCAAGATCAATGTCTACATCGGAATCAATACACATTGAATCACTAACGGACTCTTCTCAAGTCCTTGCACAAATTTTAACTCTTATATGGTTCAATCAGAAAGGACCATACCATTTAGATTCTAAACTTCTACACTTGCATCATCTCAATAATGAGACATATCTGAGGACATTAGAGTAAGGAAAGAATTTGGAATGACTTTTTACTTTCATATGGGCGACATCATAGCACGAATAAGAGTATGAAAGAGGAACATTCTGACTCTATTGCACGAACTAGAACATGAAGAAAGAGAGACATTCCTAAACGCCTAGTAGCCTCCTGCTTATAAGTGTGGCGCGCTACACACCCATAAACAAGATTCTACCCGACGCGATTTCGCAGACACCCTAGGACCATGAACCGTGCTCTGATACCAAGTTTGTCACGACCCGAGCCTAGGCCCTAGCCGTGACGAGCATCCCGAACCATGAAGGCTCGGAACACCCATTCTCTGTCTGGTTATCATGCACAACATTCATAATCATAATAAAATGCGGAATTGAAACTGAGTACGGAAAACATGGTCAAGTTCTGCAATATTTCTGAATAATACTATGTGAGATCAGTTTGCGAAATCTCTACTAAGAACATAAACATTTGTCTGAAAAGAAACTGGGACAAGGCCCCCAGTAGACCAAAACATAATAAATAAGATAATGTCTGACATAATTAGGCCTTCCGGATAATAGAAGGCTCACCACTGTGAGATCAAGTCTGCAAGCCCGAGAATGTCTACTGAGTAGCTGGACCCCTAGACTGTGCCTCAAAACCTGGAAGGAGGGGGGTCAGCACAAAAGTACTGGCACGCGAAGCAATCCAAAAATAGTATAATGGAACATACATACATATATATAAGTGAAATAAATTTTTCATCAAGACATCCTGTATAAAACTGTTTCTGAAAAATACATGGGCACTTTCTAAAAACATGCAACCTGTCTGTTCATTTCAAATCATGATCTGTGTTTTACTTCTGAGTTAGGTGGTATCCCCTACATTTCTGAAAATTCCACGGGCTGTATGAAATCCGCCATTGACTCGGCGGGGAAGCCCCCAACCCAAGTGTGCCGCAAGAGTTGGAGTTTCTGATTCTGATACGCCACAGGACTTTTAAGTCAGCGTATAATAATATACCCGGGTCGGCAAACCACGGTTTTAGGCAAAGAGTTGTCTGAACTCAAGCCCTCTTCGGGTAACCACCTAACATCTCTGTATGCCCATTTTTAACCTTTTCTGTATATGCAACATTCTGAATGTCTAAAATCATGAAAGTCTGATAAAACTTTGATTTCTGAACTAGTCTGAAAAGTCTGTTAGTCTGAGTCTGATATGGCATTTATCTGAGTTGGTATCGTCATACCAAGACCTGCAGGTTCTATTTCTGAGCCATAATGCATTAAGCATGATCTTTCATAAAAGTATAGTTTCAGACCACCCAAACATGTAATTTGCATAAAAGAGTTCATGTTCCGAAACTCAAGTCAAAACCATGCAAAAACTTTCATCAAACATATGGTGGTCATGTGCTTTTGGCAAAACCATGCAGTCTTGCATTATATGTATATTCAACATTTACAACCCTCTCTTTCATGTTCAAAATCGTATTTGAAACATAGCAAAGCCAAAGCATTTCATATCATGATTTTTCAAGACTTATTTCAAAACAAACTATATCATATGAAACATGGGAAAATCACATCAAGAGAGGAATTTCATGTAAATTGTGCTCTCAAATCATATTTCAAGGCAAAACACATATCTACATATACATATAATTTTTAAGTCACTTTGGGGGAAAGCCAAAAGGCTAAAACAATATCATATAAAGCTTCTAAAACATGAATATGTACTTGAAATCAAAAACCCCTTTCTTAAAACATGATTTCTATGCCCATGAGAATTTAGGAAAACCCCGCGTACCTTGTTCTCCACGAATTTTGGGTGTCTATCAAAGCCTACGTCGAGAGGATTCCAAATCTGAAATTATCTTCCAAAACCAACGGTTGAATCTTGAGTTATTTGAGATTTTTGTTTGAAACCCTAAGGGTGTTCTTGAGAGAAAATTAGAGAAAAGGATATATTTTTCTGAAATGGGGAGCTAGATCTGGTGTTATAGCCGAATTTGGGTGAGGTGAAATGACTAAAATGCCCCTAAGAAAATAGGAAAAGTCGAAACTATCCCTCAGTTGATAAACTGACAAGCTGAAGTAAAACGGATATAACTCCTTACTCAGATGTTGGATTTGGATGAAATCAGTTGCATTGGAAAGAAGACTCAAATATCTTTCGTTTGATAGGTTGCAGCTCTCCCAGTTCATTATATCCAGAGAGTTATTATCATTTGAAGTTGACCTTGAAAATCTGAAAGAATGGAGTGTTTTCGTCACCTGAAACCATAAGTATGCGCCGCCCTTTGCATCGCATAGACTAGGATAGGCGCCGCCCTTTGCATCGCCTAACTTAGCATATGCGCCGCCCTATTCATCGCATAATTTTGCATATGCGCCGCCCTATGCATCGCATATATTTGCATAGGCGCCGCACTATGCATCGCCTATATGTGCGTATGCGACATACTCAACTTTGAAAGGTCATAACTTCTTCACCGAGTGTCCGTTTTAGGCGAATTTGGTATCGTTGGAAAGCTTATTCAATTATCTACAAGTTGGTATATAGTAGGACACCCATTTCATCATATACAATGAGTTATGGTCAATAGAATTTGACACAAATTACAACGCCCACTAAAACTTAATCGATCGAAATGGTTTTAAGTCGTCCTTGAGTTGAAGGACCTCTATGGTCTAAATTCGTGCTCAAATGGATTCACATACTAAAACATTGATTAACATGACAAATTGGCATAGGATTTATGGATTCTGGATTATCAACGCATCAGAGTCATGGTCTATATTGTAGCCCGAAATGCGGGGCATTACATTGAATCTATTTCATGAGGTGATGATTTGGTGCAAACTAGATTGATAAATTGGTACATGAGATTTTTTATTTTGCAAATGAAGCTGCTCAACATTCATTCAGATGATACGACATGATTTATCAACTAATTTGTGCACCAAGAGTTCCAGACTTGGGATACATTTTTGTCGACTAATTTGTGCACTAAGAGCTTCAAAACAACACTGCCAATGAGCTTCCAACAAGCATCGATGCCGTGAGTCTTCAAAACAACACTGCCAAGGAACATCAAAGTTAGCTAAGGCAAGATGGAAATTCAGTTCATGGATAATAAACCACTCAAATATTAGTATTGCAATTTTTAGTACATCTTTAGCAAGTTTAGCTTCTTTTATTCACTCATATTGTAACACCAGATTAAGACATTCTATAAGTCTTAGTTTGGTCATTAGTTTTTTTTTTTTTTTTTTTTACTTTATTTTAAAGCTTTGGCTATATTTGTAATGACTTTTGATTTTGAAAAATTTATAAAACGAACCTAGGCTCCTTGCCTAGTGGATTTTGCTAAAAAAAAAAAAATTCTAAACCCTAAACCCTAAATTCTAACCCTAAAACCTAAACCCTAAAAAGATTGTACCAAATAAATTCATATTTTGTTTATGTAGGTCTTTTGAATTCTCAAATTAAAATTTTAACTATATTATGAATTTAAAAAAAAATATGTATAAAAAGTTTTTAACATAGATTTGTGGCAGTAAAGATTTTTTTTTAAAAAAAATATTGAATAAATGTAATAATGAATATTTAAGGAACAAATATGATCAAATAATTCTTACCTATAAGGCACATGTTATAGATTCTGCACAAATTGACAAAAGTTTTATTTTATAGAGGAACGTTAGAACTTAGATATGTTGCTCATAAAACATGCGTTCAGGATATTTTAAAATAATGAACCTACTCAATTGACCGAAGTTATGTTATATGCAATCACTGAAACTTATTTAGGAGGAAAAAAAAATTCATGATCACACACTTTGATGGAGAAAATTCAAGACCAGATGCTTTAGAAATACTGGATGTAATTTGAAAAAATTACACAAATCCCATATTTAAGACACCATAATACACAATATCCCTTAATGTTTTAAAAAATTACATAAAATTTTGAATTCATATTTACTAGTGATACATATGCTATATGTATCACTACTGTATACATATGTATATACTAGTGATACATGTACATATGTATCACTAGTCCATATGTATCAGTGCTTAACATATGTATCACAATTCGAAATTCCGGGATAAGATGTAATTAGCAAATTATTCGAGATTTTATGTAATATTGCTGAAACTATCTGAAATTTATGTAAGTTACTCATGTAATTTCCACGTTTAACTTGCCCAATCTGCACAACATTTGATGGGCTGGGCTGAAACATTTTTTCTTGATGGGTTTATCGAGTGAAGTGTCAAAAATATACCAAAATTATTCTTTTTTTTTTTTTTAGATTCATATCTACATTATTGAGAGTGTGAGAAACACATCTAAACTATCATTCATTAGTTTGAGAAACATGCCTCAAAATGTATAAAAATCAATTAAAAATATTTAAAAAATGAAAAAAAAAATAATGTGTTAGCAAAAAAAGAATAAAAATATGTCACTAGACTGATTTCTAATGGCTAGACACACCTAAAGAGTTTGTAAGCAAATATTTAGTATAATCAGCTTTAGATGTGTTTCTGAAACTAAAAGTGATAATTTAGATGTGTTTCTCAAACTTTTATTAGTTTAGATGCAAAATTCAGTAAAAAAGTAATAATTTATATGTATTTTTAATACTTTAGTTTTATTTGGACATAATCCATCTTCACTATGACAAGATAGCCCATGACTAAATTGAATTGAGAATGTTATTTGTTTACAATTATTGGAACAAATAGAGCTCTAATCAACATTAACTAACTAAATTATTACTGAATGCAATTTCCATCCTTGTCCAAATTTTTGCACGTGTTACTCAATTTTGAACAATGATCAATATGAGTATTTTATTATAATGTCTATATAAATTGATATTTAGACTCTCACTAACTATTTTTTTAGATTATCTCATCCTACTCTTCAAATGTTCAATAGTATGTTATAAATCATCTTGTGACGTTTTGCTGGAAGATGAATAAAATGCGCATTTGATTGAACAAAAAATGTACACGAAAGTTACTTGGATTGAAACGGGCAAAAATACTGGTCACAATTCAACCCGTTCATTTCTTGTTAAATTTTAATTGCTTTATTTTTTTATTATAATTTTCAAATTCCTAATAAAATTAATTATTTTTCTTATTATGTTCATATATAACATATCAAATAAAAATGTCTTTTGAGAAAATATTTTAACAAATTTTCTCATTGATTAATTTGAGCTATTTTATAAATTGAGTTAATAAACTAACAGGTCAATAATCCACCCGAACTTGAACGGGATACATGTATTAATTTTTCCATTTCTATTCCTAAGTGGATTTTCACTAGGAACACATAAAAGCACAGTTTACCAATTTATTATGAAGTAGGTGATTCATATAAGCCAATCTAAGTGAACTGAATAAAAGGAAAAATCATAGTTAAGGAAGAAAACTTTCTAACTTTTAAGAGGTTTGGGAAAGGCATAAAGTATATTATTATAAATAAGTGGAATCTAAAATTAAAGAGACTTGCGCGAATCCATGCAAGTAATGGATGGATCAGAATTTTTATTAAGAAGGTTCAATATCATAAAAGGTAAACACACAAAATAGTCGATGAGAGTTTAAGGTCTAATATATATATAAAAGATAATTTTGATCATATATAAATATATTTTTTATAATTTCGAGTGAACCCTTTAGCCCCAAGCTAACTTCGTGAATGCAAGGCCGATAAGCTAAAGAGTAGTGAGCCAACCTCCGTCCTGCCGGTGCATTTGCATGGTATGCATCAAGAGCGGCCTAGGATCAACCATTACATGTTGCACTAGATACAATTTTCATAAATCCCAACAGTTTAGTACCTAATTACATAAAATTTCAACTGTTTACATAATTACATAAAATCTTGATTTTTCATTCATTGTCACGATTCATAGCTAAAACTCGCGATACATTACCATCTGATACATAAGTATGACACATAACTCTTATATTAATATCATAGAGTTACATTTAGATCATAAGTTTTATGTATCAGAAGCACAAAAAGCATTCCGATACATGATTTTTTGTCATGATCCGAGCCGAGACCTTGACTGCGACGAACATCCCGAACCATGAAGTCAAACAACTCTTAAGCCCAGTTTTAGACTTTAAACCATTTCTTTGGAAAAGTTCTTTCTTAATATTTTCGGGCACATCAAATAAGGTATCGTCATACCCTAACTTGCAAGTCATGTAACAACATCTCTACTACCAACAATTCAACTATCAAATGAAAGTTCACCATTCAAAACATTCAAAAATCAACAACTTTCTTTGCAATGCTTTTATCTACGGTGGTCATCTTTTCTTTCAACTTGAATCCATTCTTATGGAAATCAAGATCGTTTACAACACAAGTTGAACACCTTCTCATTATCTCGAAACAATTTGTGCATAGTTATTCATAATAGTCTCAAGCTTTCACAGTTCATAAAATCACGTCACAACTTGCAAAATCCGTGGAATCTGTAGTAAAAGAGAAGATCGAATGTTCCATGCTATCATTAATTTCTCAATGTTAACATCACACGAAAGTACTTCGAGTTTAAAACACTACATCACAATCTCCACAATTTCTTTATAACAAATATAAAATCCTCAACAATCTTGAAACCAAATTCGTGTGAATATATATATTTTGCAGTAGTTGTGTTTAGTTTTGAATGAAATTATTGATGTGCAACATAAGTTGTTGCCCCAGGCTCTGGGGATGGGTGCTTTTTTACTAATTGCTTAAATGTGCAGATGAATGAAGTTGCACTTGAAGATAAATTAACAGCCAGCAGCTATGCCAAAAATTAGCTTTTGGAATGCTCGAAATTGATTGTTTCTTTCCATCATAAGGCAGCAATTGGGAAGCTTACTGGCGTGCACCGAAAGTAGAGCACTTCTGGCAATGCTGCAAGCTGTGAACCGGCTTATTTTCTATTATAAGCCTGGTTCTAGGATAAGAACACACAAGGGGGAAGAACATGCGTCTTAGTCGTGCAAAACATTAGGAAAGGCAGTATTAGGAGAATAAAAATTTGCAGGAACCTTAATGTGTGTAAAATTTGCTCCAGCTTCATTAGCAACAGCCTTGGCAATTAATGTTTTACCACATCCTGGAGGACCATAAAGCAAGAATCCTGTTTCCAAATCCACTCCAAAACCCTGAAATATGAAATAAACTTTTAGACATCTTATACTAGTTGTACGCATGAGAAAAAATTAACAAACAATTTGAGGTTAAGGCACTAGAAAGCCAGCACATAACTATTCCTAACTTGGACTTTTGCAATCATCAACTGATAGTTTACTAAACTTGTAACATGAAGGATGCTTGCTAAAGGTTTAGTTAACCCTCCCAACCTAGTAGCAGTGTTCCCAACGGACATAAGTCCCATCGGACACTTGCAACTCCAGTTGTGACAAAGTTGGATGCATTGGTAGGACCAAGGACACAATCATATAATTAAGAGAGAGTACAAGTGATCACAGCAAAAAGAACACAGTCTTCCAGCACATTAAGATACCAAGAGGGTGGAGAAGATGATGGAAACCTCTTCACTACTCAAAAAAGATTTGTAATAGTACAACTCTAGTATTCCATGCCATAGAGAAGTTCAATAAAAATGGAAACAAAATTTTTCCTTAACATTGATGATTTAAAGATCCTCTGGAACGGAATAAGCCCAAAGAAGGAAGATGGACAAAATAACTAAATAAAAGTACCCAACATGAGATAAAGTGAAAGGAAAAAACGTAACATAAGGATGTCTTAAATACGATATTTATATCGGAATATTCAATATAATTTAAGAGACTTACTAACCATGTAATCTGTAGGATTCTTTATACGCCTGACAATGTAACGATCAAAGTCATGTTTTAACGAATGAAGGCCTCCAACATCTTCCCACTTTACATTTGGGATAGCAGAGAAACCTTCTCCTCTAAATGAGGGTTGAACCAATTTAGCTGCTTTCTGCATATTATCAAATGATTATTAACAGGCTATATGAAACAGCTTGTTTCAGATTTTACATAGAAGAAAATCATATCCAGAAAGAGAGTGTCAGACACTAGATCACTAAAAATATTAAATTTATATTAAACACAACAAACGTGGATTGAGTTGAGATATAGGATGGCATTATTGAACCTCTTTGGAAATCTTATTGATATTACTTTATGAAAGAGATTATGTACATATTATTTGTGTATTTTATTGTGCCTTGTATTTTCTAACACTTGTTCCAGGGGTGTTAAAGAAGCGGGTCGAGGATCTTACTGAGTTATATTTATATAGCTCACTCCTTACTTGCATACCTGCAGATATGGTTGCAGAGCAAAAGGTTCGTGGCTGACTATCTTTTCGTGTGGATTCTGTCACTGAGGTGAACCTTTGCATTGTTTGTGAAGGCTGTAATTCATCTTTTGTTATTTTTAGCTTATATCTCCTTCCGTTGGGTTTGCATGCCCAATAGTTGAATTCATGTAATTCTGTTTAGATGCTCCATGAACTCAGTGTGGGACTTGGGTTAGAGATTTGTTATCTAAACTATTATCGTTTTCATAAATCGCTATGCGGTATTTTGTTGGATAATTATCCTGCGTTAATGATCATTTCGTGCACATAGTGTTGTGTATGTTTTTATCTCAGTGTAGGTAGATTACACTAGATATGGTGAATGGATAGAAAATTGGTTCTCTCGGCAAGCGGTATTGTCGGGACCCAGTCACGCCTAGGGGTTATTTTGGGATGTGACAGACTGATTTTGAAATTATCCCTCTTTTCATTGAGAAAGAAAACATTTATAAATAGAAAATATTGACCAAGAGGAAAAGCTGAAAAGGATTGAAGGTATGCCATCTTTTAAATTTGTTTTATCTTTTACTTGTAGAAATCAAAATCTCAATTTTTCCCCAAATTTGTCAATGGACTCTAGTCAAAGTATCCAATGCGGGTTGACCGAATGCCACACGAATCCTGCACCCTTCTCATGTCGACACGGGTTCAGCAGCAACAAAGAAGAGTCTGCACAACTTACATTACCTTCTACTTCCATAAAAAAGTTCCAGGGTAACTCCATAAACCAGAGACTCAGAAAATGGGAAGAAATCAACCAACCTTTTTGTGCCTTAGTTGGAATTTGAACCCTGGTCATGACTGCTGGGTTATAACCTTGATCGCCTTACTCGTAAACGTATTGTTTAATTCTCTTAACACATATAGATTTCATATGATAATGCTCTTAAAGGATGATGTGTGCCGTCCTCTCTACACTACCAAACTTGATCTTGAATTTTTTAATCTAAAAGGATGGTGCAATCTCCCTTCAAGAACATTACCATGTGAAGCTTATAAACATTAGGAGACTTTAAAACATGGGTAATGCAATTTATGATGGATATTAAACTATGAAACTCAAAACCAACCACTACACTTATGAGAGAGCAGAAAAGGTGATTTTTGACCATGCATGTAAATGAAAAACCATGATTTATCTGTAGTTTCAATGACAGGATATAAAATATCAAATGCCAATTACATACAACAATTTAGGGTCACAAATCGCAACCTTTAGGTAAATCAAAATTCTCTGCATCATACCTCAAAATCAGCCATATTAATGCTGAGATTTGCCATCTCTTCAGGTGACCATGCCTTTCTCCACCATTCTTCGGAATCTTCACCATCTGCCAATTCTCCTAAAAGCTCAACCTTCCTCACGTCTATTATCCTTTTCATTGCCAGGTTACCTTCCTTGTTAGTTAGAGCAGCCAAGTCAGCTCCGACAAATTCTGGGGTTGAGCTAGCTATCTTCATGACATCAATGCACCTTCAACTCTTAGGTTACGTGTAAGCACAGACAAAATTTGCGCCCTTGCATTTTCATCAGGAATACCCAAGGCAATTTCACGGTCAAATCGTCCAGGCCTCCTCAATGTTGGGTCAATAGCATCAGGTCTATTTGTGTCCCCAATTACTAGGACATAGCCAGGTCCACGATTAGATCCGTTTGATTTTGCTTCACTATTTCTTTTATCAGAAGGTAAAGCACTTTCCTCTGCATCATTAGGTTTTACAACTCTATGTGACTCATCCATGCACGTCAACAGCTGTGTTACAATGTGCTGCTCCATTTCTTTCTGTAAATTTTCTGTTTTGGAAGCAATTGCATCAATCTCATCAATAAATACAATAGAAGGTGCCGTTCGGTATGCCTTCGAGAACAGTTCCCTTATGTTCTCTTTTGATGCACCTGAAATTGAGAACTATCCAATTAAAATGCCCTTAGGTTGGCAGCAATAAGAAAAAGCACACCCACTCCTCAGAACACTCAACAAGACTGTCATAATACTGAATGATGCACCATGATTGCTGTTAAAATAGCAGGCTTACGGATCCCCACGAATATACTCCAAAGTGGACATTGGGAGCATATTCATTTTCTAAGGGGTAACACACTTCAAATATGCCCAGCGTAAATAGTAACAACAACAACAACATGCCCAGTGTAATCTCACAAAGTGGGGTAGAGTAGGTGCACACATACCTTACCCTACCCTAGAGGTAGAGAGGTTGTTACCGATACACCCTCGGTTCGATGATACACAGACAAAAGCTAATAGATGATAGTGACGTGAAACAAAATCAAATATCAAACAGTTAGACCAATTCTATTATAGATTATGCTAGCAAACATACAAAATAATGACGCGAACAATCAAATAGAACAAAGAATCAGTTTCCCCTGAAACTCCAGAGACCAACTCAATAGCCGAAAGTTTATAAAATGGAACACCAGTCTCATCAGCAATAGCATGAGCTAGCTTTGTTTTGCGACAGCCAGGCTGACCGTGGAAGAGTATCGTAACTCCAAGATGCTTAGCCAACTGAGGATGATACAATGGAACAATTACCTCCATTTTCAATTCCTCCAGTACTCCATCCATTCCTCCTAAATCCTTAAACCTTGGACCATCAACACTCCCATCACTACTAATTAAAATTCTTTTTTTATTAAATTTTAAAAAATCCGACCACTTGTGGTCGGTTTTGTTAATTTAAAAAAAATATATTTTTAAAAAAGCGACCACTTGTGGTCGGTTTTTATTTAAAATAAAAATAAATTAAGTTTTAAAAACCGACCACGTGTGGTCGGTTTTTAATGAAATTACAAAAAAAAAATTAAAAAATCGAGCACTTGTGGTCATTTTTAATTTAAATAATATTAATAAAAATTTTAAAAACCAACCACATGTGGTTGGTTTTGGAATTAAAAAATGATAAGAAGTAAATAATTATTTTTAAAAAGTAATTATATAATCTTATATTAACTTTATGTAATCTAATTATTGTTATTGGTAAAAATAATAGGCATAATACATAAATATGACCCTAAACTTGACACCAAATTATAACTTTAACCTTAAACTCTGATAGTGCACAAATAGGACCGTTAACTATTCAAAACCTGAACAAATATGACCTCCAATTTTGCAACACCATGCGTGAGTTTCACTCGTGCCTACGTGAAAAGCTCATCCAATCACACGGTGCCACATCGTTAAAAGGGTTGACTTGGAGAGGGGTCATATTTATGCAGTTTTAAATAGTTAAAGGTCATATTTGTGCACTATCAAAGTTTTTTGCTTTTTCTGTTAAAACGAAGTCATTTTTATCATTATTATTATTATTACTAAAAATTACACAAATGCACAACTTATGTTTTTCAATATTACAAAAAATATCAACTTCCTAAATATATTACAAAAATCCCAACATATACACAGAATGTTATGTGTATGTCGGGCTATGTTATGTATATTAATAGGGAGAGAGAGTAAAATAATTAAAAAAAGTGGTAGAGAGTGTAATTACTTACAAAAGGGTTGATATATATATATATATATATATATATATATATATATATATATATATATATATATATTAATATTATTATTATTATTATTATTATTATTTATTTCTATAGCAGCAACACCTACCTTTTCTTTATTTAAAAAAAAAAAGCCGCTAGCAGGGATCGAACCTGCGTAGTAGGCTGAAGGAAGCGCCCAAAAAGAGCAAATAACACCATTGGGCTATCTAAGTGTCTTGTTTCATGTGGTTCAACATTAATATACGTACATAAATATAAATTTTCTACCTTATATATACAATGTAATCTTTTACCGAGAGGGTTTGGGTGAATCCCATGACAACCACATAGGTCCGTCCCTATGTTAATTTAATAACGTTTTGATAACATTAATTTAATAGTAACATTTGAATAACGTTAATTTAATATACTACTACTACTACTATCCTTAATAACGTTAATTTAATAACGTTTTATTAAAATTATATTTTTTTAATTATTAGTATAGTTTCATCTTTAATTTAATATTTAAATAAATTATATTTAGATATATTATATAACATAAATTCGCCCTTTGCTTTATAATATATATACATACTTGCGCAATTTTTTCGTATGAGGCTGACCTACCTAATTAATAAATCTTCAATATTGCTCTTTATCCGCAATGACAAAAGAAATTAGATGTCATTTTCATCTTTGAGCCGAAAATAATGAAAAAATAATAGTGAAAAGTCATTTAAAGGTCATATTTGTGCAGTTTTGAATAGTTAAAGATCATATTTGTGCACTATCAAAGTTATAAATTTGGTGTCAATTTTAGGGTCATATTTATGTATTATGCCCTTAGATTTTAAGCTGGACGCGCCCAGTTTTGCGTGTTGAACACACGTTTTGCCACGTAGGATCGGAGGTCATATTTATGCAGTTTTGAATAGTTAAATGTCATATTTGTGCACTGTCAAAGTTTAAGGTCAAGGTTATAATTTGGTGTCAAGTTTAGGATCATATTTATGTATTATGCCAAAATAACATACTAGATTACATATATAATATAATATATTTACTTTATTAAAAAATAATCTAATATATTATTTTTTAAAATTATATTGATTACTTGTAGTCAATAACCAATATAATAATAATAAAAATCAATCAATATAACGTAAAAAAACTTACACTAAAAAATATATCAAATATAATATACAAATTATGTACAACGTAATGTTTATCTTTTACTTATGTTTCAATATATAAAATAAATATTTTCCTTTATACATACGTTAAATGACGTTAAACATGCATAATCTTTATATAATGAATATGTGTATATATATATCATACCATTGGGATAAACCATTGAAAACTGCTATATACGTATTTGAAAGCTGAAAACTGATGTTTATAGTACGTATTTGAAAGGTGATGTTTATAGTACGTATTTTGCAGTAATAATAATGTAATATATAACCGATAATTCATCAGAATATAATGAACGTGTTCTATTATAAGGTAATATACTTGTGGATGTGATATAAATAGTACGAATTCAAGAGTTTATATGCAGGTTTCAGTTTACTGTAAGATAGGTTGTTCACTTTCTGTACCCAGCAACATAAGTACAGAAAGTTAATTTAATTTATATGTAAGAGCATGTTGCTGTAACAGGTCGTATACCTCTTAAGAATTACTACAGAATTACAGACTCATTTTCATTTTCAACTGTTGACTGAAAAGATAACAATATGATGTGATCAACGGTAAAAAAAAAGAAGATTCATTAGCAGGCAAGAAGAGTTACACATCAGGCTGGACATGTAACAAACAATGAAATTATCTAGATAACTATTTCCATTAGACAGGAAGACATGGCCACAAAAATCAAAGTGAAAGAATAGACAACGTGATCAAAACATTTTTGTAGTTTAACCTTGAAGACTTATTTACATTCAACAATTTAAAACCCAAACACTAAATGTGCAAATGAGATATTAGCACCTACAAGAATTAAGACATGGCAACACATAATACTGGGAAAAAAATTTATCCTTGAATCTGCATATTCTTCACCCATATGATCTCAGAATCTGAAGTAGTTAAATCCGAATACACTATAATTTATTCACCAGTCATGGGCTAAATCTACATTCTTTCACTGGCTAAAGCTACATATCAACGTATTCTGTAAAGGAGTTCACATTTTAGCATTGGTTTAAGCAGTTGTATCTTCTATTAACCGACACACATAATCTGAACTACAAGTGAATATATATTCTACAATCTGTCATCGTAAATTTGTCCAAGTTTGAGTAACAAACATTATATCCAAGAACTCTAGAAAATCTGGCTTAGTTTTACTAAGATATAGTTCTTACCATTAATCAGTCAACTCCCGTTCAGTTTTTGAATTCTTAACCCTTCTCATCAGAACAATGATAGGATGAATTTGGATTTCTTGATTCCAGTTAATAAATTGGAAATAAGCACAATTTCTTTACCTCAATAAGAGAAGCACACCTGCCTCATATGAGAGACCTGTTAAATAGTTAAGCGCAATATGAAGTTGTCTCATACTGGTACAAGTGCCGATTTCACTTGGGCAATGTTGCTATGCTGCATACCAAGAAGAAGATTAGTAGATACAATCATATAAGAAATCTTCAGTCGAAATAATGACATATGATAAATGGTAAAGGTTGGTAAATAGAGTAAGCCATATTAGAAAATAAAATTGTAACACGAAACAAAATCTAAATGCCACTGATCAAAACAATTTAATACCATGAATTTTGTGAATGAAGGATACGCGGCTTTATACTACTCACTGAGATACTTCAGTTTTCATATTATAATTTTACCAAAACAATCCAATAAATTAGAACTATGGCACTGCATTCCTCACACTCAAATGTACCTATATGTTTGGTGTACCCATCAATTAATGGTGCAGAAAAGAATGTGTGAACTTCAAGAATCTCATTAAACTTGGAGAGTAGTATGCTGATGAAGGAAATATCTAGTACTTACTGGTTTTCATTCAGTGAAATAAACACAAGATTCTTTAGAGAAGCTATCTCTTCCATCTTAATGAATTATCCATGATTTTATTTCCATTAAGAATCAATTTCTGGTAAGCAGAACACTACCGAAACAAAATTTCTTCCTAACAGTGAAAACATCACAATTTAAAAGATATGTAAAGAAGTCAGCTCTACTGACCTAAAGAGAACTCAAGTTATTATTTATGGAAGGAAGATGCTGTATTGAGCCATGGCTGAGATCAAGGACTCTAGCAGAACATCCACAGGTCAACTGTTCATCAGGCAGGGCCTGTCAACTTCCAATAAGTAATGAGACCAATATCTTAAAAAGGAAGAAAAAGTAAACTAATTGGCTAGCAATGTAGTTTAAGCACGTACATAATACTATTTACAATTTAACAGAAGTAGATAAATGACTCTTGCCCAATAGAAGGAATCAAACTTGATTCTACTAGATAGCTAAGATAAGTTTACCATTTGACCATAGTTATAATGAAAAATTAAAAACACAATCAAATTGACATCAAAGTGACTATATTGGATGGACCAAGTAGGCTTAGACCTGCTTACAAATTTTTGCAATGGGTGGGCATGCCATCTACAATTCTTAGACATTGTAGAAGAATAATGGAGGCATGATATTGAGGGATGTAAAATGTTCATAGTGGTAAAGAAGTTGAAGCATTTAAAGACGAGATTGAGAAGACTAAATGGGCAAACAATTCAAGAACATTATCACAGAAGCAAATGACGAAAGGGTTGCTTTTGCACAAGCCCAGGCTTCATTGAACCTATAACCATTGGACAGAAGTTTACAAGCTCAAAAAGGGAACAACACCAAAAGTTCAGAAGGTCATCATACTTGGCGGAGATATTAGTAGATATGACTTATTATATGTCATGCAAACATGAAAACAAGATTAAAGGAACAAGAAAATACCATTAACATCATTATACAGCTTCAAATGTTATATTAATCAAAAAATTTTGTTTCAATCTATATTTTTATCAAGCTTAACTACATTAGATCTCCAATTTCACTTGCATGGTCTAATTAAAGAGGAAAAGAAAATCTTGCATTGATAAGAGAGCATACCAGACATTATAAAGACCATAAAATTAGATAATTACTGACATAAAAAAAATATTATTTTTCAACATCTACTACAAATTCAACAACATAAATCATAGATTTCAATTGCATGATCAAATTAAAATTTAAAAAAAATCACAAATAGAGGAGAATTTATCATACTTTACAGAGACTAAATCAATTATTGACGTATGATTGGGGTTTATTTTTCTACATCTACTACAAATTCAACAACTAATAAACCACAGATTTCACTTGCATGTTCAAATCTAAAAAAAGAAAAAGAAAATCATAGTAAAAGGAGAACTTACTAGACATTTCGGAGATCAAAATCAAATACCAACCAACATAAATGGAGATTATTTTCAAAGATCTATACAAATTTAACAATAAACAACACGGAATGATTTGAAGAATCCAACAAGAAACAAGTCGGAAAGCTTCGAAAAAACTAAGTAAGAAAAAAGAAATGCTTGCACCTTTCAGCTGCTATTTTTTGTTCCAATAGAGTTCATAAAATATTTTTGCTTAAAACTATCTTCCAAAGTGGAGTTTGGAAATAATGATGAAGGTGCATAGGCAACTTCTCAATTTTCTGGACAAAAAAAAATGCTAACGAGGAGTACTTGCCAAATCTAGATTAATCTATATGGATATAATATTTTTTTAATAAATTTTGTCCACTGAGATGGACTTTTTTGTACAGATATTTATTATATGGGCTGGTATTTACATACTCCGTATTACTTTTGGATCATTCAAATAAATCATTTACTTGAATAAACATTGTAATATATTATTTCTTTTAGGAAAACAAAAATACACAGACGCAAATACACCTCTATATAATTAAATCTAACGTTTTAACCTTGCCATTCTTTAACCTTTCTCTAGAATTTTTTTCAATGTACTTAATCATAAAATATAAAAAATATCATTACATTCAATATGAAAATATTAAAATTCTAAATAATTAATTTAAAGATATTTTAATATTAATTTTAAAATATAAATATGTCATTGAACTTATAAATATTAAATATTTTAATTCATATATTAAAAATATGCACATTTATGTAATTATTATAAATAATTTTATCCATCTATGTCACTATCTTTATAAATAATTCATTTTCACTATTCCATTTAATGGTATTTAATGTCATAAATGACTAAAAAAATTGAATTACAATTTAATGATCAATTCTATGTCAATAATTTCAAAACGAAATTTTAATTACATCCGTTCCCTATTATTTTTAAATCAAATAACAATTTCTAATCAAATCCAAATAATTTAATTCTACTCCCTCAGTTTCGTTTTATTTGACTCTCTTTCTAAAAGTATTTATTTTAATTTAATTATCCCTTTGATGATATCAATAGTATTTTATTATGTTCTTCAAATATTTCGCCCAACATCAAATGATTAAATAAAGTATATTTACTTAAATTTAAATTTTAAAAAATCAATTAATGAGGCTAATTTGGTAAAATAAACCTCTAATAAATACTTTCTTAAGGAGAGCGTCAAGTTCAAAAGGGCCAACTATTTTTAAACGAAGAGAGTATTATATTATACATAAATGTACAATTATTTATTACACGCTAGTAAGACGTTACAATCTATAATTATTTAAAATAATACGTTATTTACCCGCGTGATGCGCGGGTACGTAAACTAGTTTTAAGTAATAATGGAAAGTTAAGGTGTTGTGTTAAGTAATTTTTCCTTAAAAAAAATCTAAGTATAAAGAAGAATTGTCCACTTTTTATCAAAAATATTTTAGAATTTTGAATTAAATGACTCAAATCTTCATATTAATAATATAAAATTTTTACAACAATATCAAGTTAATATAATGCAAACCAATAATGACTTAACATTTTATTATTTAGAATTAATCCTTACTTTTATAATAATAATAATATAAATAATAATAATATTAAAACATTTAATGTCTTTTAATAATACTAGAATTTCTATTAAAATTTGGATTTAGCCCACTTATTTAATACTCTTACAACTGAATGATCAAAAACATTTTGCATACTTGCAAAACAATAAGCTATAGAAGAACAAATTAATCAAGGCTAAAAACCAGCAAAACCAAACGATGATATACACTCTTTATACAAAGTACATATAATTTTTACCCACACAAATAAGGGGTATGAAGGAAGTTAAGTATGAAAGAAAAAGAATACCAAAATCCATCAAAGGATTCGAATATGTGACCAAAAATTAAGAAAAGAAAAGAAAAAAAAAGTAAAAAACTTAAATGTTAATGAAGTTATCAACTATTCTCTTTAAATCAATTACCTGCCAAATTTTTCTTCGCGGCCCATCTCTTGCTGCACGCATCTATTGCCTCCATCTTTATCCTTGCGAGTTCTTGAAAGCATTGTTGATATTGTGTCTCAACTGTATCAAGCTCCAACTTTAAATCAGCGTTGTCCATATCATCTTTCTCTACTAACGATAAAAATGAACAATTGCCGGATAATCTCATGCATTTAAAGTCTTTATCTGTATCCGTCAAGGTCACCTCCAGATTTAGATTCTTTTCAAATTCATTTGATAATATGCAGTCTACATAATCGCCACCATTTTGATGTGAATTACCTTCATGATGAAACAAGCCCATAAACTCGAGCTCTGATAAGTATCCACTAGAACCTTTAGAGATTAAATTTTCACATGTAAAGTAGTCGCCAAATTCAAATGAATTCGAATAATCTTTGTGAAATTCAAGCATTACAGCTTGATAATCCATGAACAAGGAAGAAGAAAGGACAGAGTGTAGTTGGGAATTCTATTCTTCATCGTCTGTACATTATAACATTGCAACTATTTATATACTTTAGCTAAGATAGTGAGCTCATTTCCAGCTTAGTGACAGCTCATCATAACTATCTAACCACTTGCCTAACAACCTCTAACAACTTGCTATTGCTAACTGACTAACAATCGAGAAGCTTCAAGAACCTTCCATCCAATTGAACAGTTAGTGTTGTGTGGTTCTGTATAGTGTGTATCATATCTTGAGATCATACTTTGAGCTTGGATAAGTAGTTAAAACATGCCCCTTCAAGATACAGGGTGCAATATATTCAGCACACCAAGCTTGTCTAATAAATAAGCATATTGGGCTTTGCTTAGTCCCTTGGTAAGAAGGTCAGCCACCTGGTCATGAGTGTGAACAAGTATAGATTGTATCAGTCCACTTTTGATCTTGTCCCTGATGAAATGACAGTCAATCTCTATATGTTTTGTTCTCTCATGAGTCATAGGATTGTTGGCCAATTGAATTGTTGAATTGCTGTCACTAAAGACTGATATGGGCAAGGTAATGGGAACCTTGAGTTCTTGGAACAAACCAACCAACCAAGTTATCTCTACAACTGCTGAAGCCATGCTTCTATACTCAGCTAGTATTGTTCATGCATATAACCCCATGCTAGCCTACCTCACATGTATACTCAGTACATTCCATCGTATTGATGCATTTGCGCTATGGCGTTTTACTTTACGCTATAGGTTTAGAAGCATGAGCCCAAGAGCAGCAGTAGGATTTTAGATCATCAGCAGACAGACTAGTAATGATTCCTCATCATTCGAGGATGCCTTATCATTTCAGTAGTTCAGATTTTAGTTTACTTCAGTAGTTGGAGTTAGTTGGGGACATGTCCCATCAACTCCTTATTCAGACAAATCATGTTTTAGAGGCTTTCCAGGCTATCATATTTTAGACAGTTTACTTCAGTTGTTTTTGGTATTTCATAACCCATTAGATGTTATATTTAATCAGATTTGAACCTTATGGCCTTAAAGTTTTACGTATTCTGCATTTATACTCTATATTATGCAGTGTACAGGTACATATATCAGTCAGTGGTGCTTCAGGATTGTTAGCACCACATAGCGTTCCGGTTACCAGAATCGGGGCATTATAATAACTCACCAAACAAGTCACATTCTAAACCAATAAATCACCTTTAAAGTCCCTACACTTAACCAGTTTCAAGTAACTAAACCGAACAAGTCATATTCTAAACAAAAAAAAATCACCTTTAAAGTCCCCATACTTAATCATTTTCAACCAACTAAGTCACTAATCAAGTCAGATTCTAGACAAAAAAATAACCTTTAAAGTCCCTGTACTTAACCATTTTCAAGTAACTAAGTCACCAATCAAACCACATCCAAAACAAAAAAATCACCTCTAAAGTCCCTACCCTTACCTATTTTCAAGTAACTAAGTCACCAATCAAACCACATCTAAAACAAAAAAATCACCTCTAAAGTCCCTACACTTAACCATTTTCAAGTAACTAAGTCACCAAATGAGTCACATTCTAAACAAAAAAATCACCTTTAAAGTCCCTACACTTAACTATTTTCAAGTATAAGTCATCAAACAAGTCACATTCTAAACAAAAAAATCACCTTTAAAGTCCCTACACTTAACCATTTTCAACCAACTAAGTCACCAATCAAGTCACATTCTAAACAAAAAAATCACCTTTAAAGTCTCTACACTTAACCATTTTCAAGTAACTAAGTCACTAATCAAACCACATCCAAAACAAAAAAATCACCTTTAAAGTCCCTACACTCAACTATTTTCAAGTAACTAAGTCACCAATCAAACCACATCCAAAACAAGAAAAATCACCTCTAAAGTCCCTACACTTAACCATTTTCAAGTAACTAAGTCACCAAATAAGTCACATTCTATCTATCTATCTATCTATCCATCTATCGATCCATCTATAGATCCATTTATCTATCCATCTATTGATCCATCTATCTATCCATCTATCAATCCATTTATCTATCCATCTATCTATCCATCCATCTATCTACAAGGTTTTGACTACATCGTTCATCAATCGATGACTACATCATATCTATCTATCTATCTATCTGTCTGTCTGTCTGTCTGTCTGTCTGTCTATCTATCTATCTATCCATCCATCTATCTATCTATCCATCCATCCATCCATCCATCTATCCATCTATCCATCCATCTATCCATCCATATATCCATCCATCCATCTATCCATCTATCTATCCATCTAACTATCCATCTATCAATCCATCTATCTATCCATCTATCTATCCATCCATCTATCTACAAGGTTTTGACTACATCGTTCATCAATCGATCACTACATCATATCTATCTATCTATCCATCCATCCATCCATCCATCCATCCATCCATCCATCCATCTATCCATCCATCTATCTATCTATCTATCTATCTATAATTTCGCCGCATTATAGTGCACTATTTTCCAAGTAGTTCGCTAGTTGGTTTCCTTCCCTCATAACATGAGTCACTTGGACGTTTAGATTCTCCAGTAGCTCGCCTATTTCCTCCAATTCCGCAGTTACACTCCATGGCGGCTTCCAAGTACTCGTAATTATATTTGTTAGAAATAAAGAATCAGTTTCTAATATAAAATTAAACACATTATGAGCAACACAATATCTAGCGTCCTCCAGAATTGCAATAGTCTTTGAAAATGTGTTTGTGCCTTCGCTAATTTTCTTAGATTCTGCATATATCAAATCACCAAGAGGATCTCTAATACAAAACGCATAGGAACTTCTACCTAGATTACCTTTGGATACTCCATCAGTATTGCATTTTAACCAATTATCCGGGGGTAGATTTCAGTGCACCTAAGTAACCTTCAACGCTGGCACAAATTTTTCTAAGACTTGGATTATGTCTGGCCATCTATGCGGCACCTGCTTGAGTGCTGATTTTTTGACCTAGACGAGCAATTGAAGTGTGTGAGAACCTGGTATATAATTTTATTAATAGTCACCTTCTCTCCATGCTTGTTGTTATTTCTTTTCTTCTACAGCTCCCAAATAATTATAGCCGAAACTGCGCAAAAGATTGGTTGGAGTCTTGGAAGAACAGGAGCATCCCATCATTTAAGAATGACCTGTTGAAGTTCTAGACCTCCAATGGAAACACCTGTATAGGAATTAAAATATTCCCAGGTTCTTTTAGCGATAGGTTCTTTCAGGAACACATGGCCAAATGTCTACTCTTGTGGCATGGTGCAGCAACTAAACCTCGACGCCAATCTAAATCGAATATTATTCACGCCATCATCCAATGGAATTTTAAACTTCCACGCTCTCCACATCATGAATGCGATTTTATAAGGCAACCCCTTTATCCACATATAATTGTATATCTTAGATTTTACACCCCTCAATTGATGTGTGAGAAGATGCTAACACATTTGAGGCTTTTTACTGTAAATAATTGTGAAGTCTTAAGAAAATTTTGGTTATTTTGATCGTTTTCTTGTGATATTGCAGTTGTAGCAAGGATGGGAGGAAAACATAGGAAAGATGAACAAAATAAGTAAAATTGGGTACAAGTGAGCTGATATGAGTCTGACGGCATTTCTTGCAAGCCGTCAGAGATATGGTAAGCTACCAAAAAATGATGTCAGGAATAACAGTGGAGAAGAGTTGCTGGATGAGAGTGACGACATTCTGAATATTTTGTCACAAGTGTGGTCAGCCGTAAGAATATGCTGTCAGAGTGAGGCAGAACATGGTGAAATAAGATGAAGGTCTGACGACATTTGCTACACGCCATCACAAGTATGGTAAGCCGTCATAGGACATCATCAGAGTGAGGAAGAACAGGTCAAGATGGCATGACTTCTGAAGACATATCTGAGACTCCGTCAGAAGCCTGACGACCAACACCAATTGACGTCACCTAAATCTGAGCCCAGCTGTGATTTTTTTGTTTTATTTCCTTAATTAGTCTTTAGTATAAATAGCAGTTTTTAGGGTTTTTAAAGAAGGAAGTTTTCATTATTCATAACAAGAAATTTGGAGGGAGAAACATGTACATTGTTCTATTTTGCCAATTATTTTTAGTTTCTTTCTTATCAACTATTCTTGGGTTTCTAACTTGGGATTTAATTGAAGAAATTATTTGTTAATTTCCATCTATACGTAAGTTTATCATTATCATCATGAATTCAACTTGTGATTTCCTTCATTAAATCATGAGTGTCTAATTTCATTAGCCGGGGTTATGGGATCCAAAGATTAGGGTTTGATATGATGCTAGGTGTTTAACGGATTTAAAGAGTAGAAGAACATCTTGAAATTCTGTAGTTTTAACTGAAATCTAGTGGTTGCAAACATTAGATTATGCCTTAGGTTTTATTTGCTTCTAACAGAGAAATAGACTAGAGGACGGGAATTATCAACCGGGACTCAGAAGCTACCAACCTTCTGTTTAATGATTAATGCCGTAACTGGATTGATCTACCTGAGATAACATCCTAGTGGATATAGATAAATTATCTAAGTTCGAGAGAATTACATAGTAAATTGTATGGTGAGGTCGAGAGATAAGTCAGATAGTATCATAGTCAGGGATATTCTGTTGTTCTACTCATTCCGAGGATCTCTAGTATTATCTGGTATCTGTCAATACCCGAAACCTTTGGTAATCATAGCCCTAGTTTCCCATTTATATTGATAACAACTCTACAAATTCAGAATGTGAAGATTGATACATTGTGAACTTTAAACTCCCAACTTTTGGAAATGATAAACTACCAGTAAAGTATTTTGTAAACAAATTGATGTTCACACCCTATTCCCATGGGATTCGAACCCAACCTAGTTGGGTTTTATTTTTGATAACACTCAAATTACACTCGGGTGTAAGCGATCGTTTTCAATATAAAACCCTACTAGGTTGGGGTCGAATCCCACAGGGAATAGGGTGTGAACGTCAATTTGTTTATGAAATACTTTACTGATAGTTTATTGTTTCCGAACGTTGGGGGTTTAAAGTTCACAATTTATAAATCTTCACTTTCTGAATTTGTAGAGTTGTTATCAATATAAATGGGAAACCAGGGTTATGATCACCAAAGGATTCGGGTATTGACAGATACCAGGTAATGCTAGAGATCTTCGAAATGAGTAGAACAACAGAATATCCCTGACTATGATACTATCTGACTTATCTCTCAACCTGACCAGACAATTTATTATCTAATTATCTCAAACTTAGATAATTTATCTATATCAAATTAGATGTTATCTCAGGTAGATTAATCCAGTTATGGTATTAATCATTAAATAGAAGGTTGGTAGCTTCCGAGTCCCTGTTGATAATTCCCGTTCTCTAGTATATTTCTTTGTTATAAGCAAATAAAACCTAAGGTATAATCTAATTTTTGAAACCACTAGATTTTAGTTAAAACCACAGAATTTCAAAATGTTCTATACTCTTTGAATCCGTTAAACACCTAGCACATATCAAACCCTAATCCTTGGATCCCATAACCTCGGCTAATGAAATTAGCCTCTCATGATTTGACGAAGGAAATCACAATTTGAATTTGTGATGATAATGATAAACTTACGTATAGATGGAAAACAAAAAATAATTTCTTCAATTAAATCCCTATTTAGAAACCCAAGAATAGTTGATAAGAAAGAAACTAAAAATAATTGGCAAAAGAGAACAATGTACGTGTTTCTCCCTCCAAAATGCTTGTTCTGAATAATGAAATAACTTCTCTTTAAAATCCCTAAAAACTGCTATTTATACTAAAGCCTAATTAAGGAAATAAAATAACATAATCACAGCTGGTCTTGGATTTAGGTAATGCCATATTGGTGTTGGTCGTCAGGCTTCTGATGGCATATCAGATATGTCGTCAAAAGTCATTCCATCTTGACCTATTCTGGCTCACTCTGATGATGTCCTATGACGGCTTACCACACTTGTGATGGCGTGTAAAAAATGTTGTCTGACCTTTAGCTTATTTCACCATGTTCTGCTTCACTCTGATGGCATATTCTGACAGCTTACCACATTTGTGATGAAATATTGATAATGTTGTCACTCTCATCCAGCAACTCTTCTCCACTGTTCTTCCTGACATCTTTTTTGGTAGCTTACCACATCTTTGACGGCTTGCAAGAAATGTCGTCAGACTCATATCAGCTCACTTGTACCCAATTTTACTTATTTTATTCATCTTTCCTATGTTTTCCTCCCATCCTTGCTACAACTGCAATATCATAAGAAAATAATAAAAAAAAACAAAAGTTGCTTAAGACTTCACAATTAGTTAGAGTTAAAAGCTTTAAATGTGTTAGCATCTGCCCACACATCAACAAGAACTGTGTGATCTAGGAGCAAGTGTTAACCTGATGCCATTGACTATCTATAAAAAGTTGGGTCTGGGAAATCCCACACCGACCAACATGAGGCTGGTAATGGCCGACAAATCAGTAAAGCGACCTATTGGCATTTTTGTATAATTTACTGGTCAACGTCTCCAATTTTATATTCCCTGTAGAATTTGTCATTCTAGACTGTGAGGTGGACTTTGAGGTGCCCATAATCTTGGGTTGACCTTTTCTCGCAACTAGAAGTGTATTGATTGATTTGAGAGTGAATAAGCTCTTATTCAGGGTGAATAATGAAGAGGTACGATTTAATGTGGGCAAATCAATTAAACAACATGAGGAAATGAGTGTGTTCTTAGTAGTTGATATGTACTTTAAGGACGAACAGGATGTGGTCAGAATAGAATAGTTTATTATCGAGCCCTTAGTAGCGGTTGTGATGAACTATGAAAGCAAAGGCATTAAAGAGTATGAAGAGACAAGTTGTGCCCTGAACGGCCTGGGCTCATATTATTATGCTCCTAAAAATATCGACCTTGATCTGGCTAATCGACCAATACCACCAGCCAAGCCATCCATTAAAGAACCTCCGGTGTTGGAATTAAAGGAGCTTCCTGGTCACTTAAGATATGTATTTCTTGGAAAAAGGAACACTCTACCTGTTATTATTGCAGCCAATTTGGAAGAACGACAGGTAACTACACTTATTTCAGTGCTTCAGAAGCACAAGAGAGCAATCGGATGGACCATCACAGACATTATTGGCATTCCCTCTAGTATCTGTACGCATAAGATCCAACTAGAAGAAGACTGCACTCCTACTATTGAGCATCGGTGTCATCTTAACCCACCAATGCAAGAAGTGCTTAAAAAGGAAATTATTAAGTGGTTGGATGCAGGAGTCGTTTACCCTATTTCTGACAGCAAGTGGGTGAGCCCAGTTCAATGTGTGCCCAAGAAGGGTGGTATGATGGTGGTTGCTAATGAGAAGAATGAGCTGATTCTACTCAGGCCAGTGACCGGGTGGAGAGTCTGTATGGACTACCATAAGTTGAACTCTTGGACGTTGAAGGACCATTTCCCAATGCTTTTGATGGACCAGATGCTTGATCGATTGGCTGGCAGGAGGTGGTATTGCTTCTTGGATGGTTATTCTAGGTATAACCAAATTTGCATTGCTCTGGAAGATCAAGAGAAGAAGATGTTCACATGCCCATATGACACATTTGCATTTAAGAAGATTCCATTTGGGCTATGCAGTGCACCTGCCACTTTTCAACGGTGCATGATATCTATCTTCTTTGACATGGTAAAAGACACTATAGAGGTATTCATGGATGATTTCTCAGTGGTAGGTGATTCATTCAAAATATGTCTGAAGAATCTGAACGTGGATTTGCAGAGATGTGTTGAATTTAATCTAGTGCTTAACTGGGAAAAATGCCATTTTATGGTAAAGGAGGGTATTGTGCTGGGCCACAAAATTTTTGAAAAAGGGATTGAAGTTGATCAAGCAAAGGTTGAAATTATTGAGAAATAACCCCCCCCCCCCCCATTTCAGTAAAGGGAGTTGATGATAGGCGTATTTACACGCCTAAAGTACTATAATTTACCCGTATTTTAGCCAAGTTTTGAGGACAAAATATATAATTCCTGCACTTTTAGTCCTTTTTCCTGTAAGTGAGCTAACCAACGTGATTAGCAAGTTTTCAGGTATAAATGATGAAGATTTCAGCATGTTGTGGACTGTTGGACGCCGAAGGAAACTTCACGTAAGAAGGAAGGCAGCTTTTGGAAGCCTATGGGTTGAAAGTGATGCATGGAGAACTTGTCCCAGGCAAAAACAGCATTTCCAAAGACTTGGGGATCAACAGTAACTTAGTAGGATTAGGACAAGGAAGCAGTAACCTAGTAGGATTAGAACAAGGATACAGTAACTTAGTAGGAATAGGATATGGGTGTTATAAAAACCCTAGGTTGCTGAAACTTTTCAGCAATTCACTCTGCCCCATTCTTTCTTATTCCTTACAATTCCTTCTAGTCCATTTGTTAATACGTTGTTGACATTATTCTTCATCTATTTGACTTTTAATTTTCCCAACAAGAAAAACGCTACTAGCAAAGAAATCACGCCACAAGTAACGCCAATTCATACTTCTCGTGAGATTACTATTATTTTGGTATGATGATGATGTCTATTGTGATTTCCGTTGCACTCATGAGTAGCTAAACCTCTCTGTTAGGGTTATGGAAGCTTTATGAGATACTATCTATTGCTATGAGTTTGTGAATTCTTGGCACGTATACTGCTTATATCATTACTCTCTTCATCTTAATTGAATTCTTGTGGTTGCAAACATATAGAATACGCCAGTATAGCATTAACTTGTTCGAAAGAAAAGTTACATGTCTAGAAAAGAGAGAGTGACAAGGAAATAGGGCTACCAACCCCTGTTTAAAAGTTAGTGCCGTAACTGGATTAACCTCTTGGAGAATTCATACCATTAGTTATACGCTTTAAGCTCGAAAGAGTTAAAGTGAGATAATCCTTGATAGTCGAAAGACACTAGGATTTACCATAGAATACGAAACTCTATAAGCGCATGCATGTCTGAATTCCGCATAACTCATAGCCAATAGATACGTAGAACTCATAAGGTGGACATAACCCTAACTTACAATTCTCATTGATTAAAACCTACTAAACAAAGCATTCCATTTTTACTTTGCTATTTTGATATTTTTAATTCACGCCTAAACCATCCCCCCTTTCCATAGAATTTTCGACCAAAAGTCTAATAATAGTTACAACACTTAGTGACCGAGTATTCCCTGTGGGATTTGACACCCAACCCAGTTGGGTTCTATATTTGACAACGACCGCTTACACTTTTACGAGAGCTGTAGTTTGAGAGTTATCAAATTTTGGCGCCGTTGCCGAGGAATACGGTTGTCAACTAAGTTTGTGATAATTACTAGACCCTTTTTTCAAAGATTCTCGTACTTTACTTTTAGTTGTTGTTTTTGTTTTCTGCAGGTTTTTGTTCAGTGCATGCCAAATACTCGAAGTTCAGGACAACCATTATTACCCATAAACCGTGAACCGCAACTTATTGGAAGGATGGATACACAACGTGACATTGAGAGAAGGTCTGCTCAACAGGAGCAGGCTAGACTAGCTGCGTTGGCCGCTGCCCAAGTACATCAACAGAATATTGATAACCCTAGGCGAGCAACAAATCCTGACGATGAGGACCTAGGTGATGACGAGCTACTAAACCCTAGGCATGATGCTGAGGTGGCGACACCTGCAAACAAAAGAGATCGTCAAGCCAGATTTAGGCCTGAATGCCGCGCTATGCAGATGCCTTTCGATGATGATGATTACGACCTGGACGGAGCTGGTGCCACAACAGCTATTATTCCTCCGCCCTTGGCACCTGGAGCCAAGTTTAACATCACTAGCACCATGATTCAGTTATTGCAGCTCAAGGGACTATTTGGTGGACTTGCAGGTGATGATCCGAACATACATCTGGTCAACTTTATCTCCACATACAAGTCATTCGACAATCCAGGCGCTGGACAGAATGCAATTCGGCTAAGCTTATTTCCACTGTCTCTATCTGGGGAGGCAACTCTATGGTTGAATGGGCTAACTCCTGACTCTATCACTAATTGGAAGCAATTGAAAGACTCTTTCCTAGAAAGATTCTTTCCGCCATCCAAGATAGCACAATTGAGAGATGAAATCAGCAACTTTCATCACCTTCCAACTGAAGCTCTCCACGAAACATGGGAGAGGTTCAAGAAGAAGCTTATGCGGTGCCCAAATCATCATATGACCAATGTCCACTTGATGGAGATATTATACAGGTCTTTGAATTCGGTGACTAAGCCAGTGGTTGATAATGCTGCAGGAGGGTCATTCATGGACCTTACTTTTATTCAGGCAAGTGATATGCTAGATCGTATGACAAAGCAGAGTAGAGCTTGGCATACCAGGGATTCTGAGGTAACAAGCTCTACTATATCTATTGGCATGACTGCAGAACAAAGGCGAAGAGAGGAGGAATGCGATCAAGATATGGCGCACATAAAAACACAGATGGATCTTCTTACCAAGCACTTATTATCAGGAAAGACCGAAAAATTCAAAGCTGTTGTGTCACAGGAAAAAGGTGAATCCGATTCTGAAGAAGAAGCTAACTACTTGAATAATCAGGGGGGTTTCCGAGGCAATGCCCAAGGAAACCAAGGTCGGAACTATTGTGATAAATCAGGAAATAAAGACCATGATCAAGGTAGTTGGAAGAACAAGACTGACAGGAGTGGTTTGTATGTTCCTCCTAGAAGATGTGATGCTGCTGGATTTGGTTCTGGAAATATGTCCATAGAAGATATGATGGCTAAGCTGTTGAAAGGAGTGGAGGCAACCAGCACGGGAGTAACTGAGGTAATAAAAGATTTGTCTTCAATGAAGCAATTGGTTGACTCGCATTCCACTTCAATAAAACAGCTAAAGCAACAATTGAGTCAATTATCTGCGGTATTCAACCAAAGAAAGGCTGGAAGCTACCCAGCAACACTGTGAAAAATTCGAGGAATGATGGATCATGTATGGCTATTACTACCAGGAGTGGTAAAATATTGGAAAATCCGTCCAAAGAAAAGCAGGTAGTTGATGATATAGCGGATAATGTTATTGATGCAGATTGTGATGATTTTGTAGAAGCTAAAAATTTGAATAAGAACGTTCATGAGAAAACTATTCCCCTTCCACCACCACCTTTTCCTCAGAGACTAAAGAAGAAGGCGGATGACACTCCTTAAAAGGTTGATAATCGGAAGCAAGATAAAAAGGAAGTGGTGGAGAAAACTATTCCCCTTCCACCACTACCTTTTCCTCAAAGACTGAAGAAGAAAGTTGATGATACATGGTTCAGTAAATTCATGACTATGTTGAAGCAGCTTACTATTAATGTTCCTTTGGTGGAGGCGCTGGAACAGATGCCGGGGTATGCCAAATTCATGAAGGAACTTTTAACAAAGAAGCAGGCAGTAAGCTATGAGCCGGCAGATAATGTTCACCATTGCAGTGCAATCGCTACAAGATTGCTAATTCAGAAAAAGGCCGACCCTGGTGCCTTCACTATTCCTTGCACTGTTGGATCTTTAAATTTTGCCAAGGCATTGTGCGATCTGGGTGCTAGCATCAATTTGATGCCACTATCCGTCTACAGGAAGTTGGGGTTAGGCGATCCGACACCAACCAATATGAGGCTCGTGATGGCGTATAGGTCAGTAAAACGACCTGTTGGTATCTTGAATGATGTATTAGTGAAGTTTTCCACCTTTATTTTTTCCGCAGACTTTGTTATTTTGGATTGCGAGGCAGATTTTAAAGTGCACATAATCTTGGGACGCCCTTTTCTTGCAATCTAAAGTGTGCTTATTGATTTACGAGCTAATGAGCTTTCATTCCGATTGAATGACGAAGTGATCCATTTTGATGTATGCAAGGCAATGAAGCAGCCCAGCGATATAAATGTGTTCTCTATAGATGATGTTTATTATGAGGATGAGAAAGAATTATCTGTAGAGAAGTAGCTTACTGTTGAGTCACTATCTGATGTGTTGTTGAATTTTGAAGAGGCTGAAGAACATGAAGAAACCGTTTGTGCTCTAACAGGAATAAGGTCCTATTCTCATGCTTCTAAGAATCTGGACCTTGATCTTAAGCATCGACCTTCACCAACAGTGAAGACTTCTGTTGAAGAGCCACCAGTGCTAAAATCGGAAGAGCTCCCCAGTCACCTAAGGTATGCGTTCTTGGGAAGTAGAAATACACTTCTGGTGAGTGTTGCGGCTGATCTACGTAAATAGCACGTAGAGGCTCTCATCTCTACTTTGAAGAGGTACAAGAGAGCTATGGGATGGACTATTGATGATATAATTGGTATACCTCCTGGGATATGTATGTACAAGAGTCATCTCAAAGAAGATTGCATGCCTACAAGTAAGCATCAACGTCGTCTGAATCCATTCAGAAAATGATGCACCATATATCTCAATGAAGTCTAAGTAATCAAGATAGCTATGTCGTGCCGCGACAATAAATCAAGCGCTTGATGGGAGGCAACCCATCGTTTTTAATTGTTTTTGTTGTTTATGTTTTCCTAGGATTTTGTCGAGCCACGACCAAAACTAAGGTGCTTGATGGGAGGCAACCCATCGTTCTAATCGTTTTTGTTGTTTTTGAGTAAGTGTAGGTACAATAGGTGTAAAGGAGGAGATTGGTTTCAAATTTTGATTTGGATGCGGTTCATGTTGAAGGTGGTAAGTTAGGAATGAAGAAGAAAAGGCTATGGGTTAGGCATTGCCTATGAAAATCTAGGCAACGAACAAGGCAAGACCTATGTAAATCTAGGCAACGAACAAGGCATGGCCTATGCTATAGTCTAAGCTCTCAGAATCTAGAATGCCATAGCATAGGCGCCGCCTATGCCCAACAATGCTATAGCATAGGCGCCACCTATGCAAAAGCCTTTGGTCTCGGATTCTACAATGCCATGGCATAGGCGCCGCCTATGCCCAACAATGCCATAGCATAGGTGCCGCCTATGCTCAACAAGGCTTTGCAAAAGGCGCCGCCTATATCAAGCATAGGCAAAGCATTAGGCGCCGCCTATGCTCATTTTTGGGCTCCAAATCCGATTCCAAATGGGTCAAAACCCGACCAAAGCTTTTCCTATAAATAAAACCTTAGTCTTAAAACAAAAACTCATTTCAAATCCAACCTAAGAGCTGCCTACCACTCCAAATTCGCTCAAAAATTTTCTTTTTGCTCTTTTAACTTTGCAAGAACATCTTCCAAGGCCATCAACCAAGTAAGTACTTCTTTGATCTTCTTTTATATTCCGTAGTCATTACAATACTATGCCTATAATGATTCGTTAAATCTTTAAGTAGTCTTGGTGATTCGAATATGTTGATTTGTTGTGATACAACTAAGTAAGTGAATGAATACGTAAGGGTGTTCTAGATTTTGTTCCGATTTGTAGTTGATTGTTATACACTGTCATCTTGTTGCGGAATCAAAATGGTAACGTTAATCACATAATCATGTAAGTTGAACGTTGGAATATCTTGAATGGCTCGATCATAATTGAATACAAGCATGAGATGTTGTGATTATTTCTACACCATAAACTTGATTCGATCTCTACGTAGTTATCTTGTTCCAAAAGTGCATTAATGAAAACCATAAAGCATGGACAAGATTACATGAAATAGAGTTGAACAAGATAGTTAAGATGACATGAAAAGTATGACTGCACTGAATATATTGTTGGAACATAACACCAAATTGTATGGCAATGAAATCTGAATAATCGACATCGTTCACCTAATTAGTTGTGCCAACGAATTAAGTGTGGGGTGGTGCCACTGTTTGTTTGTCGATTAAAGCCTACCGAGATGAAGCTAACATGACCTTATTTTAATCTCAGGTATAATGGCACCTAAAAGTCATCTAGGAAAAGAAAAAGCATCCACCTCACAGAAAGGCCAAAAGAGGGGAAGAAAAAAGCAAGCTGAATCCTCCTTGCTGCAAATACCTCGCCGCATGTATGGGATAAAATGGGTCCTAGAGGAGGAAGGAAAGGAGTGGTACAGGAACAACAAAATAAAAAAGTATGTTCATGTGGAGCTGATACAAAAGAAAAGCCTAACGAAGAAAGAACCTCGCATTTTGGTCAAAATAATGGCGTTACATCTCGATTTCATTTTCCAAGACATGGGAGACTGCAATCTTGATTTAATGCGAGAGTTTTATACAAATTGGTACCCAAAGACTACCGGCAGTGAAGTGAAGATTAGAGGCCAAGTCTTGCAGCTGAATGCTGAGTTCTTCAACACTTTTCTGGGTCTTCCAGATGTCGATCCATCACCACTCAAAGAGCTTCAACAAAGACCTCCGTATAGGGAAATCAGACACACACTGTGCAGAACAAGATCAATGGCACATTGGAGTAGACACAAGGACACCGGTCGGCACAACACCTTCCCATATGCTTCCTTGAATAGAGAAGCACGAATATGGCTGCGTATAGTCAACTCTTGCTTGATTCCAGGGACTCAGTACACAAAGATTACACGAGATAGAGTGTGCTTGGTGTACGCATTGATGACGAACGTCCCTATCAACATTGGGGCGATTATTCGGTCTTCAATGCGTAAGGCTAGGTTGCACAAGAGATCCCACTTCAACTTTGGTAATCTGTTGACTGCGATATTTAGGAAGGAGGACATCGATGAGGAACCTGCAGATCATAAGCTTCCACACAATCCAAAGAAGGTTGACCTCACAAAGGTTAAAGATATTGAATTTATGCATGGCGTCAACCTAACTACCGTAGAATGACATGCTTGCGACGAAAGCTTCTTCCGCCATTTATATGGCATGACGAGGTTTACTATGATGAGCTGGGGTCGTGTTCTAACTACTGCAGAGCTCCAACAGTTGGATTATGACTACCCAATGAATAAGCATGCGAGGTCTATGTGTGGAGTAGGGGTATACTTTGAGGAACCTCTTGATGATGACGTGCCAACCGATGATGATCGCCGAATGCCAGACTCCGACGTGGAAGAGAACTCTGATGACGACGACTCTGATGATGATTCTGATGCAGGGGGTATGACCCCAGACATAGAGGATGAGTCTGACTAACCAGGTTCTTCTTATTTATTTTCCACTGAGGGCAGTGTGTCCCGTCTAAGTTTGGGGTGCTGGTATTTATATGCTATACTTCTTTATCTGCATTTGCTTATTTATGTTTGTTTGTTTTATTTGTTAGTAGTTAAATTTTAGAACTTTTTTTTACTTTGCATGAAATTGTTCTGATAGGCAGCAGGGCATTATGACAAGAGTCTATGATAAAATCATTACTATTGAGACACTTAGGCTCTAAATGTGACTCGCTATGTGATAAGTGTGTGGTTTAATTCCTTCAGATGGTGGGTCAAGAGTCTATACTGCTCCCAATAAAGTTGACCATGTGCCTTGTGTGTGTGAGATTATAGTATATTCTGTGTTTGTGACTGATGCTAGAACTTGCCTGGTGTGTGTGTAAAACGAAATAAAGAGTGTAAGTTTAGGAGATGATTTAGGCATTTCTTTGGCAACCTGTACTTGTTTACCTTCTTTTGACCTACCCATGAACATTTATCCTAGTTAAACCCCTTTGAGCCTTTAAGCCATCTTCTTTGACAGCCTCATATGTAGCCTGATCCATTTTTTTTAAGACCATAATTTGATCCAAATTCCTAAGCGCTTTAACTAGTAAAGTCATGTGACAACATAAGAGAAAATTGGGTAAGAGTGATGCCTTAGAGTGTATTGGTACTTGAATTTGTTATGAAAAAGAGTGGCTATCATAGAGGTGTGTTATAAAAAAAAGAGAAGAAAAGAAAAAGAAATAGAAAAACAAAACAATAAATTGTGATTATGATTAAATAAAAAAATAGTTATGTTTGAATGGCAAAATAGGTGAAAATGGGTGATAGATGAAACAAAGGTAGCAGGTTTGATTAAAAGAGAGTGTTAATGGCATAATGTGATGTATTAAAGCGCTTAGGGAACATAGTCACTATTTCTTGCCAAAATAGTCCTACCCGTCCCTTAGCCTACATTACAACCTGTAAAAGACCTATTTGATCCTAAACTTAGCATTCTGATATTAGTAAAGCATTACACTAAGGGAAAGCCTATGGTCATCAGTTGCAACATATGAATTCTTTGTGAGAGTGAGAGCAAGGAAAATCTTATACCCATATTTCTAAAAATGAAATACTTGTGAGTGATTATGGGTGATATATTGGGAGACACACATGGTTGATGAGCTTTGGGTAGTTGTGTATGATTCTTTGTGCCTTAACTTTTGGATACGAATTAACCATCATCACGAGTCTAGGTTGGAGGTTGAATTGTTTCTAGTAGTGATCAGAAAACTACTCTCTGTTAATAATTGTCATACCTGTCTTGATGAATATTTTGTGCTGTTACTGTGAAACCCTAAGTAGATATTTATATGGACATGATATTTTGTTCGAGGACAAACAAAGCTTTAAGTGTGGGGTGTTGATGATAGGCGTATTTACACGCCTAAAGTACTATAATTTACCCATATTTTAGCCAAGTTTTGAGGACAAAATATATAATTCATGCACTTTTAGTCCTTTTTCCTATAAGTGAGCTAACCAACGTGATTAGCAAGTTTTCAGGTATAAATGATGAAGATTTCAGCATGTTGTGGACTGTTGGACGCCGAAGAAAACTTCACGTAAGAAGGAAGGCAACTTTTGGAAGGCTATGGACTGAAAATGATGCATGGAGAACTTGTCCCGGGCAAAAACAACATTTCTAAGGACTTGGTGATCAGGAGTAACTTAGTAGGATTAGGAAAAGGAAGTAGTAACTTAGTAGGATTAGGACAAGGATACAGTAACTTAGTAGGAATAGGATATGGGTGTTATAAAAACCCTAGGTTGCTAAAACTTTTCAGCAATTCACTCCGCCCCATTCTTTCTTATTCCTTACAATTCCTTCTAGTCCATTTGTTAATACGTTGTTGACATTATTCTTCATCTATTTGACTTTTAATTTTCCCAACAAGAGAAACGCTACTAGCAAAGAAATCGCACCACAAGTAACGCCAATTCATACTTCTCGTGAGATTACTATTATTTTGGTATGATGATGATGTCTATTGTGATTTCCGTTGCACTCATGAGTAGCTAAACTTCTCTGTTAGGGTTATGGAAGCCTTATGAGATACTATCTATTGCTATGAGTTTGTGAATTCTTGGCACGTATGCGGCTTATGTCATTACTCTCTTCATCTTAATTGAATTCTTGTGGTTGCAAACATATAGAATACGCCAGTATAACATTAACGTGTTTGAAAGAAAAGTTACATATCTGGAAAAGAGAGAGTGACAAGGAAATAGGGCTACCAACCCCTGTTTAAAAGTTAGTGCCGTAACTGGATTAACCTCTTGGAGAATTCGTACCATTAGTTATACGCTTTAAGCTTGAAAGATTTAAAGTAAGATAATCCTTGATAGTCGAAAGACACTAGGATTTACCATAGAATACGAAACTCTATAAGCGCATGCATGTCTGAATTTCGCATAACTCATAGCCAATAGATACGTAGAACTCATAAGGTGGACATAACCCTAACTTACAATTCTCATTGATTAAAACCTACTAAACAAAGCATTCCGTTTTTACTTTGCTATTTTGATACTTTTAATTCACGCCTAAACCATCCCCCCTTTCCATAGAATTTTTGACCAAAAGTCTAATAATAGTTACAACACTTAGTGACCGAGTATTCCCTGTGGGATTCGACACCCAACCCAGTTGGGTTCTATATTTGACAACGACCGCTTACACTCTTACGAGAGCTGTAGTTTGAGCTTTATCAGGAGTGTGTAGTTTTCTTAGTCATGCAGGATTCTATCAGAGATTAATAAAAGACATCTCAAAAGTTGCAAGCCCACTTTTCAAGTTGTTGGAGAAGGAAGTTAAATATTTTTTCAATGATGAGTGCTTGAAGGAATTTGAATGCCTTAAGAAGAAGCTGGTAGAGGCCCCCATTGTTATTGCACCTGATTGGGCCAAACCATTTTAAATAATGTGTGATGCAAGCGGTGTTGTGCTAGGAGTTGTATTGGGACAAAAGAGGGATAAATTGTTTCACTTGATATATTATTCCAGCAAAGCACTGAATGGAGCACAAAAGAATTACATAGTAATTGAACATGAATTGCTAGCTGTGGTGTATGCTTTTGAGAAATTCAGGTCGTATTTGCTTGAAACTAAAGTGGTAGTCCATACAGACCATGATGCCTTGCGGTACTTGATGAACAAGAAGGATACTAAACCAAGGCTTATTAGATGGGCATTGCTACTGTAGGATTTTGATTTCAAAGTTAAGGATATAAAAGGTTATGAAAACCAGGTTACAAATCATCTAGCTAGAATGGAAGGTGGACAGGAAGTCAGTGATGAAACAAAAATAAATGATGAGTTTTCGTATGGGGAGATCCTGGTAAATGCTGTGGAAATATTGCCTTGGAATACTGATTATGCAAATTACGTTGTGAGTGAGATCCTCCCAGAACACCTTTAGTTCCACCAAAGAAAGATGTTTTTGCATGATGTAACACAATATTTCTAGGATGAGCCTTATCTTTTTAGGTGATGTGCAGATAATATCATACGGAGATGTGCGCTTAAAGTAGATGCATGATGTATACTGGAAGCGTGTCACGCTTCCCCAGTTGGGGGTCACCATGCAGGTGACCGAATGGCCAAGAAGGTGCTGCAAAGTGGTTATTATTGGCCAACATTATTTAAAGATGCCCATAAGTTTGTGCAGGAATGCGATTAGTGTCAAAGACAGGGATCGATATCTAAAAGGCACGAAATACCTTTGACTAAGATGCTTGAAGTAGAGTTATTTGATGTGTGGGGTATTGACTTCATGGGTCCATTTGTAAGTTCTTAAGGAATAAAGTACATTCTGGTTGCTGTTGATTATGTGTCCAAGTGGGATGAGGCTATTGCATTGGCTGACAATTAGGGAAAGATATTCGTTGCATTTCTCAAGAAGAACATCTTCTCTCGTTTCGCAGTACCAAGTACTATCATAAGCGATGGAGAATCTCATTTTTGCAATAAACTCTTTTGAGCGGCTCTGGCGAAGTATGGTGTGAAACACCACAGAGTGGCCACTCCATATCACCCACAAACCAGTGGGCAAGTGGAGGTCTCGAATCATGAAGTGAAGGCCATCCTATCCAAGACAGTGAATGCAAGCCGAAAAGACTGGTCACGAAAACTTGATGATGCCTTGTGGGCATACCAAACTTCTTTCAAGAAACCTATTGGAATGTCACCATTTCAACTGGTCTATGGAAAGGTGTGCCATTTGCTAATAGAACTGGAGCATAAGGCCTTATGGGCACTCAAGAAGTTGAATCTGAACTGGAAGGAGGTGGTAGAAATGATATTAGGGAAACTGAATAAGATGGATGAATTCCGCCTTAGGGCATATGAACGAGCATATTTGTATAAAGAAAAAAATGAAAAAGTACCATGACTGGACGATAGAGAAATGAGAGTTCAATAAGGGGTACTTGGTACTTCTGTTTAGTTCTAGACTTAAATTATTTCTAGGAAACCTGAAATCTAGGTGGTAAGGACCTTTTAAGATAAACCAAGTCCACTCCTCTGTAGTAGTGGAGCTCGAAAACGAATATGGCAGTACCTTCAAGATAAATGGGCAACGGGTAAAGCTGTACATTGGACCAGAAAAAACAGTGAAAAGCGTCACCATTATTTCTCTTGATGAAGTTTGAGGTAATCGAGCCACCTGCGTCGTGCCGCGACATTAAATCAAGCGCTGCATGGGAGGCAACCCATAAGTCCTGAGAATAACCCACTCCAGGTATATCCTAACCCTTAGTTTCATTATGTTTTGATTTTAAGTTGAGGGTGTAGGGTAGCATGTTGTTGTAGCATATTCTATAAATAACTAGGAGTAGTACAAGTTCTGACGGTAGTCAACTAATTTTTTTTATTTTGAACACCTCTCCGAAGGTTTGTTTTGCATGACTATGTGAATTGCCTTAAATTGTGACTATTGAGCATCTGGTTTGGGCATTAGTTTTGTGTTTAACAATCACAGCTGAATAACTCCATAAACCAGATAAGTAGTAGTTAGTGAAATGATTGTGTGCCGTGTGTGTGAGAGATCTTACTGTATTCCCTGTGGTATTGCTGAATCTAGAACTTTCCCAATTCATTTTGCCTTGGTTGAGAGATAGGGGTTAGGAAAGGATCATAGACCATTTTTGAATTTAAGTCACTTTTAGCCTAAATGACCTTCCCTGTATCCCTTGATCCCCGTTTGAGCCTAAATTGACCATTTTCTTTCTATGAAACCCATCGTCTTCCTTTTTTAAATCATAAACCTGTTTTGGCCCTGGTCCTCCTTGGACACTATGCACCTCAACGTAGGCAAATAGCCTAAGTTGAGGTTGGCTATCATAGGGGTACGTGATATAAGTTGGGTATGAAAAAGGGTAGAATAGAAGAGAAAGAAGTAAAGAAAAAGAATAAAAGGTTGGGTGTTGGTGAAAAAGAGCAAGTAAAGAAAATCTGTTAGAATAAAAAAAAGTGCACCCATCCTGGAAGTGTGATCAAGAAAAGAAAAAGAGTATTAAAAAAAGGTTAATAAGTGGACCCCATAAGATAAGGTAGTGCAAGGAGGTTAGTCACTCTAAATGCCGTTTAATACCATACCAACCCCTAGCCTACGTTACAAGCCTGATGAATTCCTATAGTGATCCTAGCTTACTTGTCTAGACACTTTGGTAATGATGATAAGGGCAAGTATATGGTATTTGGCATACACTGGTTGAACTTCATTCTGAGCGCGAGAGTCTTTGTGATTATCCCTATGATAATACCTTGATTGTTGATAATGAGAGAAAAAGGTTATTTCTTTGTTGTGAGGGCACACTAGTATCTTGCTAAGTTACTTGCTTGTCTGGGTAGAGTAAATTACATGCATAATTGTTGGCACTTAGTGATGCCATGGGTAGAAGCCCTTGTGTTAAATTGTTGCTTTTCAAAAAATTGCACAGTAGTTTGAGTTGGTTGACCTTGGAGGTGGTAAACTGATTTTTGAGCTAAGAATTGGTTGTTGACTGCTGAATGTTCGTTGTATTCTCTTAGTTGTGTTTTGGTTGCTTGAGGACAAACAATTGTTTTATGTTAAGGGTGTTGATGTGTGAGCAGATGCTAACACATTTGAGGCTTTTAACTCTAAATAATTGTGAAGTCTTAAGCAACTTTTGGTTATTTTTGATCGTTTTCTTGTGATATTGCAGTTGTAGCAAGGATGGGAGGAAAACATAGGAAAGATGAACAAAATAAGTAAAATCGGGTACAAGTGAGCTGATATGAGTCTGACAACATTTCTTGCAAGCCATCAGAGATGTGGTAAGCTCCCAGAAAAAGACGCCAGGAAGAACAGTGGAGAAGAGTTGCTGGATGAGAGTGACGACATTCTCAATATGTCGTCACAAGTGTGGTAAGCCATCAGAATATGCTGTCAAAGTGAGGCAGAACATGGTGAAATAAGTTGAAGGTCTGACGACATTTGCTACACGCCGTGACAAGTGTGGTAAGCCATCATAGGACATCATCAGAGTGAGATAGAACAGGTCAAGATAGCATGACTTCTGACGACATATCTGAGATGCCGTCAAAAGCCTGACGACCAACACCAATATGGCGTCACCTAAATCCGAGCCCAGCTGTGATTTTGTTATTTTATTTCCTTAATTAGGATTTAGTATAAATAGCAGTTTTTAGGGATTTTAAAGAGGGAAGTTTTCATTATTTAGAACAAGAATTTTGGAGGGAGAAACACACACATTGTTCTCTTTTGCCAATTATTTTTAGTTTCTTTCTTATCAACTATTCTTGGGTTTCTAACTTGGGATTTAATTGAAGAAATTATTTGTTATTTTCCATCTATACGTAAGTTTATCATTATCATCATGAATTCAACTTGTGATTTCCTTCGTCAAATCATGAGTGGCTAATTTCATTAGCCGGGGTTATAGGATCCAATTATTAGGGTTTGATATGATGTTAGGTGTTTAACAGATTTAAAGAGTAGTAGAACATCGTGAAATTCTGTGGTTTTAACTGAAATCTAGAGGTTGCAAACATTAGATTATGTCTTAGGTTTTATTTGCTTCTAACAGAGAAATAGACTAAAGGACGGGAATTATCAACAGTGACTCGGAAGCTACCAACCTTCTGTTTAATGATTAATGTCGTAACTGGATTAATCTACCTGAGATAACATCCGATTAGATATAGATAAATTATCTAAGTTCGAGAGAATTAGATAATAAATTGTCTGGTGAGGTCGAGAGATAAGTCAGATAGTATCATAGTCAGGGATATTCTATTGTTCTACTCATTCCGAGGGTCTCTAACATTACCTGGTATCTGTCAATACCCAAAACCTTTTGTGATCATAACCTTGGTTTCCCATTTATATTTATAACAACTCTACAAATTCAGAAAGTGAAGATTGATACATTGTGAACTTTAAACCCCCAACTTTCGGAAATGATAAACTACCAGTAAAGTATTTTGTAAACAAATTGACGTTCACACCCTATTTCCTATGGGATTCGACCCCAACCTAGTTGGGTTTTATATAGACAACAATTGCTTACACCCATTCAAGAGTGTAATTTGAGCATTATCTCAATCTAATATAATCCCAAGCAGAGATTGCAGAGAATTCTCCGGTAGTCTCGAGCATCCAGTATAGTGTATCCAGTTCCTGCAACTGTGATGGAACTTGGATATTTTCTATTATGTATTCAGCAAAATCAGCAGGAAAAATATTCCTCAACAATTGTTTGTTCCACCTGTTATCGCTAACGATAGTAGCCACATTAAGAATCGACTCATCACAATAAAAATCAACTGGAGTGACGTGATATAATGCTCCAAGCCCCATCCAATTATCAAACCAAAATTGAGAAGATCCCATCCTAGGCTTCCAGTAAATTTGATGCTCAATAAAATCCCTGGCTTCTAACATTTTCCTCCAAATGTGTGACCCTTCCTTCCATAATACAATAACTGGAAATTCCTGTCTACTAATCCCGGTAACAAGCTTCACTATTTCCATCACTACAGGATCCTCAAAGTGATGCATATATATTGTACTTTTATCCTTATTGACTTTCTGCCCAGATGCCTTATCATACTCTGTGAACACCGTTATAATCAACTGTAAGGAAATAGGGCAGGAAGAAAAACAATGATGGTTTCGTCTGCATAAGCTAGGTGATTAATTTTTGGACTCCATTTAGGAAGACCAACGCTGCAAAAATACAAATCACTGTGCAGAGAATTCATACCCCTGGACATCACCTCCGCAGCCAAAATAAATAAAGTGGGAGATAGCAGATACCCCTGCTTTACTCCCCTGGAAGATTTAAAGAAACCATACGGCTTCCCATTTACCAAAACCGAGTACCAGTTGTTATTCACTATATCACAAATCATTCCGATAAACCTCTCACTGAACACCATCTTTCTTAGAACTTTCGTTAAGAAAAACCACTATAATCTATCGTAGGCTTTCTGCATGTCAAGATTTATGACTACATTAGGCCCTGCCTTTATCCTCAATCTAATGTCGGCGACTATCTCTTGGGCAAGTAAGATATTCTCTACAATGCTTCTTCCCTTCACAAAGCCAGCTTGATTAGAATATATCAACTCGGGCAAAATGCTAACTAATCTATCATGAATTACTCTTGAAAATATTTTGTTGACAAAGTTGCTTAGGCTTATCGGCCTCATGTCAAAGAGTGTGATCACCTCCTTCTTCTTTGGTAGCAACACATGATTCATGTGAGTAATAAATCTAGGCAGCTGCCGACCTCCAAAAAATTCCACAACCATTGTGCACACATCGTCTCCTACTATTTCCCAGCAACATTGGAAGAATTTTCCAATATAACCATTGAGACCTCCAGCGCTATCACCATTCAAGCCAAAAACTGCATTCTTGACTTCTTCTTTCGTTGGCCGGGCAACTAGCTCTTCATTTTTCTCTATGTTGATCATGCTAGGGACATGTTTTAGAATATAAAAGTCTGATGGAACACTTTCTTCTGTGAATTGTTTTTTGAAAAAATTCATAGCAGCATTGGCTACTTCCTCAATTGATTCTAACCACTGACCATCTTGTTGGATCCTCTTTATCTGCATCCTCCTTCTTCTGCCATTCACCTATGCATGAAAGAATCTAGAATTCCTGTCTCCCTCTTGAAACCAACTCATATTTGCTTTTTTCTTTAAAAATTCCTCTTCAATATGCATCACTCTTGTCAATTCTGGCTGGGCTTTTAACAAACTCTGTCTGTTCTGCTGCGAAGGATCGAGTTCGAATTGAACTTCCAGGACCTTGATCACATCCTCCATATTAGCAATTTTCTAAAACATGTCTCCGTAAGTTGCTTTGCTCCAACTATATAAAATTCAGATTAAACTGAACAAAAGGATTACCCACAAACTCAGAATTCCATTTTTGATGCACCACGTCCAGAAAGCTCTCGTGAGTTGTCCAAAAATTTAGAAATTTGAATGATTTCTTAACTTGTGGACTGTAAACCTTGCACTCAAGCAATAACGGAGAGTGATCGAGACAAATCTAATCAAATGAGTCACATCGCATCTCGGAAACATCTATTGGAATTCAAAATTTCCAAGGCACCTTTCCAATCTCTTAAAAATACAAGCTTTATCCATTCGACCATTTCACTATGTAAAAATGCTGCCCTTGAAGTCCAAATCAGATAAATTACATGTTTGAATGCAGTGCCTAAAATCTTCTACTTCACTGATGGATACTAGAAGCCCTCCATATTTTTCCTCCTCGTCAATAATGACATTAAAATCACCTGCGACTAGCCAAGGATCACTCATACCAGATCGCAACAAATGCATTGAATCCCATAAAGCAACCCGCTTCACCAAATCACACTTTGTGTAAACAAGTATAATTATTATCTGCTTGCTGAGTTCATTATTGAATAACTTCAAAGAAAGTTGTTGCTGCGTATCTATGAGCACTGTCACCTCACAATTCTAATCCACAAAATCACATATTTTCCCATTTATATTTGACAAAGCAGTAGGCATCCCCAACCTCCTCCTATACTTCTCAATTTTATGGGCATGTTGAAAAGGTTCTAACAAGACAATGAGATAAAACTGGTGCTTTTTATGCATTGACAGAAGCCTTTTAAAAGCTTTCTTAGTGTGCACTGATCTAATATTCTAGATAAGAGCGTTATTCATAGCTACATATTGGATTTAGACGCACTTCTCCTCGTTTGCATACCTGAAGTTGGTACGCTGTTGTGCCTTTTCTTTTTCCTTTGTTTACCACCAGATTTTCCTTTCTATATTTTCCTCGGAGATAAATCCCCTTCCCAAGAAATATTTTGAAAATTTTGAGAGGTGGATTCCTCATCTCGATCAATGCCTATAAATTCCTTATCTTAATCTCCTGGCCTTGCACTCTGAGAAACAACTAGAAGAGTAATGTTAGGTGCAAAAAGCTATCCTTGAGATTCTTTGGTATTGTTTTGTCAATTTTATTGTGCCCCTGACTGCTCCTGGTTGTTGTTAATGCTATTTTTCCTCTTCCCCTTCTTATTTGAATTTTTAGAATCTCTTTTCGATAACTGAGGATCCTCACAATCTGGCGTATCTGGTCGCACTTCAACAACGTTATTAAAATCAGTCATCTCTATTTCTTTCTTATTCTCATGCCTATCCGCATTCATACTAACAGTTATATTACCTTGCTGCACTATCGGATTTGCACCTGTATCTTCCTTGGAAATTATTTCAGGTTCTTTCACTGTCTCCCCTAAAACTAATGCTGCTGCTTGTGGCATTTTGTGGCTGGTATCAACACCTTGAACTTGCCTATTTATTTGATTCTGATCATCGCCATGTTCATCAACATTGCGATCATGTACTTCACCTTCTTATATTTTCTTGTCTCCTTTCTTTGTGGTCGACTCATATGTTTGAGACGGGATTTCTTGGCAAGACTGGTTAGTAGTAACCAATTGACCCCCATTTTCTTTGGCAAAGGCAGAAGCTACCCACTCTTTAGTGCTCTTCTCCTTAGCAGGACAACCAGTGGTATTTCTTAGCTTAAACACAGGGGCATTTGCATTTAAATTCTTAACCACATTACTTGCGTTAGTAGCGTGAACTGCTTCAACTGCAACAATTTCGTGTGGCACCTCATCCAGTTGATTATTCTCTCCATCGCCATTCTCCAAAGCTGCATATTTGTTTGAAGTTTGAAGAGGCGCACCTGGTCCCTTACCAACTTCCAGTTCCTTTCCTGTAACTACACCGTTTCCACTTTCTAAATTTTGATTTTTCCTATTATCAACCAAAGTGGTTCGATTTTGTCCTTTACTGCATTTCCAGTTTTTTTGAATATTCCCAACAACCTTGCCGCTCGATAAGATTCTAATTGGAACATTAGATTTTTTCCCGTTCATAACAGGTTGTCCTGATGATTTGGATTTACACCAGTAATTGCTTGATTATTTTTGTCACCTGATCAATGTGTCCAGCAGCAGCATGTTGATTAGTTTGCTCGACACTATCACCATCTTCTTGTTCCTCCTCATTCGGAATGTGTTCAGGGTGAAAAACTCTACACCCCTCTTCGTCATGTCCCTGCAAACAACAATGTTTGCAATACTTTGGCATAAAATCATATTAACTTTTATCCACTTGGCCCTTATTTCTCCAGTAGAAGGATTAATACATTAGATTTGGACTCTCTTTGGGTGATCTTCCAGCAAATCAACTTTCCACCTTTACACTTGCACAACTTGGATGCATTTTATTTTTTGTAGCTAAATCAACTTGGAGTGTCTTACCTACAACAGAAGCTAAAGAAAAAAGTGCCTCCTTCACAAAATAATGAGGTGGTAAAGTAGGAAAAGAAATCCATGCCATCGCAACTGACGTCTCTTCCATCGAATTAAACTAAGGGTCCCACTTTAGCGGCCTCATCTGATGATACATATGCTTGTTCTTGATGTATTATGCTGGTTTAGATAGCAATTGAATATAATCTTCAAGTTCCGTACATCTGATTAGCACATGTCGGTTGCTGTAATACCCCGTATGTTTCTAAGCTAGGAGACGAACCATTTTTCCTACGTATGAAACCTCCTATCCTATGAGTAGCATTTTAGTGCATGACTTACAATGAATATCCTAGTGATATAATAGATTATGATGCATTAATAATGTTCATATGAGTCACTTAAGGTAATACAAGCTAAGAGTTTTTGAATCCATCAAGTTTTAGTGTTTGTTTTTGTAAGGGTCATATTTGAATTAGTATAACTCAATGATAATGTGGTATTTATGCATATTTAGACCAACCAAATTGTAGAGAATTGAATTAGATTTCCAACGATACCAATTTTGCCTTAATCCAATACCCGAGCGAAAAGTTATGCCCATTTTCGTGAGAGACAGTAAGGATAGGCGATTGGTTAGGCACCGCCCAACCAAACTTAGGCGATTGGTTAGGCGCTGCCTTAGTCAGTTTCAGGTGCCAAAAACACTTCGTTTTGAGTTATTTTAAGGGTAATTAAGTCTTCTAACACTCCTTACACGTCCCTAAACTTAACCCAACGAAATATATAGGTTCTAAACATATTACAACCCTATTAACATCTCAAAGCTCATCATCCAAGAGCAATAAAAGAGAAAAACAACTAGGGTTGTATAATTAATCTTGAAGATCCAATTTCAAGGAATTCCTCCGTCAATCATCAAAAACCTCTCTTCCAAGGTATGTGTAGTGTTCATCCACGGATTTCTTTCGTCCGTAGAGTTCAAGAATCAATCTTTAAAATACAAAAGCTTGGTTGATTGTGGTGATATGATCATACCTATGTTGATTCTTATTTGTTTTTCTATATAATAGTATCGTGACTGCATATCTCATGAAAGTTATGTTGTTAGTTGAAAAACATGATCTTTGGATGGATTGATAGAATGCAAGTATGAAATCCATCTATGCCTTAAAGAATGCATGCAAGGTGTTTGATAAAATGCCTAGTATGTTAGAACTTCATATTTACATGATTTCATGATATCTAAATAACAAGTTCATGTTAGTCATACACTCCAATATGAATTTTCATTCAAATTATATGTTGTTATTGTTGTGGTATAAAACATGTATGATAATGGAGATATACATTATGTACACAAAATATATCCATGCTTTCCCTACCATGTTTGAGATGTTGAATAAATACATGAAGGATAATATCCCCAAATCATTACAATATGAACTAAATGTTACATCTTGCTGTTTCCTTATTCTTGAATGGTTTCCATGCAATTGCTATGAATAGTATATGTTGTCGGAATGCCCATGATATTAGAATATGAGATTTATGACTTGATTATAAGCATTCCTATTAATGATAGATATTATGATGACCATGTACTTCATGAAATCCTCCACTCATGTATTATGGATTTTTATTGATGGTCGTGTACTCAAGAAATTCAAGTTGTGTCAGTTTCCTTCCATCGAGTCCTGGGGGTACTTGTACCCGAAAAATATAGCTATATGCCTAGAGTCATGTCATGTTTTCACGATACTCTCAGTCAAGCCATGATTTATAGAATTCGGTCAGTCATGTGACTCAGGAAAACTCAGAAATCTCAGTAATCTCAGTAGTCCAATAATCTCAGTAACCTCAGCAACCTCAGTATTCACAGTCAAACTTAATAACTTCAGTACTCTCAACCAGTCCTCAGAGCTCAGTACATTCCATCAGTCATCGGAATCTAGTAAACTTAGTTTAGCTCTACTAAAAAATACCACTAGTATTAGTCTAGTTAATCAGTATCAGTTTAGCTAATCAGTTCAGTTCAGTTATTCAGTTTAGAAGTTAGCACCGAGTGAACCCAAGGATGGGAACTCACCTCCAGTTCAGGGTGTGATTCTTCGTAGTCATCCTTGTGTTCCAGAACTACATAGCCAATGTAGGTTGAGATATCTTAACCCATCAGATTAGGGTTGATGAGGTGGATTAACCCATCAGTTTAAGGTTCCCACCATTCATATTGAGTACTTGCTAGTATAGGGTTTTCAAAACTGTCCTTACCAGTGGCACGGTATTGACACCCCTCCAGTCGGGGCAGAAATTGGACCCCAGCTTAGCTATTATAGCATATTTGGGGCATGTCGATTAGATAAATACTTCCCACAGTTTCAGTTACAGAGTTCAGGACTATCAGCTATAGCTACCCAGTCTCAGTAAAGAACTCAGATAGCTCTTCAGATGTTAATATATCAGTGCTGTCAGATACAGTCAACTCAGAAATAGAATGAAACTCAGATAGTTTCCTTTAGATTTATGGACTGTTAGATATAGTCACTTATGCTATCAATCACAACAGTTATCAGAACTCATGCTATCAGTACTCAGCTTCAGGACTGTTAGATACAATCAATCAGACCAGTTCTTCATAATTCGAACTGTTAGAAACAATCATTCATTTATCAGTAATGCAATATCAGTCTCTTAGTATTTAGTAATACAGTATCAGATCCATCACTTATTAGTGATTTACATACCAATATCAGTAAACTCAGTCTTTTAGAATCTCATTATCATTACACTCATGTTGTCTGTATTCAGACTCAGTAGCCCATATCTCCACGAGTTCAGTTACAGTTATGTATGCATGTATGTACTCTCACGTTTATATCAGTCAGTATTGTCCATGAATATAACCCTTTGCATTTAGCCTACTTCACTCGTATACTCAGTATATTCAGACATACTGACGCATTTGTTCTATGGTGATTTCTCTTATGTTATGCCATAGGTTCAGAGGCATGAGCTCCAAATCAGCAGTAGATTCCAGGATCATCAGTCAGAGATAGATGTGAGTCCTCATACTTTGAGGACATAATGATTTCATTTCTATTTTAGTTTTCAGTGTATTTTAGTAGTTGGAGTTAGTTGGGGACATATCCCATCAACTCCTTAGTTAGTTCAGTTAGAGGCTTTCAGACTAGATGTCAGATTAGATGTTTAGACTTCAGTATTTATGTTTTGTTTTGGTATAGTTATACCATATTTTTCAAATATGTATTAGTATTGAACCTTATGGCCTTACAGTTTATGTTTCCGTATATTTTATGAGATATTATGCAGTTTACAAGTACAGATATCAGTCATGGATTAGGTTGTGGTCTTTTGAGGTCATGAGCATCGTGTAGCATTTCGATTTAGAAAATTGGGGCATTACAAACTTGGTATCAGAGCCTAAGGTTCAACAGTGTCCTAGGAAGTCTGAAAGCTGCATCAAGTAGAGTCTTGTACATGGGCGTATTGTGCACCACACTTATGTGCAGGAGGCTTTGAGATGTTTTAGGAATAGTTTCCCTTCTTTCATGTCTTAAGATCATGCTATAGCAAGTTTCTCTAAGGAAACCATGTAAATTCCTATCATGCACCCCTCATGTTTACTTTACCTTACTTTTAAGGTAACAGAAATAGTGAAGTTCAAAGTCCTAAAGATAGAGATTTCTCAGACACTCTCTATAGTCAGTTATGGGATTAGCCACAAACTCAAATAGTATCCCATCAGTTCATTATTGTTCCAAGGTCGTACAGATTTTATTCATGATCATGAGAACTCATTCTTGAACCCAGAAGTTTAGCAGTAGTAGAGTTGGGATAGCATTATTCTATTTGATCAGATTATGTATTCATGGGGATTAGATCAGTTGGCTTGAACAATACGAACTAAAAACATAAGTTTATTGACTCAAAATTTAGCATGAAGGTATGAATGTGATATTAGAAGTATATGAGGAAACAAAATTAGATGATGTATTTAGTAGGACAGGAAGGTGTTGAACATAATGTAGGTATGTGATGGTAGATAAAGTACCAAAGCCAGGCCCTTAGATTTCAGTAGTAGAGCCATTATGTATAGAAAGCAGTAAGGGAAGACAATTCCAAACCCATTCTCATCTCAATGTAGAGTTTTTCACTTCAGCTACCTACTCTATGGTTACGAACCAGAAAGCAAATATTGTAGTCTCTTTTTGTTCCACATTGGGTTGGAATCAACTTTTGCAAATCATGTATTTCTGGCCAGCTATAAGAAATTTTTTTAAAAATTGCTTATTGGAGATTTTCATGAATTATAATGTGCTGCACTTTATCGAAAATCCACTGCACTGTGGGTTTTCCATGATGGAAAATAATACGTTTTATAGGGATTGCGGGGATGGACTGTTTTGGTGGATTTTGTGTGATGAGTTGTAGAATTTGAGCATAATTTAGGGTGGGGGTGGGATAGAAACCCTCAGAAGGAGGCTGCCCAGTGGCCTGAGCAGCCATGAAAGGGCTGCCAAGGAGAAGAAAAAATCACCAGAAAAGAGAGAGAAAGAGGGTTTTCGGGTTTAGGGTTTAGGGTTCAGGCAAGGATGAAAGGAAAAGGGGCTCGGGTGACAGATCAATAATCGATTCCGAGTGGGTAGAAGTGGAGTCAAGAAGCCTATCAACGAACATGAATCAGTTCGTTGGGGATAAGAGTTTTCTTCGTTTCGTCTTATCGAATGAGTACAAAAAGTAGAGAATAAAGCATTGGCCCGAGAAAGAATAAGCGATATGGAAGATAGACCCTCAACATTTCCTCGATCTAATGCCCCTTTTACGAGTAGAGTCGGTTTAGATTAGGAGAGGGAAAAACTTGAGATTTATGATTTCAAAAATGGTAATGCATACTCCATGGATGTAACACCCCATAAATTTTTTCGTACACTTATCGCGATTATATGGAGTCCTAAAGGCTTGCATATAGGTTAAATTAAGTTTATGGTGTTCGAAAGTATCCCATCAATAGTTGTATTTGTAGGTATTGGAATAAGCTTTCCAACGATATAAAGTTTTCCCAAAACAGAGGAGTATTTCATATAAGCGAGTACATTCGAAATTTCAAACGGTGGCCGGGAAGCCTGTGAACAGTAAATCTGCAGGAAAATTACTGCAGCTAGGCAATTATTTTTTTGGATCAACTTTAGACGATCATAACTCCTTGTACGAAAAGAACTGTGTGAGCTGCTATATATCGACGAAAATCTCCGAGATTCTTATTTCCGATGAAATTGGTTTCATCCAAATCCAATGTCTGAGTAAGGAGCTATATCCGTTTTACTACAGCCTATCAAAAAAAAAAACAGAATTGTGGGACAGATTTTTGGGTCAACTTTAAACGACCATAACTCCTTGTACAGGAAGAACTGGGTGGTATACTTTATATGAAAATGAAATCCCTTTGAATTATATTTCCAATTCAATTGGTTTCACCCAAATCCGATACCAGAGCAAAGGGTTATGATCAATTTACTTCAGCCTGTCAAAACTGTCCACTGGGGACAGATTTGGATTTATTTAAATTTTTAGGGCAAAATGGTCATTTTCTATTACCTCTTGGACGAAAATGGGTCTTTATAAACCTACACTTAGCCTCATATATATCATATATCATCCAATTATTAAGAGAAGGTGAAACCCTAGCCTAATTTCAACTTCAAATATTTTTTGATTCAACCGTAGAAAATTCGAATTGGTTCTGTAGTTGTGTTCACCATCTCGAAAGCTTCGAGAAGCACCCCATAGTTATGTAAGGAGGATTCTAAATACAAGAGTTCATTGTTAAGGTATGAATATTATTTATTCTTGATTCTTATCCATGAATAAGTATTGATAAAGGATTATGAGTATTGTCTTGATGTTGGAAGATAACTAGAAACATAGTTATGAATTGTTTTGTATAAACTGTTAGTAGTAAATTATGGAAGTTGTTGTATTGGATTATGGAGGATGAATTGTGGTGATATATCATTATATTGGTGGTTATGTATGCCTAGTGATCATGTTGGTATTGGATGGTGATTAAGAAGGGAAATAAAGGCTAAGAGTGATGTTGAGGGATATTTCATGAAAATGCATGATATGTGAATGTAATAAGAGTATAAGAGGATGTATGTAGCACTCTTATTGATGAGTTAAAGGATTACTTCCTGGAAATTATTTGGTGAAGTTAATACCTAAATGGTAAGGTTTGGTTGCTAATACTAGTTTGCCACAAATGACTTATTGTAGATAAGTGTTCGAAGAGTACGGGAAGTCAAGTTGGACTTGTATTGAAGTGGTTATATCAAGGTATGTAAGACATACTCTATCTAATCTTTGGCATGAATAATGACCCATGGCACTCTCAAGTAAGCTTCCAACATTGTCCTACGACACATGACACATAATAACATCATATGATCTTCGACACTACCAATTGAACTTGTTTTCACTTTTAAGATGTCCGGCTAGTCAAAAAAAATATCCTTATACTATTGTTGACTCCGAAATGGTTTAATGAGGTATCCATGATTCTCTACTTCATTTTCATGATATTGATTACCTATTTACATGTTTTTCCTATTGAGGTATCATGGTTTCAAGTTCCATAAGGTGTGACCACAAAGTAACCAATCTCAAAGATTAATTGAATTAATAAATGGGATGTCTGTATTTTAAATTGATGATATGATGTATTGTATTAGTACCACTGATCAGTTGGCCATTGTATTATAAAGTTTATGTATATATGCTATTCCAGGGGTGGTCCTTGATGTATTGTATTACTACCACTGATCAGTTGGCCATTGTATGACATATGTTATGTATTGATAAAGATTACGGGAAGTAATGATATGAAAATAATGTGCAGGTATCCCATCAGCTCTTTTAAGTGTGGTCTACTCATACTGTTTATTCACTGGTATCTGGGTTCTGTTGATCTTTTGTATCTCATCTTGATACTCACTGCCTTACATACTCAGTACATATTTCCATACTGACGTCCCTCAAGGGGGACCTGTATTCATGCCTGCAGGAACAGATACTTCAGGTCGTACACCTCCGCAGTAAGAGCCAGGACATTCTGTTGTTAGTGGTGAGCTCCAGTTGTTTCGGGGCATCCCAAGTCATTTCTATATGTATTTTTGGTATTTGTATAAAAGTCTTTTGTGGGTGGGAGTTTGTCCCGACCCTAACTCAGTTGTGTATCTATGTAGAGACTTTTGTAGACATATTGTACACCAATAGGAGTGTTTGGTTGATAGACGTGATGGCTCTAACGGCCAATTACTGTTTATATATATATATATATATATATATATATATATATATATATATATATATATATATATATATATATATATATATTTATGCGTATCTGTTGGGCTGATACCGGTATTGTTTTCTTCTATTTACAACGAAGTGCTGGCCAAATTTCTAATTTTCATAAGTAATGTAAATGTGAAAGTATATGTTATGAACAGGTTCTCCCAGGCCTCCTCAGCTACGGGTGCCAGTCCGCTCCAATGGGATTTGGGGTATGACAGAAGTGGTATCATAGAAGTTCATCCTAGTGAGTCTACAAAGCCGTGTCTATGTAGAATCTCGTTTATCGGTGTGTTGTGCACCACATCTATAAACAGGAGGCTATTGGACATTTAGGGATTGTTTCCACTCTCCATTTCTTAGATCGTGCAATAGAGCCCATATTAGAGATAAAGTCATAATCGATCGCTTAATCCAATTGTTTTTTTTATTATAGTAACGATGTCGGTTACAAGGAGAAACAATAAGTGGAAGCGAGTGGATGTAGTGGCCGGAGAAGGTACTAGTAAGTCACCACCGGCACAAGCTGAACAAAGTGAGTCTCAAGCTGAGCATATATCAGGAGCTTCTTCTCCTCCGGAAGGGCCATCTATTAATACTGTTGATCGAGATTTGAGGGATGCAGTACAACTTCTGACACGTATAGTTGCCGGTCAAGTTCAAGGGCAAGCTATTCCTACCATGGGTTCTAGTGGTGCGGATAGAGCAGCTAGCCTTCGGACACAGGATTTTCTGAAATTGGATCCTCCTACTTTTATCGGATCAGATATTAACGAAGACCCGCAGGACTTTGTCGATCAAATCCGAAGGGCTCTAGATGTTATGCACATATCCGGTAGAGAGATGGTTGAGCTAGCAGCATATAGATTGAAAGGAGAGGCTATATTATGGTATGAGGATCGGAAACGATCTAGGGGTATTGATGCACCTCCAACTACGTGGGGAGAGTTCAAAGATGCATTTATTGATCATTATCTTCCATTTGAGACTCGTCAGGCCCGTGCAGATCAATTCTTAAATCTTCGTCAGGGTAATATGAGTGTAAGGGAGTAGTCTTCGATTTAACTCCTTGTCTTGATATGCTTCTAATGTGGTAGCTAATATGGATGACAGAGTTCATCACTATGTGGATAGATTGGAACCATACTTGGTTAGAGATTGTACCATTGCTTCTTTGAACAAGGACATGGATATAGCGAGGATACAAGCTTTTGCTTAGAAGATGGAAGATCAGAGGCAAAGAAGAAGAACCCAGGAATCAGAAAAAAGATATTCTAAGAGGACCAGAGCGATAGGGCAGTTTATGGCATCTCAGGGAGGCTTTAGGCCTTCGTTCTCTCATAGATTGCCTAGCCCATTATCTTCTTATCCGGCAATTAGTGCTCCACCACAATTTCAAAGGTTCAGAGGTAATTAGTTCGGGCAAAGCAGTGAAAATCAGAGTTCGCAAACAGTGGGGTATCAAGGGTAAGGGAGTATGAGTCAATTGAGACCTCCACGACACCCGTGCCCCATATGTAGAAGATTTCACTTTGGCAAATATCGGCTTGGAATGAACAATTGCTTTTGGTGCGGTAGGCCGGCGCATATGGCTAGAGATTGCCCACGCAGTACCACAGGTGGTATAACACGACCTAACGGATCAGTTGTTACGTCATCATCGGTGCCTCCTTTGAGTAGGGGTGCACAACCTATGGGTCACAGTAGAGGTGATAGAGGAGCAGCTTGTTCTAGCGGAGCTCAGAACCGTGTGTATGCCCTAGTAGATCGGCAGAATTTAGAGGCTTCTCCAGACATGGTTACAGGTACGTTGTCCATCTTTGCATTTGATGTGTATGCCTTAATTGATCCTGGTTCTACATTATCGTATGCTACTCCTTTGGTTACGGGAAGGTTCGGGAGAACACCCGAATTATTAACCAAGCCATTTGAAGTATCAATGCCAGTGGGGGAATCTCTTATAGCTAGGAATGTTTATTGAAATTGTGTTGTGAATATTTGTGGTCGTGATACGATGGCCGATCTTGTTGAGTTAGAAATGGTAGATTTTGATGTTATTACGGGCATGGATTGGTTAGCGTCTTGTTATGCTACAGTAGATTGCCGTTCTAAGAAGGTGTATTTCCATTTCCCAAATGAGGCAGTCCTTGAATGGAAGGGTAATGTTGGCGCGCCGAGAGGTAGATTTATTTCTTACTTTAAGGAAATAAAAATGATTTCCAAGGGGTACATATACCATTTGGTTAGAGTAAGGGATACAGAGGCAGAGCCGCCAACTTTTCAGACCATTTCGATTGTGAATAAATTTCCTGAAGAACTACCAGGTTTACCTCCTGAACGAGAAGTGGAGTTTGGTATTGATATATTGCCATACACACAACCAATCTCAGTTCCTCCTTATAGAATGGCACCAGCAGAGTTGCGAGAATTGAAAGAGCAACTGAAAGACTTGCTAGAGAAGGGATTCATCAGGCCTAGTATGTCCCCTTGGGGAGCACCAGTATTGTTTGTGCATAAGAAAGATGGTTCGCTGAGGATGTGTATTGACTATCGTCAATTGAATAAGGTGACTATCAAGAATAAATACCCTCTTCCCCGAATTGATGATTTATTTGACCAGTTTCAGGGTGCCCAGTGTTTTTCCAAGATTGACTTGAGATCAGGCTATCATCAAGTGAGAGTCAAGGATAAAGATATACCCAAGACAACTTTTCGAACACGGTATGGCCATTATGAATTCCTGGTTATGTCATTCGGGCTGACAAATGCACCCGCAGTTTTTATGGATCTGATGAATAGGTTGTTTAAGCCGTTTCTAGATGTGTTCGTGATAGTTTTCATAGATGATATTCTGGTCTACTCTAGATCAGAAGAGGACCATGTTAATCACTTGAGGCAGGCGTTGCAGATTCTTCGTGATCGTAAGTTGTATGCGAAGTTTTCTAAATGTGAGTTTTGGCTCAAGTCAGTGGCATTTTTGGGCCATATTGTATCCAGTGAAGGCATAAAAGTTGACACTCAGAAGATTGAGGCTGTGAAGAATTGGCCAAGACCCACGACGCTTACGGAGATTCGTAGTTTCCTCGGGTTGGCAGGTTATTATAGAAGGTTTGTTGAAGTTTTTTCTTCTATTTCTGCACCCTTGACTAAGTTGACGCATAAATCCTCCAAGTTTCAATGGAATGATGCCTGTGAAAAGAGTTTCCAAGATCTAAAGAGCAAGTTGACTTCTACACCGGTATTGGTACTTCCTGAAGGCACAGAAGGGTATGCAGTGTACTGCGATGCTTCGAGAAGTGGATTAGGATGCGTATTAATGCAACATGGTAGAGTAATAGCCTATGGCTCTAGACAATTGCGACCACATAAGAGGAATTATCCCACACATGATCTTGAGCTAGCTGCAGTTGTATTTTCTTTGAAGATATGGAGCCACTACTTATATGGGGTTCATGTTGACATATATACCGATCATAAGAGCCTGCAATATATCTTCAGTCAGAAAGATCTAAACATGAGGCAGTGGAGATGGCTTGAATTGTTGAAAGATTACGATGTTAATATCTTGTAACATCCATGGAAAGTGAATGTGGTAGTGGATGTACTGAGTCGTAAGTCTAAAATGGCATCTATAGAAAAGCAGGGGATGATTAAGGATCTTAACCAACTAGCTAATTTGAGAGTTCGACTTTTCAAAACTCCAGATGAAGAGGTTATTATACGTAATGCAGCGGAATCTTTATTGATAGCTGAAGTGAAAGAGAAGCAGTATGCAGATCCAATTTTATTGCAGATTAAGGAGGATATGCAGAGTGGCACGACAAAGGCATTTGAGCTTACGCGAGAAGGAGTGCTTCAGTGTCAGAATCGTTTATGTGTACCTGATGTAGTTGAGCTAAGAAAGAGAATTATGACAGAAGCACACTGTTCAAGGTATTCCATCCATCCAGGGTCGACTAAGATGTATCAAGATTTGAAAACAATATATTGGTGGAATGACATGAAGAAGAATATTGCCGAATTTGTAGCTGAATGTCCGAATTGTCAAAGAGTCAAAGTAGAACACCAGAAACCTTGTGGTTACATGCAATGTATAGATCTTCCAGTCTGGAAGTGGGACAAGATCAATATGGATTTCATCACGGGTTTGCCTCGTACATATCGGAAGTTTGATTCCATATGGATGATCATTGATAGGCTTACTAAATCTGCGCACTTCTTACCAGTTAAGACAACTTATATGGCGGAAGAGTATGCAAAGTTGTATATTAAGGAGATCGTTTGGTTACATGGAGTTCCAATTTCCATTATATCCGATCGAGGAGCCCAATTTACCACGAATTTCTGGAAGTCTTTTCAAAGGAGTTTGGGGACACAAGTAAATCTAAGTACGGCTTTTCATCCTCAAACGGACGGACAAGCGGAACGTACCATCCAGACACTTGAAGATATGCTACGAGCATGTGTATTAGATTTCAAAGGCAACTGGGACGATCACCTACCTCTTATCGAGTTTGCCTACAATAATAGGATGGTTTGAAGCAGGTGATGCGGTCTTGTTTGGACCGGATCTTGTTTATCAAGCAATGGAGAAGGTTAAAGTGATCCAACAACGGCTTGAAATAGCTCAAAGTCGACACAAATCTTATGCGAATGTTAGAAGAAGAGGACTTGAGTTTTCTATCGAAGATTGGGTATTCTTGAAAGTATCACCAATGAAAGGAGTGATGAGGTTTGGCAAGAAAGGAAAGTTAAGTCCACGATACATAGGTCCGTACAAGATCATTCAAAGATTTGGACAAGTTGCTTATGAGTTAGAGCTACCTCAAGAGCTCTCAACAGTTCATCCCGTATTTCATGTTTCGATGCTTCGCAAGTACATCGGATATCCATCGCACATCACAACTACGAAAGATGTACAAGTTACAGAAGATCTCACTTTTGAAGAAATACCTATTGCTATTCTTGATCGCCAAATTAAAAAGATAAGGAATAAAGAGATAGCATCGGTAAAAGTACTTTGGAGGAATCACCAAGTTGAGGAGATCACATGGGAAGCCAAGGAAGCGATGAAGATTAAGTACCCTTACCTATTCAACGATGAGGAGGAAGTTCATGAGACGGAAGAAGAACAATAACAAGTAAGTGTTTACTTTTATGCAGGTATGTTATGATGATGAATATGTTAATTGTAAGCTTGGACATGTCTTAATTGAGTAACTATGCTAACATTCGAGGACGAATGTTCTTAAGGAAGGAGAATGTAACACCCCGTAAATTTTTTCGTACACTTATCGCGATTATATGGAGTCCTAAAGGCTTGTGTATGGGTTAAATTAAGTTTATGGTGTTCGGAAGTATCCCGTCAATAGTTGTATTTGTAGGTATTGGAATAAGCTTTCCAACGATATAAAGTTTTCCCAAAACAGAGGAGTATTTCATATAAGCGAGCACATTCAAAATTTCAAAACGGTGGCCGGGAAGCCTGTGAACGGTAAATCTGCAGGAAAATTACTGCAGCTAGGCAATTATTTTTTTGGATCAACTTTAGATGATCATAACTCCTTGTACGAAAAGAACTGTGTGAGCTGCTATATATAGACAAAAAGCTCCAAGAGTATTCTTTCCGATGAAATTGGTTTCATCCAAATCCAATGTCTGAGTAAGGAGCTATACCCGTTTTACTACAGCCTACCAAAAAACAAAACAGAATTGCGGGACAGATTTTTGGGTCAACTTTAAACGACCATAACTCCTTGTATAGGAAGAACTGGGTGGTATACTTTATATGAAAATGAAAGAACTTTTAATTATATTTCCAATTCAATTGGTTTCACCCAAATCCGATACCGGAGCAACGGGTAATGATCGATTTACTTCAGCTTGTCAAAACTGTCCACTAGGGACAGATTCGGATTTATTTAAATTTTTAGGGCAAAATAGTCATTTTCTATTACCTCTTGGACGAAAATGGGTCTTTATAAACCTACACTTAGCCTCATATATATCATATATCATCCAATTATTAAGAGAAGGTGAAACCCTAGCCAAATTGCAACTTCGAATTTATAGACACGTAACCGACTTTATAGCAGTAACCAGTTTATGGATGAGTGCTCTTGGAGTAGTCGGTCTGGATATGAATCAGAGAGTCTGGGGGTGGCCCCATGTCTCGGGTATATTTTGGGCCCAAAATCCACCAAGGCGTGCCACGGAGGCTTGGGAGCGGCCTAGTTTGGGTTGTTTGTGTGGATGAGGCAATTTGGGGTTCAAATGGGTAAAACGGGGCAAACTAGCCATTTTTAGGATGGGGTCGTGTACCGCTACCTATGAGCCCGGGGGTGGGCCCATGGCTTAGGCATTTTTTGGGCTCAAAATTGCTCGAGGTGTTCCAGGGAGGTTTAGCAGTGGCCTAGTATGGGCCATTTGTATGGATGAGGCTAATTTGGGCTTCAAACAGGCGAAATAGGGTGAACTAGCCCTTTTCATGTTGGGCTAGTGTACCACCACCTGAGAGATCGGGAATAGTCCTATGGATCGAGCGTCTTTTGGGCACAAAATCAACTGAGGTATGCTAGGGAGGCTTGAAAGCGGCCTAGTGTAGGCCGTTTGTATGGATGAGGAAAATTTAGTATTTGAATGGGAGAAATGGGGTGAATTGGCCATTTTTAGGCTGGGGTCGTGTACCGCTGCCTACGATTCCGGGTGTGGGCACATGGATCGGGTGTCATTTCGGCCCAAAATCGACCGAGGCATGCCAGGGAGGCTTGGAAGTGGCCTAGTGTAGGCCTTCTGTGCCGATGAGGTAAATTTAGGGTTCAAATGCACTACACATGGAGAACTGGCTATTTTCAAGCTAGGGGTCATGTACCGCCGCCTATAAGCTCAAGGTGGGCCCATGGATCAGGTCTTATTTAAGCCCAAAATCAATCGAACCTTGCCAGGGAGGCTTGAGAGAAGCCTAGTTTAGGCCATTTGTGTAGATGAGGAAAATTTGGGGTTCAAACGGGTAAAACAGGGAGAACTGACCATTTTCAAGCTGGGGTCGTGTACCACCGCCTAGGAGCTCAGGGGTGCGCCCAGTGCTAGTGTGTTTTTTGAGCCTAAAATCAATTGAGGTATGCCAGAAAGGCTTTAGAGTGGCCTATTATGGGCCGTTTGTATGGATGAGGTCAATTTAGTATTCAAACATGTAAAACAGTAAGGCATCATTTAGGCCCAAAATCGACCGACGCATGCAAGAGAGGCTTGGGAGTGGGCTAGTGTGGGCTGTTTATGTGGATGAGGCCAATTTGGGGTCCAAACGGGAGAAAAGAAGCCAACTGGCCATTTTTAGGCCGGGCTCATGTACCTCCGCCTACAAGCCTGTGGGTGGGCTCGTGGTTTAGGCTTTTTTGGCCCCAAATTGACCTTAGGAGCAGTCTATTATAGGCTATTTGTGTGGATGAGGCCAATTTGGTGTTCAAATGGGATAAATGGGAAAAACTGGCCATTTTAAAGCTAGGCTCGTATACCCCCGCCTATGAGCCCGGGGGTGGGCCCGTGGTTCGGGCATCATTTGAGCCTAAAATTGACCAAGGTGTGCCAGAGAGGCTTGGGAGTTACCTAGTATGGGTCGTTTGTATGGATAAGGCCAATTTGGGGTTGAAATAGGCAAAATGGGGTGAACTGTCCATTTTAAGGCCAGGCTCATGTACCGCTGCCTATGATCCCCGGGGTGGGCCTGTGGCTCGGGCGTCTTTTGGGCTAAAATCGACTAAGGGATGCTAGGGAGGCTTGGGAGTGGCCTAGTATGGACCGCTTGTATGGATGAGGCTAATTTAGGGTTCAAATAGGCCAAATGAGGCAAACTGGCCATTTTCAGGCTGTGGTCATGTATCGCCCGCCTACAAGCCCGAGGGTGGGCCCATGGCTCAAGTATCTTTTGTGCCAAAAATTGATTGAGGCATGCCTGGGAGGATTGGGACCGGCCTAGTGTGGGTTTTTTGTGTAGATGAGGCCAATTTAGGGTTCAAACGGGCGAAATTGGCGAATTGGTTATTTTCAGGTCGAGCTCGTGTACCACCACCTACGAGCCTAGGGGTGGGACCATGGCTCGGGTATCTTTTAGGCCTAAAATTGACCGATGTATTCCAGGGAGGCTTGGGAGCGGCCTAGTGTGGTCCGTTTGTATGGATGAGGCCAATTTGGGGTTCAAATGGGTGAAACAGGGCAAACTGGCCATTTTCACGCTGGGGTCATGTACCGTTGCCTATGACCACGGAGGTAGGCCCATGGCTCGGGCATAGTTTGGGCCCAAAATCATCGAGGTGTTCCAAGGAGTTTTAGAAATGGCCTAGTGTGGGACGTTTGTGTGGATGAGTCCAATTTCGGGTTCAAACGGGCGAAACAGGGCGAACTGGCAATTTTTAAGCCGAGCTCATGTACCGCCGCCTAGAAACTCGGGGGTGAGCCTATGAATTAGGTATTTTTGGGCCTAAAATCGACCGAGGTATGCCAGGGAGGCTTGGGAGTAGCCTAGTATGGGCCTTTTATATGGATGAGGTCAATTTGGGGTTCGAACAGGCAAAATAGGGAGAACTGGCCATTTTCAGGCCGGGCTCATGTACCGCCTATGAGCCGTTTGTATGGATGAGGCCAATTTGAGGTTCAAACGGGTGAAATAAGGCAAACTAGCCATTTTTAGGCCAGGCTCATGTACCACCTTCTACGAGCCCAAAAGTAGGCCCATGGCTTGAGCGTCTTTTGGGCCCATAATTGACCGAGATATTCCAGGGAAGCTTGGGAGACACCTAGTGTGGGCGGTTTGTGTTGATGAGGCCAATTTTTAGTTCAAAGGGGAGAAATGGGGTGAATTGGCCATTTTCAGGCCGGGGTCATGACTGCCGCCTATGAGTTAGTGGTGGGCCTATGGTTCGGTTGTATTTTTGGCCCAAAATCGACCGAGGCATGCCAGGGAGGCCTGTGAGTGGCCTAGTATGGGATGTTTGTGTGTATGAGGCCAAATTTGGGTTCAAACAGGAAAAACTGCCCTTTTTCAAGTCGGGCTCATGTACCCCCTCCTACGATCCTAGGAGTGGGCCCATGGATCGAGAGTTATTTGGAACTAAAATCGACCGAGGCATGCCAGGGAGTCTCGGGAGTGGCCTAGTATGGGTCCTTTGTATGAATGAGGGTAATTTAGGGTTCAAATGAGCGAAACGGGGTGAACTGTCCATTTTCACGTTGAGGTCGTGTACCACCATTTACGAACCTGGGGGTGGGCCCATAGTTTGGGTTTTTTAGGGCCTAAAATAAATCAAGGCGTGCCAGGAAGGCTTGGGAGCATCCTATTTGGTCCGTTTGTGTGGATGAGGCCATTTTATGGTTCAAACTGGCAAAACAGGGCAAACTAGCAATTTTTAGGGCGGGCTCATGTACCGCCGCCTACGAGCCTAGGGGTGGGCTCATGGCTCGGGTATCTTTTGGATAAAAAATCTATTGAGGCATGACAGCGAGGCTTGGGAGAAGCCTAGTGTGGGACGTTTGTGTGGATGAGGCTAATTTGGGGTTCAAATAGGCAAAAAGGGGTAAACTGGCAATTTTTAGGCTGTCGTCATGTACCACCTCCTATTATCTCCGGGGTAGGCCTATGGGTCGGGCGTATTTTGGGTCCAAAATCAAATGGGTCATGCCTGGGAGGCTTGGGAGTGTCCTAGTCTGGTCTGTTTGTATGGATGAGGCCAATTTAGGGTTCAAACAGACAAAATGGGGTGAACTAGCCATTTTAAGGCTAGGCTTGTGTACCGCCAACTACGAGCCTGGGGTGCGCCAATGGCTCAGCATATTTTGGGCCCAAAATCTACTAAGGCATGCCAAGGAGGCTTGTGAGCGGGCTAGTATGGTCCGTTTGTGTAGATGAGGCCAATCTGGGGTTCAAATGGGTGAAACGGGGCAAACTGACCATTTTTAGGCCAGGGTCGTGTACCGCTTGCCTACGAGCATGGGTGTTGGCCCATGGATTGAGCATCTTTTAATCCCAAAATCTCTCGAGGCATTCCAGGGAGGATTAGGAATGGCCTAGTGTAGGCCGTTTGTGTGGATGAGGTCAATTTAGGATTCAAACGGGAAAAATGGGTCAAACTGACAATTTTTAGGCTGAGCTCGTGTACCGCCGCCTATGAGATCTAGGGTGGGCCTGTGGCTCGGGTGTCTTTTGGACACAAAATTGACTGAGGCATCCCAGGGAGGCTTAGAAGCGGCCTAGTGTAGGCCGTTTGTGTGGATGAGTCCAATTTGGGGTTCGAATTGTAGAAACGGGGCGAACTGGCCATTTTTAGACTGGGGCCGTGTACTGCCGCCTACGAGCCCAGGTATGGGCCCATGGATCAGCGTCATTTGGGTCTAAAATCGACCGAGGCATTCTAGGGAGGCTTGAGAGTGGCCTAGTATAGGCCTTTTGTGTGGATAAGGTCAATTTGGGTTCAAATGGGCTAAATGGGGTGAACTGTCCCTTTTTAAGCTAGGGTCGTGTACCACCGCCAACGAGCCCAGGGGTGGGCCCATGGCTCGAGCCTCGTTTAGGCCCAAAATAGATTGAGGCTTACCAGGGAGTCTTGGGAGCGGCCTAGTATGGGCCGTTTATATGGATGAGAAACATTTGGGGTTCTAATGGGCAAAACAGGGTGAACTGGCTATTTTTAGGCTGGGTGGTGTATCACCGCTTGCGAGACCGAGGTGGGCCCTTGGATTGGGTGTCTTTAAACTCCAAAATCTACCGAGGCATTCCAAGAAGGGTTGGGATCTTCCTAGTGTTAGCCGTTTGAGTGGATGAGTCCAATTTAGGGTTCAAATGGGCAAAATGGGGTGTACTAGCCTTATTCAAGCTGGGGTCGTGTATTACCGCCTATGAGCCCAGGGGTGGGCCCGTGGCTTGGTTGTCTTTTGGGCCTAATATTGACTGGGGTGTGCCAGAGAGGCTTTATAATAGCCTAGTTTTGGTCGTTTGTGTGGATGAGGATAATTTAGCATTCAAACATGTAAAATGGTGTTAACTGGCCATTTTTAGGCTGGGGTCGTGTACCGCCGCCTACGAGCCCAGAGCTAGGCTCGTGGCTCGGGCATTATTTAGGACCAAAATTGACCGAGGCATGAAAGAGAGGCTTGGGAGCGGCCTAGTGTGGGCTATTTCTTTGGATGAGGCCAATTTAGGGTTCAAACGGGTGAAATGGGGCCAACTGGTCATTTTTAGGCTGGGCTCATGTACCGTCGCCTACGAGCCTATGGGTGGCCCTTAGTTTGGGCATTTTTAGCCCCAAATCAACCTTCGGAGCAGCCTAGTGTGGGCTATTTGTGTGGATAAGGCCAATTTGGGGTTAAAACAAGCAAAACGAGGTAAATTGGCCATTTTCAAGCCAAGCTCGTGTACCCCTACCTACTAGCCCGAGGGTGGGGCCGTGGATCGAATGTCATTTGAGCCTAAAATTCACTGAGGTATGCCAGGGAGGCTTGGGAGCTACCTAGTATGGGCCATTTGTGTGGATTAGGCCAATTTGGGGTTCAAATGGGCAAAATGGGGTGAACTGGGAATTTTTAGGCCGGACGCATGTACCGCCGCCTACAAGCTCGGGAGTTGGCCTGTAGCTCGAGCGTCTTTTGGGCAAACATTTCCCGAGGCATGCTAGGGAGGCTTGGGAGTGTCCTACTATGGGCCGTTTGTGTGGATGAAGCTAATTTGGTGTTCAAATAGGCAAAACGGGGCAAATGGGTCAAAATTGACTTACGCATGAAAGGAAGGCTTGAGAGCAGCCTAGTATGGGTAGTTTCTATGGATGAAGCCAATTTGTAGTTCAAATGGGTGAAATGAGGTGAACTGATCATTTTTAGGCCGGGGTCATGTACCGCTGCCTACGAGAACGAGGGTGGGCCCATGGATCGGGCATATTTTTGGCCCAAAATTGCTCGAGGCATTTAGGGGAGTCTTAGGAATGGCCTAGTATGGGCTATTTGTGTGGATGAGGCAAATTTGGGATTCAAACGTATGAGACAGGGTGAACTGGCCATTTTGAGGCTGGGCTCGTGTACTGCCGCCTACGAGCTCGAGGGTGGGCTTGTGGATCGGGCGTTTTTTTGCCAAAAATTGACCGAAGAGTGTTAGGGAGGCTTGGTAGCATCCTAGTGAGGGCCATTTGTGTGGATGGGGCAAATTTGGGGTTTGAATGGGTAAAATGGGGTGAACTGGCCATTTTCAGGCTAGGCTCGTGTACCGCCGCCAATGAAATTGGGGGTGGGCTTGTGGATCAAGAGTGTTTTGGGCCTAAAATCGATTGAGGCATGCTAGGGAGGAGTGGGAGCATCCTAGTGTGGGCCGTTTATGTGGTTGAGGCCAATTTAGGGTTCAAACTGGCGAAATAGGGTGAACTGGACATTTTAAGGCTGGGCTCGTATACCGCCGCTTACGAGCCGAGGGGTGGGATGATTTGCTAGATTTTTTGAGCATATTTAAGACTTTTTAACTTGAAATAATTGTAAGTTCTTAAGTAATTATTGGTGTTTTTGATATTATTTCTTAAGATTTTGTAGGAAAGTCAAGATGCATGGAAATAAATAACGGTGGAGCAAAAGAGTAAAATCTGGTACCAGTAAGTTAATATGAGTCTGATGACATTTCTTACAAGCCGTCAGAGATGTGGTAACCTACCAGAAAAAGGCATCAGGAAGAACAGTGAAAAATAGTTGCTTGATGAAGGTGACGACATTCTTAATATGTCGTCACAAGTGTGGTAAGCCATCAGAATATGCCGTCAAGTGAGGCAGAACATGGTGAAATAAGCTAAAGGTCTGATGAAATTTTCTACACGCTGTCACAAGTTTGGTAAGCCATCATAGGACATCGTCAGTGTGAGGCAGAACAGGTCAAGATGGCATGACTTCTGACGACATATCTGAGACGCCGTCAGAAGCCTGACGACCAACACCAATATGGTGTCACCTAAATCCGAGCCCTGCTGTTATTTTATTACCTTAATTAGGCTTTAGTATAAATAGAATCTTTTAGGGTTTTTTTAAGGGGGGATTCATAATTCATCTATCAGACAATCAACCTAGGGAAGAGAGGGACGTAACATTGCTCTCTTACTCAAATTATTCTTCTTCTTTTTATCAACTATTTTTGGGTTTCTATTTTGTGATTCAATCGAAGAAACTACTTTTTTTTCCATCTAATCATAAGTTATCCTTATCATCATGAATTCAACTTGTGATTTCTTTCATCAAATCATATGTGTCTAATTCCATTAGCCGGGGTTATGGGATCCAAGGATTAGGGTTTGATATGATGCTAGGTGTTTAACGGATTCAAGGAGTAGTAGAACATCTTGAAATTCTGTGGTTTTAACTGAAATCTAGTAGTTGCAAACATTAGGTTATGCCTTAGGTTTTATTTGCTTCTAACGGAGAAATAGACTAGAGGACGTGAATTATCAATAGGGACTCGAAAGATACCAACCTTCTATTTAATGATTAATGTCATAACTGGATTAATCTACTTGAGATAACATCCTATTGCAAATAGATAAGTTATCTAAGTTTGAGAGAATTAGATAATAAATTTTCTGGTGAGATCGAGAGATAAGTCAGATAGTATAATCGTCAGGGATATTCTGCTGTTCTAACCATCCTGAGAATCTCTAGCATTACCTAGTATCTGTCAATTCCCAAAACCTCTGGTGAACATAGCTCTGGTTTACCATTTATATTGATTACAAACATTAATATTGAAGTGACAACATTACTTGATACTTTCAAAACCTCCATATTAATTTTAGATTTTCATACCATTTGTTTGAATTGAACTTGTAGCTATAGCTTCAAATTAGCTTATTTGCAACTCACATTGTTCCCTGTGGGTTCGAACTTGACTCCAAAGTTGTTAAATATATTGACGATGACCACCTTTCCCTAATTTGAGGTGTAAGTTGAGCGTTATCACAAATGGCGTCGTTGCCAGGGAACAATTTGGCGTATTGAGTGAGTTTGGAATTTTAGTTTACTTGCTTGAATTCAAACTTGTAAATATGTGTTGTGATTTCCTTTTTTCTTGTGTTAGGTAGATTTTCTTTATTTTTGTTTATTTCTTACTATGGCATCATGGACTGAATGTAAGTTTGATGGTTGGAAATTTTATCTGGATGATCCATGTCCATATTGTGATGGATCCCACTTTTGGAAAGATTGTAGATATGCTCCCCAGAGAGAGATATGTGCACCATCTCCATCTTACCGGGAGTATAATTGTTCTTTATGTGGTGGTCAAGATGGACATTGGAGTGATTGCCCAAATGCCCCTTCCCCCTATTGCGCTAACCCAGGTTCTAGTTCTTCATATGAGTATAACAGGTCTCATGGTCAAGAAAAGGAAGAACGAAGCACTGGAAAAAGTGACATTGAAGTTATGCTTCAACTAATGTTGGATCGTATAGACACAACGAATGATACCATATGTGACATACGTAAAGACATTAGGGCATTTAATGAGGGAAAAGAAAGGATAAAAGAGATGGATATCAAGGTCAATCATCCAAAACACTTTTCTACATTATGTTTAGATGAAATCTTGTCTGTGAAATCATTTAAAATAATGGAAGAGTGTGACAATGAAGAGAAAGATTCATATACTGATTATGACCTTGATATTGATCAACCCTTGGAGATTTCCCAACTAATCGAGCCAACCATAAGGGATGATGCCAATATTGAGGGAATGGTGCTAGAGGCAAAAGAAGAAGCCAAGTAAATCTCTTATGAAGACTCTAGACCAATTCAAAGTAAAAATGTTGAGAAGATGAATAAAAGTGAGTGTGTAGAGGATAGTGTAAATTTTGAAGTAGGATTTGTTGGGCCACAGTCGAAGCATTTTTCCAAATTATGTTTAGATTATTTCTTGTCTGTAGAATCATCTAAACTAGTGGAAGCCTGTGAAGATGAGGAACAAGAATCATATATTCTTTATTTTACACTTGATAAGCAACATAAAAACACACCTCACTTTAAGGTCAAGTTGTTTACCATGCATCATTATTACTCGGCTTCTTAATCTTTGTAACACCTCCCTATGAGTGAGGCAAGAAGATGGACTCTAAGTTGGGGTGAAATTCATATCCTCATAGTGGAGGAAAAAGCTGAGTTAGGTCATACCGCGATGTTAAACTAGGCGCTTCTTGGGAAGCAACCTAAGGTAATTTGTTGTTTGTATTCTTATTATGTGATTGACATCAGATCTTTGCACCCATGGTGCCACAGGTATGTTTCTAGCTCTCTTGTTTTTATTTGACGTGTTGGGAACAATGGATGATATTAAGTTGAGGGTGGGGATACTTGTGGGTGTTGATGTCCTCCTGGGGTTTTTGTTGTCGTGCCTCTTTTCCCCGGAGTCTTGTTCTTAGTAGAGCCGGAATATTTAGGCGTACTGTGTTTGTTTTGTGATGTGTTATGGTTAACTAGAGAAAAATAAGTATCTAGAGCAGTTGACATATTTTTGTTGATTTTTGAGACTGATAAACACCTCTCCATTGGTCTGTTTTATAACTGTGTGATATACATTTATGTGTGACCACTGTGCATCCTGTTATGGCATTAGTACTAGTGACATGATATCCATTTCTAAACAATCGCATGAACCGAATAGGTAGTAGCTTGTGATGCACCTTTGTTCCATGTGTGTGTGAGATACTACTTAGTTCCCTTTGTGTGTTAAATCCAGAACTTGCCCAGTTAGCCTTACCTTGGTTGAAAGATAGGGGTTAGGAAAGGATCATAGGCCGTTTTAATTTTTAAGTCACTTTTTGCCTAAATGACCTTCCTTGTATGCATAATATCTGTTGATCCTTATTTTGAGCCTGAATTGACCGTGTCTTTCTATGACACCTATCACCTTCCTATTTAGATAATAATGAACCTGTTTAGGCCCTGGTCCTCCTTGGACACTATACACCTAGACTTAGGTAAACAACCTAAGTTGAGGGTGACTATCATAGGGGTGCGTGATGTAAACTGAGTATGAAGAAAGGTAGAATAAAAGGAAAATAATAAGTGAAAAAGAATAAAAAGTTGGGTGGTGTGGAAAAAGAATAAGAAAACAAAAAGAATAAAAAATAAAAGCCACATCCATCCTGAATAATGTGTGATCAAGAAAAAGAGAAAAAGAAGAAAAAGGTTAATAAGTGAACCCCAAAAGTTAAGGTAGTGCCAAGGAGGCTTAGTCACTCTAAATGCCATTGAATATCATACAAAACTTTAGCCTACATTACAAGCCGAAGAAAATACCTATAGTGATCCTAACTTACCTGTCTGGACACCTTGGTAATGAAAATAAGGGCAAGCATATGGTATTTGACATGCATTGATTGGAATTTCTTTCTGAGAGTGAGTTTCTCTTGACCGTCCCCGCATTGACATGCTTGAGTTCATATATGAGTGAGGAGGGACTTATTTGTTGTAAGGGCACATAGGTTGCATTGCTAGCTGTTTACTAGTTTGGATAGTGTAATATTGGTATGTGCATAGTTATTGTTGTTGAATTGATGTCATATCTTGATTCCTTTGGGTCACATTGTTAATCTTCATTGATATGCACAGTTGGATTTATAAGTAATATAACGTGGAGAGTGGCATGAGTTTTGAGCTAAACTTGATAATCAACTGTGATAGGTATCTTATGTGTCTCTTGGTTAAGCATCGTAGTATGGTGTTATGTAGTTGCTTGAGGACAAGCAATTGTTTTAAGTTGAGGGTGTTGATGTGCTAGATTTTTGTAGCACATTTAAGACTTTTTAACTTAAAATAATTATAAGTTCTTAAGTAATTATTGGTGTTTTTAATGTTATTTCTTAAGATTTTGTAGGAAAGTCAAGATGCATGGAAATAAATAACAATGGACCAAAAGAGTAAAATCTGGTATAAGTGAGCTGATACGAGTCTGATGGCATTTCTTGCAAGCCATCAGAGATGTGGTAAGCTACCAGAAAAAGGCGTCAATAAGAACAGTGAAGAAGAGTTGCTGGATGAAGGTGACGACATTCTCAATATGTCGTCACAATAGTAAGCCGTCAGAATATGCCGTCAAGTAAGGCAGAACATGGTAAAATAAGCTGAAGGTCTGACGACATTTGCTACATGCCATCACAAGTGTGGTAAGCCATCATAGGACATCGTCAGAGTGAGGCAGAACAGGTCAAGATGGCATGACTTCTGATGACATATCTGAGACGTCGTCAAAAGCCTAACGACCAACACCAATATGGCATCACCTAAATCCGAGCCCAGCTGTGATTTTGTTATTTTATTACCTTAATCAGGCTTTATTATAAATAGCATTTTTAGGGTTTTTTTAAGGGGGATTCATAATTCATCTATCAGACAATTAACCTAGGGAAGAGAGGCACATAACATTGCTCTCTTACTCAAATTTATTCTTCTTATTTTTATCATCTATTTTTAGGTTTATACCTTGTGATTAAATCGAAAAAACTACTTGTTATTTTCTATATAATCGTAATTTATCCTTATCATCATGAATTCAACTTGTGATTTCTTTCATCAAATCATAAGTGGCTAAATCGATTAGCCGGGGTTATGGGATCCAAAGATTAGGATTTGATATGATGCTAGGTGTTTAACGGATTCAAGGAGAAGTAGAACATCTTGAAATTCTGTGGTTTTAAGTAAAATCTAGTGGTTGCAAACATTAGGTTATGCCTTAGGTTTTATTTGCTTCTAACGGAGAAATAGACTAGAGGACGTGAATTATCATCAGGGACACTGAAGCTACCAACCTTCTGTTTAATGATTAATGTCGTAACTGGATTAATCTACTTGAGATAACATCCTATTGTAAATATATAAGTTATCTAAGTTCGAGAGAATTAGATAATAAATTGTCTGGTGAGGTTGAGAGATAAGTCAGATAGTATAATCGTCAGGGATATTCTGTTGTTCTAATTATTCCGAGAATCTCTGGCATTACCTAGTATCTGTCAATTCCAGAAACACTTAGTGAACATAGCTCTGGTTTACCGTTTATATTAATTACAAACATTAATATTGAAGTGATAACATTACTTGATACTTTCAAAACCCTCATCTTAATTTTATATTTTCGTACCATTTGTTTGAATTGAAGTTGTAGTTATAGCTTCAAATTAGCTTAATCGCCACTCACATTGCTCCCTGTGGATTCGAACCCGACTCCAAAGTTGGGTAAATAGATTGATGACGACCACCATACACTAATTTAAGGTGTAAGTTGAGCGTTATCATGGGCTCATGGCTTGGGCATCGTTTGGCCCAAAATAAACCAAGGCGTACTAGGGAGGCTTGGGTGAGGCCTAGTATCGGCTGTTTATTTGGATGAGGCCAATTTGGGGTTCGAAATGGCAAAACCGGGCGAACTAGCCATTTAAGGCAGGTCTCGTATACTGCCACTTACGATCCCATAGTGGGCCCATGGATCGGGAATCTTTTGTCCCAAAATCAATCGAGGGGTGCTAGGAAGGATTGGGAGCAGCCTAGTATGGGTTGTTTGTGTGGATGAGGCCAATTTGGGGTTCAAACAGACAAAATAGGGCGAACTGGCCATTTTTAGGCCGGGATCATATATCACCTCCTACGAGCCCAGGGGTGGGCCCATGGATCGGGCGTATTTTGGTCCCATAATCGACCGAGGAGTGCCAGGGAAGCTTAGGGGTGGCCTAGTATGGGCGGTTTGTGTGGATGAGGCTAATTTACAGTTCACACGGCTGTAACAGGGCAAATTGGCCATTTTTAGGCCGAGATCGTATACAACCGCCTACGATCTCGGGGGTGGGCTCCAAAATTAATCGAGCCATACCAGGGAGGCCTAGAAGTGGCCTAGTATGGGCCGTTTGTGTGAATTAGGCCATTTTAGGGTTCAAACTGGTGAAATGATGAAAACTAGTCATTTTCAGGCCAGGGTCATTTACCGTCGCGTACAAGCTAGGGTGTGGACCAATTTCTTGGGCGTCTTTTAGGCCTAAAATAGACCGAGGCATGCCAGGGAGGCTTGAGGCTAGCCTAGTGTGGGACATTTGTGTGGATGAGGCCAATTTGGGGTATGAACGAGCGAAACGGGGCAAACTGGCCATTTTTATGTACCGCCGCCTATAAGCCTGGGGGTGGGCCCATGGCTCAGGCATTTTTTAAGTCCCAAATTAATCTAGACATGGCAGGGAGGCTTGGGAGCTGCCTAGTGTGGGCCGTTTGTATGGATGAGGCCAATTTATTGTTCAAACAGGCAAAACAGGGAGAACTAGACATTTTTTTATCGGGGTCTTTTACCGTCGCCTACTTGCCTGGGGGTGGGACCGTGGTTCGGGAATCATTTGGACCCAAAATCAACCGAGGCATGCCAGGGACACTTGGGGGTGGCCTAGTATGGGCCATTTGTGGGGATAAGGCCAATTTGGGGTTCAAACAGGCGAAACGGGCCGAATTGGCCATTTTTAGGCTAGGGTCGTGTTCCGCCGCCTACGAGCCCGAAGATGGGCCCATGGCTCGAGCGTATTTTTGGCCCAAAATCGACCGAGGCATGCCAAGAAGGCTTGGCAGCGGTCTAGTGTGGGCCGTTTGTATGGATGAAGAAAATTTAGGGTTCAAACAGGCAAAACGGACTGGCCATTTTAAGGCTGGGCTCATTTACAACTACCTACGAGCATGAGGTTGGGCCATGGATCTGGAATTTTCTTGGCCCAAAATTGACCGAGGTGTACCAGAGACGTTTGGGTGTAGATTGGTATGGGTAGTTTGTGTAAATGAGGTCAAGTTGGGGTTCAACAGGCAAAACGGGGTGAATTGACCATTTTTAGGCCGAGCTTGTGTACTGCCCCGCCTACGATACTGGGGTAGGCCTATGGCTCGGGCATATTTTGGGCCTAAAATTGATCAAGGATTGCTAGGGAGGCTTGGGAGAGGCCTAGTATGGGCCATTTGTATGGATGAGGCCAAATTGAGGTTCAAACGGGCAAATCAGGGCGTACTGGCCATTTTCAGGCCGAGCTCATGTACTGCTGCCTACGATCCAGTGGATGGTCCCGTGTCTTGGGCGTCTATTGATCCTATAATTGACCTAGGCGTGGCAAGGAGGCTTGGCAGAGGCCTAGTATGGGTCGTTTGTGTGTATGAGGCAAATTTGGGGTTCAAACGGGCGAAATGGGGGGAACTGGCCATTTTCAGGTTGGGCTCAGTACCGCCACTTACTACCCTGGGGGTGGGCCCGTGGATCGAGCATATTTTGGGCCCAAAATCAACCGAGGCAAGCCTGGGAGGATTGAGAGAAGCTTAGTGTGGGGCGTTTGTGTGGATGAGGCCAATTTGTTGTTCAAACAGAAAAACCGTGCAAATTGTCCATTTTTAGGGTAGGTTCGTGTACCGCCACCTACGAGCCCAAGGGTGGTCCTATGGCTCGAGCATATTTTGTGCCCAAAATTGACCAAGGCATTTCAGGGAGGCTTATAGCCCACGGTTTTGAGGGGGCCCAAGGTCCGAGCGTGCTATTGGTTAAAAATTGACTGGGGCATGCCAAGGAGGTTGGGGATCATTCCAGTATGGTCTGTTTAAATTTTCATGGACATTTAGGTGGACAAACGGGTGAAATGGTGCGAATAGGATTTTTTTTAGCCAAATCGGTGTGCGATAGCCCACAGGTTGGGTAATGGGCCCAGGTTCTGGTGTTTTGTGGGCTAAAAATTGACCGGGGTATACCAGGGAGGTTGGGGATAGTCCCAGTATGTTCCTTTTAAATTTTTGTGGCTATTTAGGTGGTTAAACAGGCAAAACGGTACGAACGGGGTGGTTTCGAGCGTAATTGGCATGCTATAGCCCAATGTTTCAGGGGTGGGCAAGGTTCCGAGCATGGTGTGGGCCAAAAATTAACTGGGGCATGCCAGGAAGGTTCGGATTATCCCAGTGTGGTCCATTTAAATTTTTGTGGCAATTTGGGTGGACAAACGATCAAAACAGCATGAACGGGGCATTTTTGGGAAAAATCAGTTTGCTATAGCCCACGATTTTGTGGGTAGGCTCAAAGTACGGCCCTGCTGTCAGCCAAAAATTGATCGGCGCATGTCAAGGAGGTAGAGGATCATCCCAGTATGGTCTGTTTAAATTTTTATGGCCATTTGAGTGGACAAATGAGTGAAACGACATGAACAGGGAATTTTGGGGCCAAACCGATGTGCTGTAGCCCACGGTTTGGGGGTGGGCTCGGGGTCTGGGTGTGCTGTGGGCTAAAAATCGATCGGGGCATGCCAGGGAGGTTGTGGATCATTCCATTATGGTCCATTTAAATTTTTGTGGCTATTTGGGTGGACAAACGGGAGAAACGGTACGAATAGGGTGTTTTTGGGCCAAATCGGTGTGCTATAGCCCACGATTTTAGGGGTGGGCCTAGGGTCTGGCGCTCTGCGGGCCAAAAATTGACCGGTGCATACCAAGGATGTTGGGGATCATCCCAGTGCAGTTCGTTTAAATTTTTATGATTATTTATGTGGATAAACGGGTAAAACAGAGTGAACGGGGCAGTTTTGTGGCAAAATGGTGTGCTATAGCCCACGGTTTTGGGGGTGAGCGAGTGGTCCTGGCGTGCTCTAGGAAAAGAAGTCGATTGGGTTATGCTAGGATATTAAAGATCGTCCCAGTGTAGTCCATTTAAATTTTCGTAGCCATTTGGGTGGACAATCGGGCAAAACAGTGCGAACGGGGAATTTAGGGGCCAAATCGGTGTACTATAGCCTATGGTTTCGGGGGAGGGCTCAAGGTCTGGGCGTGCTGTGTGCCAAAAATCAAACGGGGCATGCCAAGGGGTTGGGGATTATCCCAGTGTGGTCTGTTTAAATTTTTATGGCTATTTGGGTGGATAAACGGGCAAAACAACACGACCGAGGTATTTTAGGGCCAAATTGGTTTGCTATAGCCCATGATTTTGGGGGTGGGCCTGGGGTACGAGCGTGTTGTCAGCCAAAAATTGACCAAGGCATACTTGGGAGGTTGGGGATCAACCCTGTGTCGTGCGTTTAAATTTCCGTGGCCTTTTGGGTGGATAAAGGGGAAAACCGGTATGAACGGGGAATTTTCAGGCTAAATCGATGTGCTATAGCCCACAGTTTTGGTGGTGTGTTCGGAGTCCGGGCGTGTTGTGTGCCAAAAATTGATCGGGGTGTGACAGGGTGATTGGGTATCATCCCAGTGAGGTCCGTTTAATTTTTCGTGGCCATTTGGGGATTCAAACGGGAAAAACAATGCTAACGGGGTATTTTCACGCCAAATCGATGTGCAATAGCCAAAGGTTTTGGGGGTGGGCCAGGGATCCGTGCCTTTTAAGGGATGAAAATGGACCGAGGCATGTTAGGGAGGTTGGGGATCATCCCAGTTTATTCCATTAAAATTTTTGTGGCCATTTGGGTGGACAAACGAGCAAAACATTGAGAACGGGGCATTTTTGTGTTAAATCGGTGCGCTATAGCCCACGGTTTTGAGGGGGGCCGAGGTCCGAGCATTCTATTGGTCAAAAATTGATTGGGGCATGACAAGGAGGTTGGGGATCATTCCAGTATGGTCTGTTTAAATTTTCATGGACATTTAGGTGGACAAACGGGTGAAACGGTGCGAATAGGATGTTTTTAAGCCAAATCGGTGTGCGATAGCCCACAGGTTTGGTGGTGGGCCAAGGTTCCAGTGTTCTATGGGCCAAATATTGACTGAGGTATACCAAGGAGTTTGGGGATAGTCCCATTATGGTCCGTTTAAATTTTTGTGGCTATTTAGGTGGTTAAACAGGCAAAACGGCGCGAACGGGGTGATTTCGAGCATAATTGGCATGCTATAGCCCAATGTTTCAGGGGTGGGCAAGGTTCCGAGCATGGTGTGGGACAAAAATCAACTGGGCCATGCTATGGAGGTTTGGTATCGTCCCAGTGTGGTCCATTTAAATTTTTGTGGCAATTTGGGTGGACAAACGAGCGAAACAGCATGAACGGGGCATTTTCGGGAAAAATTAGTGTGCTATAGCCCACGATTTTGTGGGTGGGCTCAAAGTTTGGGCGTGCTGTTAGCAAAAAATTGATCAGTGCGTGTCATGGAGGTAGAGGATCATCCCAATATGGTCTGTTTAAATTTTTGTGGCCATTTGGGTGGACAAACGAGTGAAACGACATAAACAGGGAATATTGGGGCCAAATCGATGTGCTATAGCCCACGGTTTGGGGTGGGCTCGGGGTCTGGGTGTGCTGTGGGCTAAAAATTGATCGGGGCATGCCAGGGAGGTTGTGGATCATTCCAGTGTGGTCTGTTTAAATTTTTGTGGCCATTTGGGTGGACAAACGGGAGAAACGGTACGAATGGGGTGTTTTCAGGCCAAATCGGTGTGCTATTCCCAGTATGGTCCGTATGAATTTTCTTAGCCATTTGGGTGGACAAAAAGGCAAAACGACCCGAATGAGGTATTTTCGAGCGAAATCAATGTGCTATAGCCCACGGTTTTGGGGGTAGGCTCGGGGTCCGAGCGTGTTGTGGGCTAAAAATTGATCGGGGCATACCAGGGAGGTTAGAGATCATCCTAGTGTGGTTTTTTTAAATTTTTGTGGCTATTTGGGTAGACAAATGGGATAAACAGCGCGAATGGTACATTTTTGGGATAAATCGGTGTGCTATAGCCTACGGTTTAGGGGTAGGCCCGGGTTATGGGCGTGTTGTGGGCCACAAATTGACCGGGGCATGCCAGGGAGGTTGGGGATCATCTCATTGTGGTTTGTTTTAATTTTTGAGTCCATTTGGCAGATATACGGGTGAAACAGCGCGAATGGAGCTTTTTTGGGCTAAATCGGTGTGCAATAGTCCACGGTTTGAGGGATGGGCCTGGGGTCCGAGAGTTCTGTGGGCCAAAAATCGATCGGGGCATGCCAGGGAGGTTGGTATCGTCCCAGTATAGTCCGTTGTAATTTTAATGTCTATTTAGGTGGACAAACGAGCAAAACAGCACGAACGAGGCATTTTCAAGCCAAATTGGTCTATTATAGCCCTCGGTTTCGAGGGTGGCCTAGGGGTCCGGGCGTACTATGGGTTAAAAATTAACGGGGTATGCCAAAGAAGTTGGGGATCGTCCCAGTGTGGTCTGTTTAAATTTTTGTGGGTATTTGGGTTGACAAACGGGCTAAACAGCGCGAACGAGACATTATAGGGCCAAATCGGTGCGCTATAACCCCAGTTTTAGGGGTGGACCTAGGGTGCGGGCGTGCTGTGGACCTAAAATATACTGAGGCATGCCAGGGAGATTAGGGATCATTCCAGTGTGGTCCGTTAAAATTTTTGTGGCCATTTGGATGGACAAACAAGCGAAACAACACAACAAGTGCATTTTTGAGATAAATTGGTGTGTTATTGCCCACGGTTTTAGGGGTGGGCTCGGAGTTCAGGTGCGCTGTGGGTTGAAAATTGACCAGGGCATGCCAGGGAGGTTGGGTATCATTCCAGCATGGTCCATTTAAATTTTCATGGCCATTTGGGTGGACAAACAGGTGAAACGGCGCGAACGAGGCATTTTCGAGCTAAATCGGTGTGCCATAGCCTACGATTTTTGTGGTGGACCCAGGGTTCGGGCGTTCTATTGACTAAAAATCGATTGGGGCATGCCAGGGAGGTTGAGGATCATTCCAGTGTGGTCTGTTTATATTTGCATGGCCATTTATTTGGACAAATGGGCAAAATGGCACGAATGGGTCATTTTCAAGTTAAATCAGTCTGCTATAGCCCATGGTTTCGAGGGTAGGCTCAAGGTTCAAGGGTGCTGTATGCCAAAAATCAATCGGGGCATGCCACGATTTTGGGGATGGGCCTGAGATCTGAGCGTGCTGTTGGCTTAAAATCAATAAGAGCGTGCCACGGAAGTTGGAGATCATTTCAGTGTGGTCCGTTTAAATTTTCGTGGACATTTGGGTTAACAAACAAGCAAAACAGCACAAACGTGGCATTTTTGGGCCAAATCGATATGCTATGGCCAACAGTTTCAGGGGTGAGCCTGAGGTCCAGGCATGCTGTGGGCCGAAAATCGACCAAGGCGTGCCAGGAGGTTCAGGATCGTCCCAGTGTGGTCCATTTAAATTTTCGTGGCCATTTAGGTGGACAAATGGGCTAAACGATGCAAATAGGGCATTTTTGGGAAAAATTGGTATGCTATAACCTACGATTTCTGGGGTAGGCCTGGGTTCCGAGTGTGTTGTAGGTCGAAAATTGATTGAGGTATGACAAGGAGGTTGGGGATCATCCCAGTGTGGTCCGCTTAAATTTTTGTGGCCATTTTAGTGGACAAACAGGTAAAACAGCACGAATAAGGCATTTTGAACCAAATCGATGTGCTATAGCCCACGATTTCAGGGTGGGTCCGTGGTTCGAGTGTACTGTAGGTCGAAAATCAACCGGGGCATGCCAGGGAGGTTGGGGATCATCCCAGTGTGGTCCTTTTAATTTTTTGTGGCCATTTTTGTTGACAAACCGGTGAAACAGGATGAACGGGGAATTTACGAGACAAATCACTGTGCTATAGCCCTCGGTTTCAGGGGTGGGCCTGTGGTCCAGGCATGTTGTGGGACAAACAATGATCGGGGCATGTCAGGGAAGTTGGGCATCATCCCAGTGTGGTCCGTTTAAATTTTTGTGGCTATTTGGGTGGACAAACGGGAGAAAAGGCGTGAACGGGGTATTGTTTGGCCAAATCAGTGTGCTATTACCTATGATTTCAGGGGTGGGCCTGGGGTCCGGGCTTGCTGTGGGTTAAAAATTGATTGGGGCATGCCAAGGAAGTTGGGGATCATCTTAGTGGGGTCCTTTTAAATTTTCATGGCCATTTAGGTGGAAAAACGAGCGAAACAGCGCTAACGGGGTATTTTCGAGCTAAATCGATGTGCTATAGCCCACGATTTCTGGAGGCTAAGGGTTCGGGCGTACCGTGGGTCAAAAATTGACCGAGGTATGCCAGAGAGGTTGGGGATCATCCCAGTGTGGTTCACTTAAGTTTTCGTGGCCATTTGGGTGGACAAATGAGCGAAACAGTGCGAATTGGGCATTTTTGAGCCAAATTGATGTACTACAACCCACAGTTTCGAGGGAAGGCCTACGATCCGGTCATGCTGTAGGCTAAAAATTGATCGGGGCATGTAAGGGAGGTTGGGGATCATTTCAGTGTGGCCTTTTTAAATTTTTGTGGTCATTATGGTGGACAAACGGAGGAAACGGTATGAACGGGGCTCTTTTGGGCTAAAATAGTTTGCTATAGCCTACAATTTTGAGGGTGGGCCTGGGGTCCATATGTGTTGTAGGCCAAAAATCGACCGGGGTGAGTCAGGTAGGTTGGGGATCATCCCTGTGTGGTTCGTTTAAATTTTTGTGGCCATTTTGGTGGACAAACGAGCAAAACAGTGCAAACAGGGCATTTTCGGGCCAAATCATTGTGCTATTGCCCATGATTTTAGGGTGGACCCGGGGTCCAGGCGTGCTGTGGGCCAAATATTGATCGGGGCATGTCAGAGAGGTTGGATATCATACTAGTGTGGTACATTTAAATTTTTGTGACCATTTGGATGGACAAACGACGCAAACGGTGCGAACGGGGCATTTCTGGGCTAAATCTGTGTGCTATAGTCCACGCATTTGGGGATGGACCCGGGGTTCGGGCATGCTATAGGCCAAAAATTGACCGAGGCATGCCAGGGATATTGGGGATCATCCCAGTATTTTCCGTTTAAATTTTTTTGGCTATTTGGTGGACAAACGGGCAAAATGGCACGAACGGGGCGGTTCCAAGCCAAATCGATGTGCTATAGCCCTCGATTTCATGGGTGGGCCAGGAGTTCGGGCGTGCTGTAGGACGAAAATCGATTGGGCCATGCCAGGTAGGTTGATTATCGTACCAGTGTGGTCTGTTTAAATTTTTTTGGCCATTCGGGGGGACAAACGGGCAAAATAGTGTAAACGGGGTATTTTTGGGCCAAATCAGTGTCCTATAGCCCACGGTTTCGGTGGTGGTCCCGATTTTTGGGCGTGCTGTGGGCAAAAATCAACTGGGCATTCCAGGAAAGTTGGGGATCATCCCTGTATGGTCCCTTTAATTTTTGTGGCCAATTCGATTGATAAACGGGCGAAACGGCTCGAACGGGGCATTTTTTGGCCAAATCGATGTGTCATAGCCCATGGTTTTGGGGGTGGGCCTGGTTTCTGGGTATGCAGTGAGTGAAACATTGACTGGGGCATGCCAGGACGGTTGGGGATCATCCCATTATGGTCCGTTTAAATTTTCATGGCCATTTGGGTGGACAAACGGGCAAAACGGCGTGAACGTGATATTTTCTGGCCAATTTGGTGTGCTGTAACCCATGGTTTTAGGGTTGGGCCTTGGTTCTAGGCATACTGTGGTCTAAAAATTGACCGAGGTGTTTCTTTGAAGTTAGGGATCGTCCCAGTATGGTTTATTTAAATTTTCGTGGCCAATTAGGTGCACAAACAGGCAAAATAGCGCGAACGGGGCATTTTTGGGCAAAATATGTGTGTTATAAACCACAGTTTTAGGGTTTATCCTGGTTTCCAGGCTTTCTTTGGGCCAAAAATTGATCATGGCGTTCCAGGGAGGTTGGGTATTATCCCTATAGGGTCCTTTTAAATTTTTGTGGCCATTTATGTGGTGGCTTGTGCGTGTTGTGTGTTAAAAATTGATCGGGGCATGCCAAGGAGGTTAGGGATCATCCTAGTGAGGTCCTTTTGAATTTTCATGGCTATTTATGTGGAAACAAAGGAATAACAACACAAACGAGGCATTTTCGGGCCAAATCGGTGTGCTATAGCCCATAGTTTTGGGGTAAGCCCATGGTCCGAGCGTACTGTGGGTTAAAAATCGACCGAGGCATGCCAGAGAGGCTGTGGATCATCTCAGTGTGGTCTGTTTAAATTTTATGGCCACTTGGGTGGACTAACGAGCGAAATGGCGAGAAGGGGGCATATTTAGGCCAAATGGTTGTGCTATAGCCCACGGTTTCAGAGGTGGTCCCAAAGTCCAAGTATTCTGTGGGCTACATATTGACCGAGGCATGCCAGGGAGGTTGTTCATGGTCCAAGTGTGGTCCGTTTAAATTTTTGTGGCCATTTGGGTGAAGAAATGAGTGAAATGGCATGAACGGGGCATTTTCGGGCTAAATCGGTGAACTATAGCCCATGGTTTTGGGGGTGGGACTAGGGTTCGAGCGTGTTGTGGGTCGAAAATCGATCAAAGCATCTTAGGGAGTTTGGGGATTATCCTAATATAGTCTTTTTAAATTTTCATGGCCATTTAGGTGGACAAATGGGAGAAACGATGCAAACGGGGTGTTTTCGGTCAAAATCGTGTGCTATAGCCCACGATTTTGGGGGTGGGCTAGGGGTGCGGTGTACTGTGGGCCAAAAATTGACTGAGGCATGTCAGGTTGGTTGGGGATCATCTCACTATGGTCCATTCAAATTTTCATAGTCATTTGGGTGGACAAACGAGCGAAACAGTGCGAATGGCGCATTTTGAAGCCAAATTGGTCTGCTATAGCCCACGGTTTCGAGGGTGGACCCAGGTTCCAAGCGTGTTGTGGGCCTAAAATTTATCGGGGTATGCTAGGGAGGTTTGGGATCATCCCAGTGTAGTCCGTTTAAATTTTCATTACCATTTGGGTGGACAAAATAGCAAAACAGCACGAACGGGGAATTTTGGGGCTAAATCGGTGTACTATAGCCCACGGTTTCGAGGGTGGGCCTGGGGTCCAGACATACTATGGGCAAACAATCAACCATAGTATACCAGGGAGGTTGGGCATCCCTAATATGGTCTGTTTAAATTTTTGTGGTCATTTGGGTGGACAAACGGGCAAATCTAGGCTAACAGGGCATTTTAGGGCCAAATTAGTGTGCTATAGCCCACGGTTTCAAGGCTGGGCCCGGGCGTGCTGTGGGTTAAAAATTGATCGGGCAAGTCAGGGATGTTGGAGATCATCCCAGTGTGGTCCGTTTAAATTTTTGTGGCTATTTGTGTGGACAAACGGGCAAAACAATGTGAACGGGGCATTTTCAGTAAAAATCGGTGAGCTATAGCACACGAATTTGGGGTGGGCCAGGGTTTCGGGCGTACAGTGGGCCAAAAATCTATTGGGGCATTCCAGGGAGGTTGGGGATCATCCCAGTGTGGTCCGTTTAAAGTTTTGCGGCTATTTGGGTGGACAAATGGGCGAAACGACACGAACGGGGCGTTTTCAGGCCAAATAAATCTGCTATAGCCCACGGTTTCAGGGGTGGGCCCGATGTCCAAGAATTTACTGGGAAAAATACTGATCGGGGGATGCCAGGGAGGTTGGGAATTGTCCAAGTGTCATCCATTTTAATTATCGTGGCTATTTGGATGGACAAACGAGCGAATTGGTGTGAACGGGGCATTTTTAGGCCAAATTGTTGTGCTATAGCCTGTGGTTTCGGGGGTGGGTCTGGGGTTCGGGAGTGATGTGGGACAAAAATCTACTGGGACATCTCAGGGAGGTTAGGGATCATTTTAGTATGGTCCTTTTAAATTTTCATGGCCATTTGGGTTGACAAACAGGCAAAATGACGCGAACGGGGTGTTTTTGGGCCAAATCGGTAAGCTCTAGCCCATGATTTAAGGGGTGGGCTAGGGGTGCGGGCATTCTGTGGGACAAAAATTGACCGGAGTGGGACAGGGAGGTTAGGGATCATCCAGTATGATCCGTTCAAATTTTCATGGCCATTTGGACGGACAAATGAGTGAAACAATGTGAACGGGGCATTTTCGAGCAAATTTGGTGTGTAGTAGCCCACGGTTTTGAGGGTGGGCAAAATTTGTGGGTCAAAAATTATGGCCCAAGGTATTGTGGGCCAGAGAGGTTAGGGATCCTCCCAATGTGGTCCGTTTAAATTTTCATGGCCATTTGGGTGGACAAACGGGCAAAACAGCATAAACGGGGCATTTTGGGCTAAATCGGTGTGCTATAGCTCACTGTTTTTGGGTTGCGCCCGGGGTCTGAGCATGCTGTGGTTCAAAAATTGACTGGGCATTCCAGGGAGGTTGGAGATCATCCCAATGTAGTCCGTTTAAATTTTCGTGGCCATTTGGGTGGATAAATGAGTGGAACGGCGCAAATAGGGAATTTTTAGGCTAAATTAGTTTGCTATAGCCCACGATTTCAGGATTGGGCCAAGAGTCCAGCCATGCTATGGGCCAAAAATCAGTCGGGGCATGTCAGGGAGGTTCAAGATCATCCCAGTATGGTTATTTTAAATTTTTATTGCCATTTGGGTGGACAAACGAGGAAAACGACACAAACGGGTCATTTTTGGGCCAAATCGCTGCGCTATAGCCCTCGGTTTTGGGCGTGGGCTTGGGGTTCGGGCGTTTTGTGGGTGTAAAATCAACTGAGGCATGCCATGGAGGTTGTGGATCATCCCAGTGTGGTCATTTTAAATTTTTGTGGCCATGTGGGTGGACAAACAGGCGAAAAGGTGCGTATGAGGCATTTTCGGGCTAAATTAGTGCACTATAGCCCATGGTTTTAGGGGTGCACCCAGGGTCCGGGCATGCTGTGGGCTGGAAACTGACCGGGTTGTGCCATGGAGGTTGGAGATTGTCCAGTATGGTTCGTTTAAATTTTCATGGCCATTTGGGTAGACAAAAGAGTGAAACGGTATGAACGGGGCATTTTCAGGCCAAATAGAGTGCTATAGCCCACGGTTTTAAGGGTGGGTTCGAGGTCCGGGCGTGCTGTTGGCCAAAAATCAACCAAGGTGTGCTAGGTATTTTGGGGATCGTCCTAGTGTGGTCCATTTAATTTTTTATTTGGGTAGACAAATGGACGAAACAGCGTAAATGGGGCATTTTCAAGCAAAATTAGTATGCTATAGACCACATTTTCGAGGGTGGGCCCAAGGTTCAGGTATGCTGTGGGTTGTAAATTAATCGGGGCATACCAGGGAGGTTGGGGATCGTCCCATTATGGTCCATTTAAATTCCATGGCCATTTAGGCGGAAAAACGGTTGACACGGTGCGAACAGGGCATTTTTAAGCCAAATTGGTGTGCTATAGCCCACGGTTTTGGGAGTGGGATTGGGGTTCGAGCGTTCTATAGGCCAAATATTGACCAGGGTATGCCAGGGAGGTTGGGGATCATCCCAGGGTAGTACTTTTAAATTTTTGTGGCCATTTGGGTGAACAAACAAGCGAAACGGCGCGAATGGGGCATTTTAGGGCTAAATTGGTGTGCTATACCCCACGATTTCAGGGATCGTCCTAGTTTGGTCCGTTTAAATTTTTGTTGCCATTTGGATGGACAAACGGGCGAAACAATGCAAATGGGGCATTTTTGGGCCAAATTGATGTGCTATAGCCCACGGTTTTAGGGGTGGGATCGGGGTTTGAATTGTGCCAAAGTGGTTGGGGATCATCCTAATGTGGTCTATTTAAATTTTTGTGGCTATTTGGGTGGACAAACGGGCAAAACGGCATGAACAGGGCATTTTCAGGCTAAATCGGTGAGCCATAGACAAGGGTTTCAGGGTGGGCTAGGGGTCCGGGCATACTATGGGCAGAAAATTGTCTGGGGTATTCCAGAGAGGTAAGGGATCATCCCAGTATGGTTCGTTTAAATTTTAGTGGCCATTTGGATGGACAAACGGGTGAAACGGCACAAAAGAGGCATTTATAGGCCAAATCACTGTGTTATAGCCCACGGTTTCGGGGATGGTCCTGGGGTCCAGGTGTGCTGTAGGCCGAAAATCGATCGAGATGTGCCGGGGATATTGGGCATCATCCCAGTATGGTCTATTTAAATTTTTTTGGTCATTCAGTGTACTATTGCCCATGGTTTCGAGGGTGGGCTCGGGGTCCGGGCGTGCTATGGGTCAAAAATTAACTGGGGCATGCCAGGGAGATTGGGTATCATTTTAGTATGGTCCATTTAAATTTTTATGACTATTTGGGTGGACATACGGGCAAAACAATGCGAACAGGGCATTTTCAGGCTAAATCGGTATGCTACACGATTTTGGGGTGGGTCAGGGGTCCGAGCGTGATGTGGGCCAAAAAATGACCGAAGTGTTCCAGGGAGGTTGGGGATCCTCACATTGTCATTCATTTAAATTTTTATGGCTATTTGGGTGGATAAACGGGCAAAGCAGCGTTAACGGGGCATTTTTAGGCTAAATCGGTGTGCTATAGCTCACAGTTTTGGGGTTGGGCCCAGGTTCTGAGCATATTGTGGGCCAAAAATCGACCGAGGCATGCCAGGGAGGTTGGGGATCATCCCAGTACGATCCATTTAAATTTTCGTGGACATTTGGGTGGACAAACAGGTGGAACGGCGTGAACGGGAAATTTTTGGGCTAAATTAGTTTGCTATAACCCACGGTTTTGGGGTTGGGCAAGGGTTCCATGCATGTTGTGGCCCAAAAATTAGTCTGGGCATGCCAGGGAGGTTGGGGATCATCTCAGTATGGTCCATTTATATTTCCATTGCCATTTGGGCAGACAAACGAGGAAAACGGCACGAACGGGGCATTTTTGGGCCAAATCGGTGTGCTATAGCCCACAGTTTTAGGGGTGGGCCTGGGTTCGGGCATAATGTTGGCCGAAAATCTAACAGGGCATGTCAGGGAGGTTGGGGATCATCCCAGTGTTATCCGTTTAATTTTTTGTGGCTATTTGGGTGGACAAACGGGCAAAACGGAGAAAACGGGGCATTTTCGAGCAAAATTGGTGTGCTATAGCCCACGGTTTTGGGGGTGGGCTCGGGGTCTGGGTGTGATGTGGGCCGAATATATACCAGGGCATGTCAAGGAGGTTTGGGATCATACCGGTGTGGACTGTTAAAATTATTATGGCCATTTGGGTGGACAAACAGGAGAAACTGCATGAACGGGGCATTTCAGGCTAAATTGGTGTGCTATAGCCCACGGTTCATGGGTGGACCCAGAGTCCAGGCATGCTATGGGAAGAAAATTTATCGAGGTGTGCCAGGGAGGTTTGGGATCGTCATAATATGGTCCGTTTAAATTTCCATGGACATTTGGGCAGACAAACGGTTGAAACGGCGTGAACGGTGCGTTTTCAGGCCAAATTGGTGAGCTATAGCCCACGGTTTCACGGCTGGGCCTGGGATTCGGGCGTGTTGTAGGCCAAAAATTTTCTGGGGCATACCAAGGACTCTAGGTATCTCCCAAGTGTTGTTCGTTTAAATTTTCATGGCCATTTGAATGGACAAACGGGCAAAATTGCACGAATGGGGCATTTTTTGGGCAAATCAATGTGCTATAGCCCACGGTTTTGGGGGTGGGCCTGGGGTCCAGGCGTTCTGTTGCCCAAAAATTGACCAGGGCATTCCTGGGAGGTTGGGCGTCATCCCAGTATCATCCATTAAAATTTTGTGGCCATTTGGGAGGACAAACGGGCAAAACGGCATGTACGGGATATTTTGGGAAAAAATTGGTGTGCTATAGCCCACGGTTTCGGAGGTAGGCTCGGGGTCTGGGCGTGTTGTGGGTCAAAAATTGATTGAGACGAGCCAGGGAGGTTAGGTATTATCCCTGTATGGTTCGTTTAAATTTTCATGGCTATTTTGGGGGACAAACGGGCAAAACGGCTCGAACGGGGCATTTTTAGGCTAAATTGGTGTGCTATAGCCCATGGTTTTGGGGGTGGGCCATGGTTTTGGGCGTGATGTAGGCCAAAAATCAACCGAGGTATTCCAGGGAGGTTGGGGATCGTCACAGCATGGTCCGTTTAAATTTTCATGGCCATTTAGGTGGATAAACGGGCAAAACAGCGCAAACTGGGCATTTTTAGGCCAAATCTATGTGCCTTAGCCCACGGTTTCGTGGTTGGGCCCGGGTTTCGGTTGTGCTGTGGGCCAACAATTAATTGAGGCATTCCAGGGAGGTTAGGGATCATCCCGGTGTGGTCCGTTTAAATTTTTATGGCCATTTGGGTGGACAAATAGGCAAAACAGCTTAAACAGGGCATTTTCGAACTAAATTGGTGTGCTATAGCCCACAGTTTTGGGGGTGGGCCCAAGTTACGGGAATACGTTGGGCCAAAAATTGATCGGGGTATGCCAGGGAGGTTGGGGATCATCTCAGTGTGGTCCGTTTAAATTTTCATGGCCATTTGGGTAGACAAAAGAGCGCAACGGTATGAACGGGGCATTTTAGGGCCAAATAGGGTACTATAGCCCACGAATTTGAGGATGGGCTCGGGGTCCGGGCGTGATGTTGGCTGAAAATCGACCAGGGCGTGCCAGGGAGGTAGGGGATTGTCCCAGTGTGGTCCATTTAAATTTTTATTTGGGTAGACAAACGGGCGAAACAGCATGATCGGGGCATTTTGGGCCAAATCGGTGTGCTATAGCCCACGGTTTTGGGGTTGGGCACAGGGTCTGGGCATGCTGTGGGCCGAAAATCAATCGGGGTATGACAGGGAGGTTAGGGATCGTCCCAGTATGGTCCGTTTAAATTTTTGTTGCTATTTTGGCAGACAAATGATCAAAACGATGTGAACGGGGCATTTTCAGGCCAAATTTGTGTGCTATAGCCCACGGTTTTGGGGGTGGGGTCGGGGTCCGAGCATTCCGTAAGCCAAAAATTGACCAGGGCATGCCAGGTAGGTTGGGGATCATCCCCAGTTTATTATGTTTACATTTTTGTGGCAATTTGGGTGAACAAACGAGCAAAACGGTATGGATGGCATGTTTTAGGGCCAAATTTGTGTGCTATAACCCACGGTTTTAGGGGTGGGATCGAGGTTCGGGTGTAGTCTGGGTCGAAAGTCTAATGAGCCTTTCCATGGAGGTTGGGGATCATTCTTGTTTGGTCTGTTTAAAGTTTTGTTGCCATTTGGATGGGCAAACGGTTAACAACGCAACCGGGGCATTTTCGGGCCAAATTGGTTTTCTATAGCCCATGGTTTCGGGGGTGAGCCCTGGGTTCGTGCGTTCTATATGCCAAAAATCGACTGGGGCATGCCAAGGAGGTTGGGGATCATCCTAGTGTGGTCTCTTTAAATTTTTATGGCTATTTGGGTGGACAAACGGGCAAAATGGCACGAACGGGGCGTTTTTAGGCTAAATAGGTGAGCTATAGCCCAGGGTTTTGGGGTGGGCCAGGGGTCCGGGTGTACTTTGGGCAGAAAGTCATTCGGGGTATGCCAGAGAGGTGGAAGATCATCCTAGTGTGATTTGTTTAAATTTTCGTGGCCATTTGGGTGGATAAACGGGCGAAACGGCGCGCAAGGGGCATTTACAGGCCAAATCGTTGTGCTATAGCCCACAATTTTGGGGATGAACCTAGATTCCAAGTGTGTTGTGGTCCAAAAATTGATCGGGACATGCCTGGGACCCAGTGTTGTCTGTCGAAATTTTTGTGGCCATTCGGGTGCACAAACGGGCAAAACTGCGCAAATGGGGTATTTTTGGGCAAAATCGGTGTGCTACAGCCCTTGGTTTCAAGGGTGTGCTCGAGTTCCGGCCTTGCTGAGGGTCAAATATTTATCGGGGCATGCCATAAAGGTTGGATATCGTCCCAATGTGGTTTTTTTAAATTTTCATGGCCCTTTGGGTGGACAAACGGGCGAAACAGTGTGAAAAGGGTAGTTTCGAGCTGAATCGGTGTGCTATAGACCACGATTTCGAGGGTGGGCCAGGGGTCCGAGCATGCTGAGGGTAAAAAATAGACTGGAACATACCAGGGAGGTTGGGGATCCTCTCAATGTGGTCCGTTTAAATTTTCATGGCCATTTGGGTAGACAAACGAGCAAAACAGCACAAACGGGGCATTTTCAGGCTAAATCAGATTGTTATAGCCCATGGTTTCGGGGTTGGGCTCGGGTTCCGAGTGTGCTGTGGGCCGAATATCGACCGGAGCATGCCAGGGAGGTTAGGGATCATCCCAGTGTGGTCCGTTTAAATTTTTGTGGCCATTTGGGCGGATAAATAGGCAAAACAGCGCGAATGGGGCATTTTTAAGATAAATTGGTGTGCTATAGCCCACGATTTTGGGGGTGGGCTTGGGGTCTGGGCATGATGCGGGCCAAAAATCGACCGAGGTGTACCAGGGAGATTGCAGATCGTCCTAATATAATCCGTTTAAATTTTCAAGGCCATTTAGGTGTAAAAGTTAGCAAAACGGCATGAACGGGGCATTTTTGGGCTAAATCGGTATGCTATATCCCACGGTTTTAAGGATGAGCTTAGGGTCTGGGCGTGCTGTGGGCTAAAAATTGACTGAGGAATGACAGGGAGATTGGGGATCATCCCAATATGGTTTGTTTAAATATTTGTGGCCATTTGGGTAGACAACTGGGCAAAACAGCGCAATGGGGCATTTTCGGGCCAAATTGGTGTGCCATAACCCACGATTTTAGAGGTGGGTATGGGATCCGGCGTTCTGTGGGACAAAAATCAATCAGGGTGTGCCAGGGAGGTTGGGGATCGTCCTAGTGAGGTCCGTTTAATTTTTCATGGCCACTGGGAATTTAAAAGGGCAAAACGGTGCAAACGGGGCATTTTCAGGCAAAATCGATGTGCAATAGCCAACAGTTTTGGGGGTGGGCCTAGGAACCAGGCGTGCTGTGGGCCAAAAATCGACCGAGGCATGACAGGAAGGTTCGCGATTGTCCTAGTATGGTTTGTTAAAATTTTCATTGCAATTTGGGTGGACAAACCAGCGAAACTATGTGAACGGGGAATTTTCGGTCCAAATTAGGGTGCTATAGCCCACAGTTTCAGGGGTGGGCTCGGGGTTCAGGCGTGCTGTGAACCAAAAATTGACTAGATCATGCCAGGGTGGTTGGGGATCATCCCAGTGTGGTCCGTTTAAATTTTTCTGGCCATTTGGGTGGACAAACGGGCAAAATGGCGCAAACGGGGCATTTTTAGGCCAAATCGGTGTGCTATAACCCACGGTTCAGGGTGGTCTTGGAGTTCGGGCTTACTGTGGCCCAAATATTGACTGAGGCGTGCCAGGGAGGTTGGGGATTGTTCCAGTGTGGTCCATTTAAATTTTGGTGGCTATTTGATTGGACAAACGGGAGAAACGGCATGAACGGGGAATTTATAGGCCAAATCGTTGTGCTATAGCCCATGGTTTTTGGGGTGGGCTCGGGTCGAGGTGGTCTATGGGATAAAAATTGACTGAGGTATGCCAGGGAGGTTGGGCATCATCCTAGTGTGGTCCGTTTAATTTTTTATGGTCAATTGGGTGGACAAATGGGAGAAGCAGCAAAAATGGGGTATTTCAGGGCCAAATCGGTGTGATAAAAAAGCCCACGATTTTGGGGGTAGGCCCGGGGTCCGGGCGTGATGTTGGCCAAAAATTGACCAGAGCATGCCTAGGAGGTTGGGGATCATCCCAGTAACGTCCATGTAATTTTTCGTGGCCATTTGGGACTTCAAACGGGCAAAACAGCGCTAACGGGATATTTTTAGGCCAAATCGATGTGCAATAGCCAAAGGTTTTGGGGGTGGGCTAGGGATCCGAGCATTTTGTGGGCCGAAAATCAATCAATGCATGCTAGGAAGGTTGGGTATCGTCCCAATTTAGTCCATTTAAATTATTTTGGCCATTTGGGTGTACAAACAAGCAAACAGCACGAACGAGGCATGTTTGTGTTAAATCAGTGTGCTATAGCCTACGGTTTTAAGGGTGGGCCCGAGGTTCAAGCGTGCTATTGGTCGAAAATCGATTGGGGCATGCTAGGGAGGTTGGGGATCATTCTAGTATGGTCTGTTTAAATTTTCGTGGACATTTAGGTTGATAAACAGGCAAAACGGTGTGAATGGGGCATTTTTCGACCAAATCGGTGTGCGATAGCCCACGAGTTTGGTGGTGGGCCCAGGGTCCAGCGTGTTGTGGGTGAAAAATAAACCGGGGTATACCAGGGAGGTTAGGTATAGTCCCAGTATGGTTCGTTTAAATTTTTGTGGCTATTTAGGTGGATAAACGGGCAAAACGGCGCGAACGGGGTGGTTTTGAGCATAATTGGTATGCTATAACCCACTGTTTAGGGGGTGGGCAAGGGTCCGAGTGTGGTGTGGGCCGAAAATTAACTGGGGCATGCCAGGGAGGTTCGGGATCATACCAGTGTGGTCCATTTAAATTTTTTTGGCAATTTAGTTGGACAAACGAGTGAAACAGCATGAATGGGGCATTTTCAGGCAAAATCTGTGAGCTATAGCCGACGGTTTTGTGGGTGGGCTAGAAGTCTGTACGTGCTGTCGGCCGAAAATCAATCGGGGCAAGCCAGGGAGGCAGAGGAACATCCTATTATGGTCTGTTTAAATTTTTGTGGCCATTTGGGTGGACAAACGAGTGAAACGGTACGAACAGAGAATTTTTGGGCCAAATCAGTTTTCTATAGCCCACGGTTTGGGGTGGTCCCGGGATGTGGGCGTGCTGTGGGCTAAAAATCAACTAGGGCATGCCAGGGAGGTTGTGGATCATTCTAGTGTGGTCCGTTTAAATTTTTGTGGCTATTTAGGTAGACAAACGGGAGAAACGACGCGAATGGGATGTTTTCAGGTCAAATCGGTGTGCTATAGCCCACGCTTTTTGAGGTGCGCCCAAGGTCCGATGTGCTGTGGGCCAAAAATTGACCGGGGCATACCAAGGAGGTTGGAGATCATCCCAGTATGTCCCATTTAAATTTTTATGGTTATTTTGGTGGATAAACGGGTAAAATAGTGTGAACCGGCGCGGTTTCAGGCCAAAGTTTCGGGCCAAAATAGTGTGCTATAGCCCACGGTTTTGGGGGTGATCCAGGGGTCCGGGCGTGCTCTGGGACAAAACTTGATTGGGGTATGACAGGGAGATTGAAAATCGTCCAGTGTAGTCCATTTAAATTTTTGTGGCCATTTGGGTGGACAAACGGGCAAAACAGTGCGAACGGGGCAGTTTGGGGCCAAATCGATGTGCTATAGCCTATGGTTTCAGGGGTGGGCTTTGGGTCCGGGCTTTGGGTCCAGGCGTGTTGTGTGCCAGGGGGTTGGGGATCATCCCAGTGTGGTCTATTTAAAGTTTTGTGGCTATTTGGGTGGATAAACAGGCAAAACAATGCGAACGAGGTATTTTTGGGCCTAATCGGTGTGTTATAGCCCATGGTTTTAGGGGTGGGCCGGAGGTTTGGGCGTGCTATGAGCCAAAAATTGACCAGGTCAAGCCAAGAAGGTTAGGGATCATCCCAGTGTGGTCAAGTTAAATTTTTGTATCAATTTGGGTGGACAAACGGGCAAAACTGCGCGAACGGGGCATTTTTTGGCTAAATCAGAGTGCTATAGCCAATGGTTTCGGGGGTGGGCTGTGCTATGGGACAAAAAATGATCGGGGCATGCCAGGGATGTTGGGATCATCCCAATGTGGTCCATTTAAATTTTTGTGGACATTTGCTTGGACAAATAGGCAAAACGACGAGAACAGGGCATTTTTGGACTAAATTGGTGTGCTATAACCCATGGTTTTGGGGGTGGGCTCGGCGTCCAGGCATGTTGTGGGACAAAAATTGACTAGAACATGCCAGGGAGGTTAGGAATCATCTCAGTATGGTCAATTTAAATTTTCATGGTCATTTGGGTGGACAAACAGGCGAAACGGCACAAACGGGGTGTTTTTGGGCTAAATCACTGTGCTATAGCCCACTATTTCGAGGGTGGGCTTGGGGTCCGAGAATGAGATGGGCCAAAAAATGATCGGGACATGCCAGGGAGATTGGGGATCATCCCAGTATGGTCCGTTTAAATTTTTGTGGCTAGTTTGGTGGACAAACGGGCAAAACAGTGCGAACGAAGCATTTTTAGGCCAAATCGTTGTGATATAGCCCACGGTTTTAAAGGTGGTCCCGGGGTTCGGGCGTGCTGTGGGCCTAAAATCAATTGGGGTATGCCAAGGGGGTGGGGATCATCCCATCGATGTCCGTTTAAATTTTCGTGGTCATTTGGGTAGACAAATGGTCGAAACGACGTGAACGAGGCATTTTCAGGCCAAATTAGTGTGCTATAGCCCATGGTTTAAGGGGTGGGATCGGGGTCCAGGCGTGCTATAGGCCGCAAATTGACCGAGGCATGCCACGGAGATTGGGTATTATCCCAGTGTGGTACTTTAAAATTTTTGTGGCCATTTTGGAGAACAGACGGGCAAAAAGGCGCGAAAGGGGAGTTTTAGGGCCAAATCGGTGTGCTATAGCACACGGTTTTAGGGATGGGCCCAAGGCCCGGGCATGCTGTGGGCCGAAAATTGACCACAGCATTCCAAGGAGGTAGGGAATCGTACACTTGTGGTTCATTTAAATTTTCGTGGCCATTTGGGTGGACAAATGGGAAAAACGACGCGAACGGGGCATTATAGGGCAAAATTGATGTGCTATAGCCCATGGTTTTTGGGTGGGCCCGAGTTCTGGGCATATTGTGGGCTGAAAATCAATCGGGGTGTGTCAGGGAGGTTGGGGATCATCCCAGTGTAATCCATTTAAACTTTTTTGTTATTTGGGTTGACAAACGGGCGAAACGACATAAACGAGGTATTTACGAGCCAAATCACTGTGCTATAGCCCACGATTATTGGGGGTGGGCTCGGGGTCCAAGCGCACTAAGGGCTAAAAATTGACCGGGGCATGCCATGGAGGTTGGGCATCATCCCAGTGTGTTACGTTTAAATTTTTGTGGCCATTGAGGTGGGAAAATAGGAAAAAATAGCGCGAATGGGGTATTTTTGGGCTAAATCGATGTGCTATAGCCTACGGTTTCGGGGGTGGACCCAAGGTCCGGGCATGCGATGGGCCAAAATTTGACCAGGACATGTCAGGGAGTTTGGGGATTATCCTAGTGTGGTCCATTTAAATTTTCAGGGCCATTTGAGTGGACAATTGGGCAAAGCGGCACGAACGGGGCATTTTTGGGCTAAATCAGTATGCTATAGCCCATGGTTTTAGGGGTGTGCCAGGGGTCCGGGTGTTTTGTGGTTCAAAAATTGATCGGGGCATGTCAGGGAGGTTTGGGATCATCTTAGTGTAGTTTGTTTAAATTTTTGTGGCAATTTGGATTTACAAAATGAGGGAAACGACGCAAACGACCATTTTTGGGCCAAATTGGTGGGTTATATCCCACATTTCTGGGGTTGGCCCTGGGTACAAGCGTTTTGTGGTCTAAACATTTATCGGGGCATGCCAGGGATGTTAGGGATCGTCCCAGTATAGTTTGTTTAAATTTTTGGCTCCATTTGGATGGACAAACTGGCGAAACAGCGTGAACAGGGCATTATTAGGCCAAATCGATGTGTTATATCCCACGATTTTGGGAGTGCACCCGAGGTCTGGGCGTGTCGCAGACCGAAAATCGATGGGGTATGCTAGGGAGGTTGAGGATCGCCCTAGTGTAGTCCATTTAAATTTTTATAGCTATTTTGGTGGACAAATGGGTAAAATGGTGCGAACGGGACATTCTCGAGCAAAATCGGTATGCTATATCCCACAGTTTCAGTTGTGGGCCCGGAGGTCGAGCGTGCAGTGTGTGAAAAATTAACCGGGGCGTGCCAAGGAGGTTAGGAATCATCCTAGTAAGGTTCATTTAATTTTTTGTGACAATTTGGGAAGACAAATAGGCATAACGGTGCGAACGAGACATTTTCAAGCCAAATCAGTGTCCAATAGCCCACAATTTTAGGGGTGGGCCTGGGATCCGGGCATGTTGTAGGTCAAAAATCAATGGTGGCATGCCAAGGATATTAGGGATAGTCCATTTAAATTTTTGTTGTCATTTAGGTAGACAAACGAGAGAAACGGCCTGAACGGGGCATTTTCGAGAAAAATCAGTGTGCTATAGCCCACGGTTTCTGGGGTGGGCCCAGGTTTCGGGTGTACTGTGGTTCACAAATTGACCGAGGCATGCCAAGGAGGTTGGGGATCATTCCAATATGGTTTGTTTAAATTTTCGTGGCCATTTCGGTGGACAAACGATTGCAACGGCATGAATGGAGCAATTTTGGGCCAAATCGGTGTGCTATAGCCCAAGGTTTTGGGGGTGGACCTAGGATCTGGCATGGTATGGGCCAAAAATCGATCAGGGCATACCAGGGAGGTTAGAATCATCCTAGTGTAGTCCGTTTAAATTTTTGTGGCTATTTGGGTGGATAAACGAGCAAAACGACGTGAACGGGGCGGTTTCATGCTAAATCGGTGTGCTATAGCCCATGATAATGATGGTGGTCCAGGGAGGTTGGTGATCATCCCATTGTGGTCCATTGAAATTTTTGTAGCCTTTTGGATGGAAAAATGGGCGAAACAATGCTAACGGGGCATTTTCAGACAAAATCGGTGTGCTATAGCCAATGATTTCGAGGGTGGGCTCGGGGTCCGGGCGTGCTGTGGGTCGAAAATCAACTGAGTCATGTAAGGGAGGTTGGGGATCATCCCAGTGTGGTCCGTATGAATTTTCTTGTCCATTTGGGTGGATAAACGGGCAAAACAGCACAAATGGGGTATTTTCGGGCCAAATCGATGTTCTATAGCCCATGGTTTCGCGGGTGGGCTTGGGGTCCGGGTATGCTGTGGGCTAAAAATTGACTGGGGTATGCCAGGGAGGTTAGGAATCATCCCAGTGTTGCTTTTTTAAATTTTTATGGCTATTTGGGTGGAGAAACGGGCAAAACAGCGCGAATGGTGCATTTTCACGACAAATCGATATGCTATAGCCCACGGTTTGGGGTGGGCCTGGGGTCTGGGCGTGCTATGAGCAAACAATTTACTGGGGCATGCCAGGGAGGTTGGGGACCATCTCAGTGTGGTCTGTTTTAATTTTCAATGACATTTGGGTAGACAAACGGGTGAAACAGCGTGAATGGGGCTTTTTCGGGCTAATTCGGTGTTCTATAGCCCACGATTTTGGGGGTGGGCCTGGGGTCTGGGAAATATGTGGACCAAAAATTGATAGAGGTATGCCAGGGAGGTTGGGGATCATCCCAATATAGTCCGTTTAAATATTAATGGCCATTTGGGTGGACAAACGAGCAAAATGGCACGAACGGGGCATTTTCATGCCAAATCGGTCTATTATAACCCTCAGTTTCGCGAGTGGCCTCGAGGTCTGGGCGTGCTGTGGGTCAAAAATTGATGAGGTATGTCATAGAGGTTAGGAATTGTCCCATTGTGGTCCGTTTAAATTTTTGTGGGTATTTGGGTGGACAAACAGGCTAAACAGCACGAACGCGACATTTTGGGGCCAAATCGTTATGCTATAACCCCCAGTTTTGGGGGTGGACCTAGGGTCCGGGCGTTCTGTGGACCTAAAATCTACCGAGGCATGCCAGGTAGTCCGTTAAAATTTTGTGGCCATTTGGATGGACAAACGGAAAAAACAGCGCGACAGGGGCATTTTACGGACTAATCGGTGTACTATAGCCCACGGTTTTGGGGGTGGGCCCAGGAACCAGGCGTGCTGTGGGCCAAAAATCAACCGAGGCATGCCAGGGAGGTTCAAGATTGTCCCAGTGTGGTTTGTTAAAATTTTCATGGAAATTTGGGTGGACAAACCAGCGAAACTGTGTGAACGGGGAATTTTTGGGCCAAATTAGGGGGCTATAGCCCACAGTTTCAGGAATGGGCCCGGGGTTCGGGCGTGCTGTGAAATGAAAATTGACTGGATCATGCCAGGATGGTTGGGGATCATCTCAGTGTGGTCCGTTTAAATTTTTGTGGCCATTTGGGTCGACAAACGGGCAAAATGGTGCGAACGGGGCATTTTCAGGCCAAATCAGCTTGCTATAACCCACGGTTCAGGGTGGGCTTGGATTTTGGGCATACTGTGGCCCGAATATTGACTGGGGCATACCAGGGAGGTTGGGGATCATTCCAGTGTGGTCCATATAAATTTTGGTGGCCATTTGATTGGACAAACGGGAGAAAAGGCACGAACGGGGCATTTACAGGCCAAATCGTTGTGTTATAGCCCATTGTTTTTGGGGTGGGCTTGGGTCGAGGTGGGCTATAGGATGAAAATCGACCGAGGTATGCCAGGGAGGTTGGTCATCATCCTAGTGTGGTCCGTTTAATTTTCTATGGTCAATTGGGCGAACAAATGGGAGAAGCAGCAAAAATAGGGTATTTTAGGGCCAAATCGGTGTGCTAAAGCCCACGATTTTGGGGGTGGGCCCAGGGTCCAGGCGTTTTGTTGGCCAAAAATTGACCAGTGCATGCCTGGGAGGTTGGGGATCATCCCAGTATCCTCCGTTTAAAGTTTTGTGGCCATTTGGGTGGACAAATGGGTAGAACGGCACGAATCGGGCATTTTTGGGCTAAATCGGTGTGCTATAGCCCACAGTTTTGGTGGTGTGCCCGGGGTCCGGTCGTGCTATGTGCCAAAAATTGACCGGGGTATGTCAGGGTGGGTGGGGATAATCCCAGTAAAGTCCGTTTAATTTTTCTGGCCATTTGGTAATTCAAACGGGCAAAACAGCTCTAACGGGGTATTTTAAGGCCAAATCGATGTGCAATAGCCAAAGGTTTTGGGGGTGGGATAGGGATCCGGGCATTTTGTGGGCTGAAAATCGATCGAGGCATGCTAGGGAGGTTGGGGATCATCCCAGTTTAGTCCATTTAAATTTGTTTGGCCATTTGGGTGGACAAACAAGCAAAACAACATGAACAGGGCATTGTTGTGCTAAATCAGTGCACTATAGCCCACGGTTTTAAGGGTAGGCTCGAGGTCTAAGCGTTCTATTGGTCGAAAATTGACTGGGGCATGCCAGGGAGGTTGGGGATCATACTAGTATGATCTTTTTAAATTTTCGTGGACATTTCGGTGGACAAACGGGTGAAATGGTGTGAATGGGGCATTTTCGGGCCAAATCGATATGCGATAGCACAAGGGTTTGGTGGTGGGCCCAGGGTCCAGCGTTCTGTGGGTGAAACATCAACTGGGGTATACCAGGGAGGTTAGGGATAGTCCCAGTATGTTCCATTTAAATTTTTGTGTCTATTTAGGTAGATAAACGGGCAAAACGGCACGAACGGGGTGGTTTTGAGCATAATTGGTATGCTATAACCCACTGTTTAGGGGGTGGGCAAGGGTCCGAGTGTGGTGTGTGTCGAAAATCAACTGGGCATATCAGGGAGGTTCGGGATCATCCCAGTGTAGTCCATTTAAATTTTTGTAGCAATTTGGTTGGACAAACAAGCGAAACAGCACGAATGGGGTATTTTCAGGCAAAATTTGTGTGCTATAGCCGACGGTTTTACGGGTGGGCTAGAAGTCTGGGTGTGCTGTCGGCCGAAAATTGATCGGGGCATGCCAGGGAGGTAGAGAAACATCCTAGTATGGTCTGTTTAAATTTTTGTGGCCATTTGGGTAGACAAACGAGCGAAACAGCACGAACGGAGAATTTTGGGGCCAAATCAGTGTGCTATAGCCCACGGTTTGGGGGTGGGCCCGGGATCTGGGCACGCTGTGGGCTAAAAATCGACCGGGGCATGACAGGGAGGTTGTGGATCATTCTAGTATGGTCCGTTTAAATTTTTCTGGCCATCTAGGTAGACAAACGGGAGAAACGGCGCGAATGGGGTGTTTTCGGGTCAAATCGATGTGCTATAGCCCACAATTTTGGAGGTGGGCCCAGGGTCCGATGTGCTGTGGGCCAAAAATTGACTGGGGCATACCAAGGAGGTTGGGGATCATCCCTGTGTGGCCCGTTTAAATTTTTATGGTTATTTTAGTGGATAAACGGGTAAAACAACGCGAACCAGGGCGGTTTCAGGCCAAAATGGTGTGCTATAGCCCACGGTTTCGGGGGTGAGCCAGGGGTCCGGGCGTTCTCTGTGCCAAAAATTGATTGGGGTATGCCAGGGAGATTGAAGATCGTCCCAATGTAGTCCATTTAAATTTTCGTGGCTATTTGGGTGCACAAACGGGCAAAACAGTGCGAACGGGGCATTTTGGGGCTAAATCGGTGTGCTATAGCCAACGGTTTCAGGGTTGGGCTTAGGGTCCGGGCGTGCTGTGTGCCTAAAATCAAATGGGGCATGCCAGGGGAGTCGGGATCATCCTAGTGTGGCCTATTTAATTTTTTTTGGCTATTTGGGTGTATAAACGGGCAAAACAATGCGAACGAGGTATTTTTGGGCCTAATCGATCTACTATAGCCCACGATTATGGGGGTGGGCCCGGGGTCTGGGCATGATGTGAGGCAAAAATTGACCAGGGTGATCCAAGAAGGTTGGGGATCATCCCAGTGTAGTCAGTTTGAATTTTCGTATCCATTTGGGTGGACAAACGGGCGAAACTGCACGAACGGGGCATTTTTTAGTTAAATCAGAGTGCTATAGCCAACGGTTTTGGGGGTGGGCCTGGGTTCCAGGCGTACTGGGGCCAAAAAATGATCGATACATGACAGGGAGGTTGGTATCATCCCAGTGTGGTCCATTTAAATTTTTGTGGATATTTGGGTGGACAAATAGGAAAAACGGCGAGGATGGGGCATTTTTTGGCTAAATTGGTGTGCTATAACCCATGATTTTGGGGGTGGGCTCGACGTCCAAGCATGCTGTGGGCGAAAAATTGACTAGGACATTCCAGGGAGGTTGGGGATCATCCCAGTATGGTCCATTTAAATTTTCATGGCCATTTGGGTGGACAAACAGGCAAAACGGCACAAACATGGTCCTTTTGGACTATATCAGTGTGCTATAGCCCACGGTTTCGAGGGTGGGCTTGGGGACTGAGCATCCGATGGGACAAATATTGACCGGGGCATGCTAGGGAGATTGCGGATCATCCCAGTATGGTCCGTTTAAATTTTTGTGGCTAGTTTGGTGGATAAACGAGCAAAATAGTGCGAACGGAGCAATTTTAGGCCAAATCGCTGTGCTATAGCCACGGTTTTAAAGGTGGACCTGGGTTTTGGGCGTACTTGATGATAGGCAAATTTACACGCCTAAAGTACTATATTTTACCCATATTTTAGCTATGTTTTGAGGACAAATTATATAATTCATGCACTTTTAGTCCTTTTTCCTGTAAGTGAGCTAACAAACGTGATTAGCAAGTTTTCAGGTATAAATGATGCAGATTTCAGCATTTTATGGATAACTTGACGCCAAAGAAAGCTTCACAAAAGAAGGAAGGGAAAGCTTGGACGCCAAGGACCAAAAGTGGAGCATGGAAAATCTGTCCCAGGCAAAAACAGAAATTCTGAAGACTTTGGGGACTAGCGGTAACTTAGTAGGATTAGGATAATGATACATTAACCTAGTAGGATTGGGTTAAGTAATGCATTAGCTTAGTAGGAATAGGATATGGGTGTTATAAATACCCTATTTTGCTAGAGATTTTTAATCATTCCCATTCTACTTCTTATTCCACAACTCACTACTACTTCTAATTCTTCCATTAATTCTACTTTTTATTCTTCTTCTATTCATCTATTCAATTCTTAATTTCCACAACAAGAGAAACGTTACTCAGCAAGGAATTCACGTCATTCTTACCCCTATAACTAACGTGAGATCTTTATTGTGGTACAATGATAATGTCTATTGTGATTTCCTTCGCACTCATGAGTAGCTAAACCTCTCTGTTGGGGTTATGGAAGCCTTATGAGATACTATCTACTGCTATGAGTTTGTGAATTCGTGTCACGTATGCTGTTTATATCATTATTCTCTTCATCTTAATGCAAATTCTTGTGGCTGCAGACGCATAGAATACGCCAGTATAGCATTAACTTGTTCGAAAGAAAAGTTATATATCTGGAAAAGAGATAATGTCAAGGTAATAGGGTCCCATCTCCTATTAAAAAGTTATTTCCATAACTGGATTAACCTCTTGGAGAATTCGTACCATTAGATACTCTTTAAGCTCGAAAGAGTTAAAGTGAAATAGTCCTTGTTTAGGTCGAAAGACGCTTGGATTTACCATCAAATACAATTCTCTATAAGCACATGCATGTCTGAATTCCGCACAACTCATAGCCAATAGAGACGTACAACTCATAAGGTGGACATAACCCCAACTTCTCAATTCTCATTGGTTAACATCTTACCAAATATTCTTTCTTTTTACTTTGCTATTTTCTGTTTTTACTTTACTATTTTGATTTCGTTATTTGCAGGTTAAAATCCCCCATTTCACGAGACTTGCACTAAAAGTCTAATAATTTTTTGCTTACTTATTGACCGGCTATTCCCTGTGGGATCAATACCCAACCCAGTTGGGTTATATATTTGACAACGATCGCTTTACACTCCTACGAGAGCTGTAGATTGAGCGTTATCAAAAATTGGCGACGTTGCTGGGGAATACGAGTGTCAATTAATCTTGTGATAATTACTAGACCCTTTGGTCAAAGATTCTCGTACTTTTACTTTTAGTTTTTGTTTTTGTTTTTTGCAGGTTTTTATTCAGTGCATGCCCCATACTCGAAGTTCTGGTCAACCGTTATTACTTATCAATCCTGAAACACAACGTATTGGCAGAATGGAGGCACAACACAAAATTGAAAGGATGGCTGCTCAACAGGAACAGGCGAGACTAGCTGCTCTAGCCGCCGCTCAAGTGCATCAACAGATTATTGATAACCCCGGGCGAGCAATAAATCCTGACGATGAGGACCTAGGTGATGATGAGTTACTAAACCCTAGGCATGCTGCTGAGATCGCAACACCTGCTAACAGAAGATATTGTCAAGCTAGGTTTAGGCATGAACGCCGACCTATACAACCAGCCTTCGACGATGATGATGATGATCTTGATGGAGCCGGAGCCACAGGAGCCATTATTCCTCCACCATTGGCACCCGGAGCCAAGTTCAACAGCACAAGCACCATGATTCAGTTATTGCAACTCAAGGGATTATTTGGTGGACTAGCAGGCGATGATCCGAATATGCATATCATCAACTTTATTTCAACATGCAAGTCGTTTGACAATCCTGGCGTTGGTTAGAATGCAATTTGATTATGCCAATTTCCATTGTCTCTGTCTGGGGAGGCAACTCTATGGTTGAATGGGCTGACTCCTGATTTTATTACAAATTGGAGTCAATTGAGAGATGCTTTCCTAGAAAGATTCTTTCTGCCATCCAAAAGAGCACAATTAAGAGATGAAATCAGCAACTTTCGGCAGCTTCCAACCGAAGCTCTTCATGAAACATGGGAAAGGTTCAAGACGAAGCTTATGAGGTGACCAAACCATCACATGACCAATGTCCACCTAATGGGGATACTATACAGAGCCTTGAATTCAATAACTAAACCAGTGGTGGATAATGCGGCTGGAGGATCATTTATGGACCTCACCTTTGGGCAGGCAAGCAATATGCTAGATCGGATAACGAAGCAAAGTAGAGCTTGGCATACCAGGGATTCTGAAGCAGCAAGCCCTACTATATCTATTGGCATGACTGCTGAACAAAGGAGAAGACCGAAAAAGTCAAAGCTGTTGCGTTAAAAGGAAGAGACGAATTTGATTCAGAAGAAGAAGCCAACTACTTGAACAATCAGGGGGGTTTCCGAGGTAATACCTAAAAAAACCAAGGTCGTAACTACTATGATAAATCTGGAAACAAGGACCAAGGTATTTGGAAGAACAAGAATGAAAAGAGTGGTTTATACGTTCCCCCAGGAAGATGTGACACCACCATATCTGGTTCCGAAAGCATGGAAGATATGATGGCTAAACTGTTGAAAGGAGTGGAAGCAACCAGCGCGGGAGTAACTAAGGTAATAAATGATTTGTCCTCAATGAAGAAATTGGTTGACTCACATTCCACTTCAATCAAGCAAAGAGAGCAGCAATTGAGCCAACTTTCAGTAGCACTCAATCAAAGAAAGGCTGGCACCTTACCTAGCGACACTGTGCAAAATCGAAGGAATGACGGATCATGCATGGCTATTAATACCCGAAGTGGTAAGGTGCTGGAAACTTCATCCAAAGGCAAGCAAGTAGTTGACGGTGCAGCAGACATCGATGATAAGGCAAAAGGAGAAGCTGCCATAGAAACCACCCACGATGTCCATGACGTCACACCGAGTATGTTGCAGCCTGAAAAGGCTGAAAAATGGAAGCAAGAGGAGAAGAAAGCCGTGGAGAAAACAATTCCTTATCCACCACCACCTTTTCCTCAAAGATTAAAGAAGATTGTGGATGATACAAAGTTCAGCAAATTCATGAATATATAAAAGCAGCTGACCATTAATGTTCTGTTGGTAGAGGCACTAGAACAAATGCCTGGGTATGCAAAATTTATGAAGGATCTTTTGACAAAGAAGCGAGCAGCAAGCTATGAGTTGAAGGATACTGTTCATCACTGCAGCGCAATCGCTACCCGATCACTAGTTTAGAAGAAGGCCGACCCTGGTGCCTTCACTATTCCTTGCACGGTTGGATCTATGAATTTTGCTAAAGCATTGTGCGATTTGGGAGCAAGCATCAATTTGATGCCACTATCCATCTACAGGAAGTTGGGGTTAGGCGATCCAACACCAACCAACATGAGGCTCGTGATGGCTGATAGGTCGGTAAAACAACCTGTGGGTATCTTGAATGATGTGTTGGTGAAGGTTTCTTCATTCATCTTTCCTGCAGACTTCGTTATTCTGGATTGTGAGGTGGATTTTGAAGTTCCCATAATCTTGGGACGCCCTTTCCTTGCAACAGGAAGTGTGCTTATTGACATGAGAGCTAATGAACTTTTATTTCGGTTGAATGACGAATTGGTCTGCTTTGATATATACAAAGCAATGAAGCAGCCAAACGATATGAATGTGTTCTCTGTAGTTGATGTTCATTATAAGGATAAGAAAGCATTATCTATAGCAAAACAGCTTACTGTTGAGCCATTGTCTGCTGCGCTACTGAATGTTGAGCATAAGAATGATGAAGATTATGAAGAAACTACATTTGCTCTAACAGAAATAGGGTCCTATTCTCGTATTCCTAAACAGCCGGACCTTGATCTTGAGATTCAACCATCACCAACAGCGAAGACTTCCATTGAAGAGCCACCAATGCTAGAATCGAAAGAGCTCCCCGATTGTCTAAGGTATGTGTTCTTGGAAAGTGGAAATATACTTCCAGTAAGTATGGCGGATGATTTAAGTGAATAGCATGTAGAGGATATCATCTCTAATCGGAAGAGATACAAGAGAGCCATGGGTTGGACTATTGATGATATAATTGGTATCCCTCCCGAGATAGGCATGCACAAGGGTCATCTCGAAGAAGATTGCATGCCTACAAGTAAGCCTCATTGTCGTCTGAATCCATTCAGAAAATGATCCACCATCTATCTCGATGAAGTCTAAGTAATTGAGATAGTTATGTCGTGCCGCGATAATAAATCAAGCGCTTGGTGGGAGGCAATCCATCATTTTTCATTTTTTGTCTTTCTTTCATTCTATTACGTGTTTTCTTTTGATAAATAAAAATACAAAAAGAAGAGTCATGCCACGACCAAAACTAAGGCTCTTGATGGGATTCAACCAATCGTTCTAATCTTCTTTATTATTTTTGAGTAAATGTAGGTGCAAAGAGGTGTAAAACGAGGAGGTCGGTTTCAAATTTTGATTTGGATGTATTGCATGTTAAAGGTGGTAAGTTAGGAATGAAGAAGCAAAAGACTATGGATTGGGCATTGCTTATGAAAATATAGGCAAAGAACAAGGCAAGGCCTATGTAAATCTAGGCCACGAACAACAATTCTATGCAAAAGGCACCGCCTATGCTCAACAATGCTATGCAAAAGGCACCGCCTATGCCTAGCATAGGCAAAGCAAAAGGCGCCGCCTATGGTCACTTCTTGTCTCCAAATCCAATTTTAAATAGGTCAAAACCCGACCCAAGCCTTTCCTATAAATAAGAGACTTAGTCTTAGACCAAAAACACATTGGAAACCTAGCATAAGTGCCGCCTATAGCCTCCAAATCCTCTCTAAAATTTTCCTTTTGCTCTTTTACTTCACAAGAACATCATCCAAAGGCATCAATCAAGTAAGTACTTCTGTGTTTTTCATTTATATTCCATAAGTACTACACTACTACGCCTATTATGAATTGTTAAATCGTGAAATAGTAGAAGTGACTTGAATGTGGTTGATGTGTTGTGATACAACTAAGTGAGTGAAAGAATACGTAAGAATGATCTTAACATGTTTTCAACTTGAATTTGATTTTGATGCACTGTCATACTTTTGTGGAATTGACATGGTCACAAAAATTGGATCATCTTGTCAATAGAAAGCTTACATGTTGGAATAACTTGTTCATCAAGATGAAAATTATGGTTGACTACCAACATAGGAGGTTGTGATTATTTCTAGATGCTATACCTTGATTCAATCCCTATGTAGTAGTCTTGATATATCAAACATGAAAGTATTGCTAAGAATACAAAAAGTATGACTGCACTGATTTTATTGTTGGAATATAGCACCTAAAACGTATGCCGATGAAGTCTGAGTAATCGATCACTTTCACTTCACTAGTCTGTACAAACAAACTAAGTGTGGGGTGGTGCCAATACTGCTTGTTTATAGATTGTATCCATCGAGATGACGCTAACATGAACATTGTTTTAGTCTCAGGTACAATGGCACCCAAAGCAAGACAAGGCAAAGATAAGGCAACCACTTCCCAAAAAGGCAAGAAAAGAGGACGCAAAAAGCAAGGAGAGTCCTCCTCGATGCAAGTACCACGCCGCATGTTCGGAATTAAATGGGTTTTAGAGGAGGAAGCAAAGGAATGGTATAGGAACAACAAAGAGAAGAAATATGTTCATGTGGACTTGATAAACAAGGAAAGCCTAGCAAAGAAAGAACCGCGAACGTTGGCCAAGATCATGGCGTTACATCTTGATTTCATCTTTCGAGACATGGGAGAATGCAATCTCGATTTAACAAGAGAATTCTATGCCAACTGGTCACCAAAAACCACAGGAAGCGAGGTCAAGATTCGGGGCCAAGTTTTACAACTCAATACGGATTTCTTCAACTCCTTTCTTGGCTTGCCTGTTGTTGATCCATCACCATTCAAAGAGCTGTACAGTAGACCTCCATATAGAGACATTCGACACACACTCTGTGGGATAAGATCCATGGCACGGTGGAGTAGACACAAGGACACCGGACGACACAACACCTTCCCATATGCTCCTTTGAATAGAGAAGCAAGAATATGGTTGCGCATAGTCAACTCTTGCCTAATTCCAAGGACCCAGTACACCAAGATAACATGAGATAGAGTGTGTTTGGTATACGCATTGATGACGAATGTCCCTACACAAGCAGTCCCACTTCAGCTTTGGCATCCTGCTGACTGCAATACTAAGGAAGGAAGACATCGAAGAGGAACCGGCTGATCATAAACTCCCACACAACCCAAAGAAGGTTGACCTCACGAAGGTTAAGGATACTGAAACTATGCATGGCGTCAACCTGACCACTTCATAAAGGAATGCTCGAGATGAGATTTTCTTTCGCCATCTTTATGGCATGACTCGGTTTACAATAATGAGCGGTGGCCGTGTTCCAACTGATGCAGAGCTCCAACAGCTGGATTATGACTATCCAATGAATGAGCACGCAAAGGCGATGTGTAGAGTAGGTACATATTTTAAGGAACCTCTTGATGACGATGTGCCGACCGATGATGATCGACGAATGCCAGACTCTGACATGGAGGAGAATTCTGATGACGACGACTCCAATGATGATTCCGACGAAGGGGGTATGACCCCAGACATAGAGGAGAAGTCTGACTAACCAGGTTCTTCTTATTTATTTTCCACTGTAGGCAGTGTGTCCCGTCTAAGTGTGGGGTGCTGGTATTTGCATGCTTTACTTCTCTATCTGCATTTGCATTTATGTTTGTTTTGTTTCTCTTTTTAGTAGTTAATTTTTTTTAGTTAAATTTTTTTTAAACTTAAATTCGCATGAAATTATTCTAATAGGCAGCATGAGATTATGACAAGTGTTTGTGCTAAAATCATGACTATTGAGACGTTTAGGCTCTAATTGTGACTCACTATGTGATACTGTGTGGTTCAATTCCTTCATCTGTTGGGTCAAGAGTCTATGCTACTCCCAATAAAGTCGACCATATGCCTTGTGTGTGTGAGGATATAGTATATTCTGTGTTTATGGTTGATGCTAGAACTTGCCTGGTATGTATGTAAAGCAAAAATAAGGAGTGCAAGTCTAGGAGATGATTTAGGCATTTCTTTGGCAACCTAGACTTATTTACCTTCTTTTTACCTACCCATGGACATTATCCTAGTTAACCCCTTTGAGCCTTTAGCCTTTTTTTCTTTGACAACCTCATATGTAAGCCTAATCCATTTTTTCAAGACCATAATTTGATCTAAATTCCTAAGTGCTTTAAAGTATAAAGTCATGTGAAAAAATAAGAGGAAATTGGGTGAGTATGATGCTTTAGAATTGCTATCATAAGAGGTGTTATGAATTTGGTGCTTGAATTTGTTATGAAAAAGAATTTCTATCATAAGAGGTGTTATGAAAAAGAAAAAAAAAAAGGGGAAAGGAAAACTGAAAAGTTAGTTATGTTTAAAATTGAAAAACAAAGGTGGAAAAAAGGGGTGGTAGAATAAAAGAAAGTAGAAAGGTTGTTTGAAAGAAAGGTATTAATGGCATAATGTGATGTATTAAAGCGCTTAGGAACATAGTCACTATTTCTGGCCAAAATAGTCCTACCCGTCCCTTAGCCTACATTACAACCAACAAAAGACCTATTTGATCCTAAGCTTAACATTCTGATATTTAGTGGAGCATTACACTAAGGGCAAGCCTATGGTCATCAGTTGCAGCATATGAATTCTTTGTGAGAGCGAGAGCAAGGTTACTCGTATACCCACGTTTCGATAAATATACAATACTTGTGAGTGATTATGGGTGATATATGGTGAGACACACATGGTTGATGAGTCTTGGGTAGTTGTGTATGATTCTTTGTACCTCAACTTGTGGACACTAATTAATCACCATCACAAGTCTATGTTGGAGGTTGAATTGTTTATACAAATGATCAGAAAACTACTCTTTGTTAATGATTGACGTGCTTGTCTTGATGAATATTTTGTGTTGTTACTGTTAAATCCCAAGTAGATGTTTAGATGGACATGATAGTTTGTTTGAGGACGAACAAAGCCTTAAGTTTGGGGTGTTGATGATAGGCGAATTTACACGCCTAAAGTACTATATTTTACCCATATTTTAGCTAAGTTTTTAGGACAAATTATATAATTCATGCACTTTTAGTCCTTTTTCCTGTAAGTGAGCTAACAAACATGATTAGCAAGTTTTCAAGTATAAATGATGCAGATTTCAGCATTTTATGGATAACTTGACGCCAAAGAAAGCTTCACGAAAGAAGGAAGGGAAAGCTTGGACGCCAAGGACCAAAAGTGGCGCACGGAAAATCTATCCCGGGCAAAAACAGCAATTCTGAAGACTTTGGGGACTAGCAGTAACTTAGTAGGATTAGGATAATGATACATTAACCTAGTAGGATTGGGTTAAGTAATGCATTAGCTTAGTAGGAATAGGATATGGGTGTTATAAATACCCTATTTTGCTAGAGATTTTTAATCATTCTCATTCTACTTCTTATTCCACAACTCACTACTACTTCTAATTCTTCCATTAATTCTACTTTTTATTCTTCTTCTATTCATCTATTCAATTCTTAATTTCCACAACAAGAGAAATGTTACTCAGCAAGGAATTCACGCCATTCTTACCCCTATACCTAACGTGAGATCTTTATTGTGGTACAATGATAATGTCTATTATGATTTCCTTCGCACTCATGAGTAGCTAAACCTCTCTGTTGGGGTTATGGAAGCCTTATGAGATACTATCTACTGCAATGAGTTTGTGAATTCGTGAAACGTATGCTGCTTATATCATTATTCTCTTCATCTTAATGCAAATTCTTGTGGCTGCAGACGCATAGAATACGCCAGTATAGCATTAACTTGTTCGAAAGAAAAGTTATATGTCTGGAAAAGAGATAATGTCAAGGTAATAGTGTCCTATCCCCTATTAAAAAGTTAGTTCCATAACTGGATTAACCTCTTGGAGAATTCGTACCATTAGATACTCTTTAAGCTCGAAAGAGTTAAAGAGAAATAGTCCTTGTTTAGGTCGAAAGACGCTTGGATTTACCATCGAATACAATTCTCTATAAGCACATGCATGTCTGAATTCCGCACAACTCATAGCCAATAGAGACGTACAACTCATAAGGTGGACATAACCCCAACTTCTCAATTCTCATTGGTTAACATCTTACCAAACATTCTTTCTTTTTACTTTGCTATTTTCTGTTTTTACTTTACTATTTTGATTTCTTTATTTGCACGTTAAAATCCCCCCTTTCACGAGACTTGCACCAAAAGTCTAATAATTTTTGCTTACTTATTGACCGGCTATTCCCTGTGGGATTGATACCCAACCCAGTTGGGTTATATATTTGACAAAAACCGCTTTACACTCCTACGAGAGCTGTAGATTGAGCGTTATCAGTACTCTGGGCCTAAAATCAATCGAGGCATGCCAGGGGGTTGGGGATCATCCCAGTGAGGTCCGTTTAAATTTTTGTGGTCATTTGGACGGACAAATGGTCAAAACGGCGTGCACGAGGCATTTTTAGGCTAAATTAGTGTGCTATAGCCAATGGTTTTAGGGGTGGGATCAGGGTCCGAGCATACTGTGAGCCGCAACTTGACCGAGGCGTGCCACGGAGGTTGGGTATTATCCCAGTGTAGTACTTTTAAATTTTCGTGGCCATTTGGGAGAACAAAATAGGCGAAAAGGCATGAAAGGGGAGTTTTAGGGCCAAATCGTTGTGCTATAGCACACGGTTTTAGGGATGGGCCCAGGGCCCAGGCATTTTGTGGGCCAAAATTAGACTGCAACATGCCAAGGAGGTAGGGGATCGTAGACTTGTGTTTTATTTAAATTTTAGTGGCCATTTGGGTGCACAAATGGGCGAAACGACGTGAACGGGGCATTATAGGGCCAAATTGATGTGCTATAGCCCACGGTTTTGGGGTAGGCCAGGGGTCTGGGCATATTGTGGGCTGAAAATCAATTAGGGCGTGTCAGGGAAGTTGGGGATCATCCCAGTGTAATCCATTTAAACTTGTTTGTCATTTGGGTGGACAAATGGGCGAAACAACGTAAACGAGGCATTTACGAACCAAATCACTATGCTATAGCCCACAATTATTGGGGTGGGCTCGGGGTCCAAGTTCACTAAGGACTAAAAATAGACCGGGGCATGCCAGGGAGGTTGGGCATCATCCCAGTGTGTTACGTTTAAATTTTTGTGGCTATTTATATGGAAAAATGGGCAAAACAGCGCGAATGGGGTATTTTTGGGCTAAATTGGTGTGCTATAGCTCACAATTTTAGGGGTGGGCTCGGGGTCCAGGCATATGATGGGCCAAAATTTGACCAGGACATGCCAGGGAGTTTGGGGATCATCCTAGTGTAGTCCGTTTAAATTTTCAGGGCCATTTGATTGGACAATTGGCTGAAGCGGTGCGAACGGGGCATTTTTGGGCTAAATCAGTGTGCTATAGCCCACGATTTTAGGGGTGTGCCAGGGGTTCGGGCGTTTTGTGGTCCAAAAATTGATCGGGGAATGCCAGGGAGGTTTGGGATTATCTTAGTGTGGTTTGTTTAAATTTTTGTGGCCATTTGGATTTACAAAACGAGGGAAACGACGCAAACGAGCATTTTTGGGCGAAATTGGTGGGCTATAGCCCTCGGTTTCTGGGGTGGGCCCTGGGTACGAATATTTTGTGGTCCCAAAATTTATCGGGACATGCCAGGGAGGTTGGGGATCGTCCCAGTGTAGTTGGTTTAAGTTTTTGTGGCCATTTGGATGGACTAATGGGCAAAATAGCGTGAACAGGGCATTATTGGGCTAAATCGATGTGCTATAACCCACGATTTTGGGAGTGCACCCGAGGTCCGAGCATGCCGTGGACCAAAAATCGATGGGGTATGCTACGGAGGTTGAGGATCATCCTAGTGTAGTCCATTTAAATTTTTATAGCTATTTGGGTGGACAAATGGGTAAAACGGTGCAAACGGGACATTCTCGAGCAAAATTGGTATGCTATATCCCACAGTTTTAGTTGTGGGCCCGGGGGCCGAGCGTGCAGTGTGTGAAAAATTAACTGGGGCGTGCCAAGGAGGTTAGGAATCGTCCCAGTGAGGTTCATTTAATTTTTTGTGGCAATTTGGGAAGACAAATAGGCGTAACGGTGCAAACGAGGCATTTTCAAGCCAAATCAGTGTCTAATAGCCCACAATTTTAGGGGTGGACTTGGGTCCGGGCGTGCTGTAGGTCACAAATCGATGGTGGCATGCCAAGGAGGTTAGGGATAGTCCAACTATGGTCCATTTAAATTTTTGTTGTCATTTAGGTGGACAAATGAGAGAAACGACCTGAACGGAGCATTTTCGAGAAAAATCGGTGTGTTATAGCCCCCGGTTTCTGGGGTGGGCCCAGGTTTCGAGTGTACTGTGGTCCAAAAATTGACTGAGGAATGCCAAGGAGGTTGGGGATCATTCCAATATGGTTTGTTTAATTTTTTGTGGCTATTTCGGTGGACAAACGATTGCAACGGCATGAATGGAGCATTTTTGGGCCAAATCGGTGTGCTATAGCCCAAGGTTTTGGGGGTGGGCCTAGGGTCTGGCATGGTATGAGCCAAAAATTGATCTAGGCATACCAGGTAGGTTAGTATCATCCTATTGCGGTCCGTTTAAATCTTTGTGGCTTTTTGGGTGGATAAACGGGCAAAACGACGTGAACGGGGCAGTTTCATGCCAAATCTGTGTGCTATAGCCCACGATTTTGGGGGTGGTCCAGGGAGGTTGGTGATCATCCCAGTGTGGTCCGTTCAAATTTTTGTAGCCTTTTGGGTGGACAAACGGGCGAAACAATACGAATGGGGCATTTTCAGAAAAAATCGGTGTACTATAGCCAACGGTTTTAGGGGTGGGCTCGGGTTCCGGGCGTGCTGTGGGTCAAAAATCGACCGGGGCATGGAAGGGAGGTTTGGGATCATCCCATTGTGGTCCGTATAAATTTTTTTGGCCATTTTGGTGGACAAACTGGCAAAATAGCACGAATGGGGCATTTTCTGGCCAAATCGATGTTCTATAGCCCATGGTTTAGAGGGTGGGCTTGGGGTCCAGGTGTCTTGTGGGCCAAAAATTAATCAGGGTATGCCAGGGAGGTTAGGTATCATTCCAGTGTTGTTTGTTTAAATTTTTATGGCTATTTGGGTGGAGAAACGGGCGAAACAGCACGAATGGCATATTTTTACGACAAATCGATGTGCTATAGCCCACAGTTTGGGGGTGGGCCCGGGGTATGGGCGTGCTATAAGTAAAGAATTGACCGGGGAATGTCAGGGAGGTTGGGGATCATCTCAGTGTGGTCTGTTTTAATTTTTGAGGATATTTGGGTAGACAAACGGGTGAAACGGCGCGAATGGGGCTTTTGCGGGCTAAATCGGTGTGCTATAGCCCACAGCTTCGGGGGTGGGCCTAGGGTCCGGGCATTCTGTGGGCTGAAAATCTACCGATTCATGTCACGGAGGTTGGGGATCATCCCAATATAGTCCGTTTAAATATGAATGGCCATTTGGGTGGACAAACGAGCAAAACGGCATGAACGGGGCATTTTTAGGCCAAAACGGTCTATTATAGCCCTCGATTTCGAGTGTGGCCTTGGGCTACGGGCGTGCTGTGGGTCAAAAATTGAAGAGGTATGTCATAGAGGTTGGGCATTATGCCAGTGTGGTCCGTTTAAATTTTTGTGGGTATTTGGGTGGACAAACGGGCTAAACAGCACGAACGAGACATTTTGGGGCCAAATCGTTGTGTTAGAACCCCCAGTTTCAGGGGTGGACCTGGGTTTCGGGCATTCTGTGGACCTAAAATCTACCGAAGCATGCCAGGGAGTCCGTTAAAATTTTCGTGCCTATTTGGATGGACAAAAGGGTGACACAGCGCGATAGGGGCATTTTTGGGACAAATCGGTGTGCTATAGCCCACGGTTTTGAGGGTAGGCCCAGGGTTTGAGCGTGCTATGGGCCAAAAATTGACCGAGGCATGTCAAGGAGGATGGAGATCATCCTAGTGTGGTTTGTTTAAATTTTCATGGCTATTTGGGTGGATAAAAAGGTGAAACGGTGCGAACGGGGCTTTTTCGTGCTAAATCGGTGTGCTATAGCCCACGATTTTTAGGGTGGACTCAGGGTCCAGGCGTTCTGTGGGCTGAAAATCGACCGGGTCTTGCCAGGGAGGTTGGGGATTATCCCAGTTTGGTTCGTTTAAATTGTTATGGGCATTTATGAGGACAAATGGGCGAAACAGCACAAACGGAGCATTTTCGGGATAAATCAGTCCACTATAGCCCATGGTTTTGAGGGTGGGCTCAGGGTTTGGGCGTGCTGTGAGCCAACAATTGATCGGGGAATGCCAGGTAGGTTAGGGATCAGCCTAGTGTATTCCGTTTAAATTTTTGTGGCCATTTAGGTGGGCGAACGGGCAAAGAGCACGAACGGAGCACTTTTTAGTCAAATCAATGTGCTATAGCCCACGATTTTGGGGATGGGCTTGAGGTCCGAGCGTGCTGTGGGTCAAAAATTATTCAGGGCGTGCCATAGAGGTTGGGGATTGTCCCATTGTGGTCCATTTAAATTTTTGTGGCCATTTGGGTGGAGAAACATGCAAAACAGCGCGAACGTGGCATTTTTCGGTCAAATCGATGTGCTATAGCCCACAGTTTAGGAGGTGAGCCTGGGGTTCGGGCATGCTGTGGGCCAAAAATTGACCGAGATGTGCCAGGGAGGTTTGGGATTGTTCCACTGTGGTTCATTTAAATTTTTGTGGCCATTTTGGTGGACAAACAGGCTAAACGATGCAAACAGGGCTTTTTAGGGAAAAATCTATGTGCTATAACCAACGGTTTTAGGTGTGGGCCCGGGATCCGAGCGTCCTTTATGCTAAAAATTGTCTGGGGTATGCCAAAAAGGTTGGGGATCATCCCATTGTGGTCTGTTTAAATTTTCGAGGCCATTTGGGTGGACAAACAGGCAAAACGGCTTGAATAGGGGATTTTCGAACCAAATTAGTGTGCTATAGCCTACGATTTCAGGGTGGGCCCGGGGTTTGAGTATACTGTGGGCCCAAAATTAACCGTGGCATGCCAAGGTAGTTGGGGATCATCTCAGTGTGTTCCGTTTAAATTTTCATGGTCATTTAGGTGAAAAGATGAGCAAAACAGCACGAATGGGGTATTTTCATGCTACTTGGTGTGCTATAGCCTACGATTTCAGGGGGCCAGGGGTTCGAGCGTGCTGTGGGTCAAAAATTAATTGGGGCATGACACGGAGGTTGGGGATCATCCCAGTGTGGTCCGTTGAAATTTTCGTGGCCATTTGGATGGACAAACGAGCGAAATAGCGCGAATTGGGCATTTTTGAGCCAAATCGGTGTACTACAGCCCACGGTTTCAGGGGAAGGCCCTCGATCCGATCGTGCTGAAGGCTAAAAATTGATCGGAGTATGTAAGGGAGGTTGTGGATCATTTCAGTATGGTCCGTTTAAATTTTTGTGGCCATTAGGGTGGACAAACGAAGGAAACGGCACGAACGGGGCATTTTTGGGCCAGATTGGTGTGCTATAGCCAATAATTTTGGGGGTGGGCCTAGGGTCCAGGTGTTTTGTGGGCCAAAAATCGATCGGACGTATCCAGGTAGGTTTAGGATCATCCCTGTGTGGTCCGTTAAAATTTTTGTGGTCATTTTGGTGGACAAACGGGCGAAACGGCGCGAACAGGGCATTTTAGGGCCAAATTCGTGTGCTATTGAACATGATTTCAGGGGTGACTCGGGGTCCGGGCGTACTGTGGTCCAAAAATCGATCGGGGCATGCCAGGGAGGTTGAGGATCATACCAATGTGGCCCATTTATATTTTTGTGACCATTTGGGTGGACAAACAAGCGAAACGGCGCAAATGGGGTATTTTCGGGCCAAATCGGTGTGCTATAGTCCACGCTTTTGGGGGTGGACCTGAGTTCCGGGCATGTTGTAGGCCTAAAATCGACTGGGGCATGCCAGGGAGGTTGGGGATCATCCCAGTATTGTCCATTTAAATTTTATTTGGCTATTTGGGTGGACAAACGGGCAAAACGGCGCGAAGGTTGTGAGCGTGTTGTGGGAAAAAATTAACTGGGTGTGCCAGGAAGGTTGGGATCATGCCAGTGTGGTTTGTTTAAATTTTTGTGGCCAATTCGGTTGACAAACGGGCGAAACAGCTCAAATGGGGCATTTTTGGGTAAAATTGGTGTGCTATAGCCCACGGTTTTGGGGGTGGGCCTAGGGTCTGGGTGTGCAATAGGTCAAAAATCGACTGAGGTGTGCCAGGGTGATTGGGGATCATCCCAGTATCGTCTATTTAAATTTTCATGGCCATTTGGGTGGACAAACGAGCAAAATGGCGTGAATGGGACATTTTCTGGCCAAATTGGTGTGCTATAACCCACAGTTTTGGGGGTGGGCCTTGGGTCTGGGCATGCTATAGGCTGAAAATCGACCGAGGTTTTCCTGGGAAGTTGGGGATCATCCTAGTATGGTTCATTTAAATTTTTGTGGCCATTTAGGTGGACAAACAGGCAAAATAGCGTGAACGGGGCATTTTCGGGAAAAATGGGTGTGCTATAACCCACGGTTTTGGGGGTGGTCCCGGGGTCCAGGCTTGCTATGGGCTGAAAATTGATCATGGCATTCCAGGGAGGTTGGGAATCATCCCAATTGGGTCAGTTTAAATTTTCGTGGCCATTTAGGTGGACAAAGGGGTGAAACGGCGCGAACGGGGCATTTTAGGGCCAAATCGGTGTGATATAGCCCATGGTTTAAGGGGTGGCTTGGGTGTGCTATGTGTAAAAAATTTACTGAGGCATGCCAAGGAGGTAAGGGATCTTTTTAATATGCTCCGTTTAAATTTTTGTGGCCATTTGTGTGGACAAAAAGGAATAACGACGTGAATGGAGTATTTTTAGGCCAAATCGGTGGGCTATAACCCACAGTTTTGGGGTAGGCCTGGGGTCCGAGCGTACTGTGGGTTGAAAATTGACCGGGGTGTGCCAGGGAGGTTGGGGATTGTCTCTGTGTGGTCTGTTTCAATTTTTGTGGCCATTTGGGTGGAATAACTAGCAAAATGGCGGGAATGGGAAATTTTCAGGCCAAATGGTTGTGCTATAGCCCACGATTTTGGAGGTGGGCCCAAAGTCCAAGCATGTTGAGGGCCAAAAATTGACCGAGGCATGACAGGGAGGTTGGGTATTGTCCAAGTGTGGTCCATTTAAATTTTTGTGGCCATTTGGGAGAAGAAATGGGTGAAACGGCATGAACGGGGCATTTTCGGGCCAAATAGCCCGTGGTTTCGGGTGTGGGACAAAGGTCTGAGTATGTTGTGGGCCAAAAATTGAGTAGGGCATCTTAGGGAGGTTGGGGATCGTCCTAGTATAGTCTGTTTAAATATTCATGGCCATTTAGGTGGACAAACGGGAGATACGATGCGAACGGGGTGTTTTCAGACCAAATCGTGTGCTATAGCCCACGATTTCGGGGGTGGGCTAGGGGTGCGGGTGTGCTGTGGGCCAAAAATCGAACGGGGTGGGACAGGTTGGTTTGGGATCATCTCAGCGTGGTCTGTTCAAATTTTCATAGCTATTTGAGTGGACAAACAAGCGAAATGGTGAGAAGTGCGCATTTTGATGCCAAATTGTTGTGCTATAGCCCATGGTTTCGAGGGTGGACCTGGGCCCCAAGTTTGTTGTGGGCCGAAAATCAACCGAGACATGCTAGGGAGGTTCAGGATCAATCTAGTGTGGTCCATTTAAATTTCATGGCTATTTGGGTGGACAAACGGGTGAAACGGCACGAATTGGGCATTTTTGGGCCAAATTGGTGTGCTATAGACCACGGTTTTAGGGGTGTGCCCGGGGTCCAGGCGTGGAGTGGGCCAAAAATAGATGGGGGTATACCAGGGAGGTTGGCAATCATCTCAGTATGGTCCGTTTAAATTTTCATAACCATTTGACAGGATAAACGGGCGAAACGGGGTGAACGGGGCATTTTGGGGCCAAATTAGTGTTTTATAATCCACGGTTTTGAGGGTGGGCCCGGGTCCAGATGTGTTGTAGGCCAAAAATTGACCGGGATATGCCAGGAGGTTGCAAATTATCCCAGTGTTGTTCGTTTAAATTTTCATAACCATTTGGGTGGACAAACGAGTGAAACAGTACGAACGGAGAATTTTGGGGCTAAATCGGTGTGCTATAGCCCACGGTTTCGAGGTGGGCCTTGGGTCCAGGTGTGTTGTAGGCCAAAAATCAACCAGGGTGTGCCAAGGAGGTTGGGCATCGTCCTAATATGGTATTTTTAAATTTTTGTGTCCATTTGGGTGGACAAACGGGCGAAACGGCGCCTACGGGGCATTTAAGGGCCAAAAGTGTGCTATAGCCCACAGTTTCAGGGCTGGGCTCGGGTGAGCTGTGGGTCAAAAATTGACCGGGGCATTCCACGGAGGCTGGGGATCATCCCAGTGTGGTCTGTTTAAATTTTCATACCTATTTGTGTGGACAAACGGGCAAAACAACGCGAATGGGGCATTTTTGGGCCAAATCGGTGAGCTATAGCCCATGAATTTGGGGTGGGCCTGGGGTCTGGGCGTACTTTGGGCCAAAAATCTATCGTGGCATGCCACGGAGGTTAGGGATCATTCCAATGTGGTCCGTTTAAATTTTTGTGGCTATATGGGTGGACAAACGGGTAAAACGGTGCGAACGGGGAATTTTCAGGCCAAATAAATCTTCTATAGCCCACGGTTTCAGGGGTAGACTCGGGATCGAAGAATGCTATGGGACAAAAATTAATCGGGGCATGCCAGGGATATTTAGCATTGTCCATGTGTGGTCCGTTTAAATTTTCGTAGCTATTTGGATGGACAAACGGGCGAAATGGTATAAACAGAGCATTTTTAAGATAAATCGGTGTGCTATAGCCCGTGGTTTCGGGGGTGGATCTGGGGTTCAGGTATGCTGTTGGCCGAAAATTGACTGGGGCATCTCAAGGAGGTTGGGGATCATCCTAGTATGGTCCGTTAGAATTTTCATGGCCATTTGGGTGGACAAATAGGCAAAACGACGCGAACGGGGTGTTTTCGGGCCAAATCAGTGTGCTATAGTCCACAATTTAAGGGGTGGGATAGGGGTGCGGGCGTGATGTGAGCCCAAAATCGAATGGAATGGGCCAGGGAGGTTGGGGACCATCCTAGTGTGGTCCGTTCCAATTTTCATGGCTATTTAGATGGACAAATAACCAAAATGACATGAACAGGGTATTTTTGAGAAAAATTGGTGTGCAATAGCCCACGGTTTCGAGGGTGGGCCCGGGATCCGAGCGTGTTGTGGGCCAAAAATTGACCGGGGTATGCCAGGGAGGATGGGGATCATTATAATATGGTCCGTTTAAATTTTCATGGCTATTTGTGTGGACAAATGGGTGAAACGTCATGAACGAGGCATTTTAGAGCCAAATCGATTTGCTATAGACCACGGTTTCGGGGGTGGGCCCGGGGTCCAGGCGAGCAGTGGGCAAAAATCAATCGAGGCATGCCAGGGAGGTTGGGCATCATCCCAGTGTGGTCCGTTTAAATATTTTTGGCCATTTGGGTGGACATACAGACGAAAAGGCTTAAACGGGGTATTTTTGGGCCAAATCGATGTGCTATAGCCCATGGTTTCGGGGTGGGCCCGGGGTCCAAATGTGTTATGGGCTGAAAATTGACCGGGGTATACCAAGGAGGTTGAGGATCGTCCCAGTATGATCCATTATAATTTTCATGGACATTTGGGTAGACAAATGGGGAAAAGGCACGAATGGGGTGTTTTGGGGCTTGATCGGTGTGCTATAGCCCACGGTTTCAGGGGTGGGGAAGGAGTTCGGGCGTGTTGTGGGTAAAATATTGATCGGGGTATGCCAGGGAGGTTAGGGATCGTCCTAGTATGGTCCGTTTAAATTTTTGTGGCTATTTAGGTTGACAAACGTGCGAAACAGCGCGAACGGGGAATTTTTGAGCCAAATCGGTGTGCTATAGCCCATGCTTTTGGGGGAAGGCCCGCGGTTCGGTTATCCTGTGGGCTAAAATTCGATAGGGGCATGCCAGGCAGATTGAAGATTGATCCATTGTATTCCATTCAAATTTTCGTAGCCATTAGGGTGGGAAAACAGAGGAAACTGTGAGAACGAGGCATTTTTAGGCCAAATTGGTGTGCTATAACCCACGATTTCGGGGGTGCTCCCAGGGTCCAGGCGTGTTTGGGCTAAAAATTGACCAAAGCGATTTAGGTAGGTTGGGGATCGTCCCTGTGTGGTCTGTTTAAATTTTTTTGCCATTTAGGTGGACAAACGGCTGAAACGGCTCAAACGGGGCATTTTTAGGCCAAATTGGTGTGCTATAGCCCACGGTTTTGGGGTGGACCCGGGATTCGGGCGTTCTGTGGGCCAAAAATTGACCGGAGTATGATAGGGAGGTTAGATATCATTCCAGTATAGTCCTTTTAAATTTTCATGGCCATTTGGGTGGACAAACAAGCAAAACGGCACGAACGGGGCATTTTTGGGACAAATTGATGTGCTATAGCCCATGGTTTTAGGGAGGGCCCGACGTTCGGGCATGCTGGGGCCAAAAATTGATTGGGCATGCCTGGGAGGTTAGGGATCAACCCAGTGTGTTTCATTTAAATTTTTGTGGCCATTTGGGTGGACAAATGGGTGAAACGGCGTGAAAGGGGCATTTTCAGGCCAAATCGGTGCGCTATAGCCCACTATTTTGGGGCAAGGCCCGTGGTTCAAGCGTGCTGTCGGCCAAAAATGGTAATGCATGTGCCAGGTAGGTTATAGAACCTCCTAAGGTGGTCGTTTTAAATTTTTGTGGCCATTTGCTGGGCAAACGGGTAAAACGGGGCATTTTCGGGCTAAATCAGTGTGCTATAGCCCACGGTTTTGGGGGTCGGCATGGGGTCCGAGCATGTTGTGGGACAAAAATTGACTAGGGTGTTCCAGGGAGGTTAAGGATCATTCCAGTGTATTCTGTTTAAATTTTCGTGGCCATTTGGGTGGACCAACGGGCAAAACGGCGTAAACGTGGTGTTTTCAGGCTAAATCGGTGTGCTATAGCCCACGATTTAGTGGTGGCCCTGGGTTCTGGGCATGATGTGGGCCAAACACTGAATGGAGCATGCCAGGTAGGTTAGGGATAGTCCCAGTGTGATTCGTTTTAAATTTTAGTGGCTATTTGAGAGGATAAATGGGTGAAACGATGCAAACGGGTTTTTTTGGGGCTAAATCGATGTGCTATGGCCCATGGTTTCAAGGGTGGGCCAGGGGTCCATGCGTGATGTGGGCTGATAATTAATCGAGACATGGTAGGGAGGTTGGAGATCATCCCAGTATGGTCCATTTAAATTTTCGTAGCCATTTGGCTGGACAAATGGGGTAAACGGCGTGAATAGGGCATTTTTAGGCTAAATCAGTGTGCTATAGCCCACGGTTTTGAGGTTGGGCCTGGGGTACGGGTGTGATATGGACCCAAAATCAATCGAGGCCTGTAAAAAGGTTAGGATCATCCCATTATGGTCCATTTAAATTTTTTTGGCCATTTGGGTGGACAAATGGGTGAAACGGCGTGAAAGGGGCATTTTTAGGCTAAATTGGTGTGCTATAGCCCACTATTTTGGGGATGGGCCCGCGGTTCGGGCGTGCTGTCTACCATAAATGGTAAAGCACATGCTAGGGAGGTTGGAGATCCTCCTAAGGTGGTCTGTTTAAATTTCCGTTGCCATTTGGTGGGCAAATGGGCAAAATGGGGCATGTTTGGGCTAAATCGATGTGCTATAGCCCACAGTTTTGGGGGTGGACACGGGGTCCGAGCATGTTGTGGGATAAAAATTGACCGGGGTGTGACAGGGAGGTTAACGATCATCCCAATGTATTCTGTTTAAATTTTTCTGGCTATTTGGGTGGACAAACGATCGAAATGACATGAACGGGGCATTTTCAAGCCAAATTGGTGTGCATTTTCAAGACAAAAATTGATCGGGGCATGCCAGGGAGGTTGGGGATCATTCCAGTACGGTCGTATAAATTTTCATAACCATTTGGGTTGACAAACAGGCAAAACGACATGAAAGCATCATTTTCATCCCAAATCAGTGTGCTATAGCCCACGGTTTTGGGGGTGGTCCTTAGTTACGGGCATGCTGTGGGCGAAACATTAATTGGGACATAATAGGGAGGTTGGGGATCATGCCAGTGTGATCCGTTTATATTTTCATGGACATTTAGGTGGACAAACAGGGGAAACAATGTGAACAGGGCATTTTTGGGATAAATCGATGTGCTATAGCCCATTATTACGGGGGTGGGCTCGTGGTCCAGGCATGTTGTGGGATAAAAATCAACCGAGGTATGCTAGGGAGGTAGGGGATCATCCTAGTATGGTTTGTTTAAATTTTTATAGCTATTTAGGTGGACAAACGAGAGCAGCGGCGGGAATGGGACATTTTCGGGATAAATCGGTGTGCTATAGCCCATGGCTACGGGGTTGGGCAAAGGGTCCGGGCGTGCTGTGGGCCTAAAATCGACCGGGGCATGGGAGGCAGGTTGGGGATCATCTCAGTGTGGTTCATTTAAATTTTTGTGGCCATTTGGATGGACAAACGGGCGAAACAACAGGAACGGGGCATTTTCAGGCCAAATTGATGTGTTATAGCCCACGGTTTTGGGGGTCGGCATGGGGTCCGAGCATGTTGTGGGACAAAAATTGACTAGGGTGTTCCAGGGGGGTTAAGGATCATTCCAGTGTATTCTTTTAAATTTTCGTGGCCATTTGGGTGGACCAACGGGCAAAACGGCGTAAACGTGGTGTTTTCAAGCTAAATCGGTGTGCTATAGCCCACGATTTAGTGGTGGCCCTGGGTTCTGGGCGTGCTGTGGGCCAAATACTGAATGGAGCATGCCAGGTAGGTTAGGTATAGTCCCAGTGTGATTCGTTTTAAATTTTAGTGGCTATTTGAGAGGACAAATGGGTGAAACGATGCAAACGGGTTTTTTTGGGCTAAATCGATGTGCTATAGCCCATGGTTTCAAGGGTGGGCCAGGGGTCCATGCGTGATGTGGGCTGATAATCAATCGAAGCATGGTAGGGAGGTTGGAGATCATCCCAGTATGATCCATTTAAATTTTTGTAGCCATTTGGCTGTACAAATGAGGTAAACGGCGTGAATAGGGCATTTTTAGGCTAAATCGGTGTGCTATAGCCCACGGTTTTGAGGTTGGGCCTGGGGTACGGGCGTGATATGGGCCCAAAATCAATCAAGGCCTGCAAAAAGGTTAGGATCATCCCATTATGGTCCATTTAAATTTTTTTGGCCATTTGGGTGGACAAATGGGTGAAACGGCGTGAAAGGGGCGTTTTTAGGCTAAATTGGTGTGCTATAGCCCATTATTACGGGGGTGGGCTCGTGGTCCAGGAATATTGTGGGATGAAAATCAACCGAGGTATGCTAGGGAGGTAGGGGATCATCCTAGTATGGTTTGTTTAAATTTTTGTGGCTATTTAGGTGGACAAACGAGAGAAACGGTGGGAATGGGACATTTTCGGGATAAATCGGTGTGCTATAGCCCATGGCTACGGGGTTGGGCAAAGGGTCCGGGCGTGCTGTGGGCCTAAAATCGACCGGGGCATGGAAGGCAGGTTGGGGATCATCTCAGTGTGGTTCATTTAAATTTTTGTGGCCATTTGGATGGACAAACGGGCGAAACGATAGGAACGGGGCATTTTCAGGCCAAATCGATGTGCTATAGCCCACGGTTTTGGATATAGGCCCTTGTTTCAAATGTGTTGTGCACCAAATATTGATCGGGCCATGCTAGGAAGGTTGAGAATCATCCTAGTGTGGTCCGTTTAAATCTTCGTGGCCATTCGGGTGCACAAACGGGCGAAACAGCGCGAACGGGGCATTATCGGGGCAAATTGGTGTGCTATAGCCCACTGTTTTGAGGGTGGGCTCGGGGTTCGATTGTACTGTGGGTCAAAATAAATTGGGTCATACTAGGGAAGTTGGGGATCATCCCAGTATGGTTCATTTAAATTTTCGTGGACATTTGGTTGGACACACGGGATAAACAGCGCGAACGGTATATTTTTTAGCCAAATTAGTGTGCTTTATCCCATGGTTTCGGGGGTGGAATCGGGCATTCTATTGGACAAAAATTGATCGAAGCATGCCTGGGAGGTTGGGGATAGTCCCAGTGTGGTCCATTTAAATTTTCGAGGCTATTTGGGTGGACAAACAGATGAAAAATGCAAACAGGGCATTTTTTAGAAAAATTAATGTGCTATAGTCAACGGTATCGAGGGTGGGCCTAAGGTCCGACATGTTGAGGGGAAAATATCAACCGGGGCATGCCAAGGATGTTGGGTAACATCCCAGTGTTGTTCGTTAAAATTTTGATCCCATTTGGATGGACAAATGGGTGAAACGGCGCGAACGACATGTTTTTGGGACAACTCGATATTCTATAGCCCACAGTTACGGGGCTGGGCCCGGGGTTCGGGAGTACTATAGGCTGAAAATTTGTCGAGGCATGCCAGGGAGGTTAGGGATCATCCCAGTGTGCTCTGAGTAAATTTTCATGGCTATTTGGGTGGTCAAATAGGTGAAACGACACGAACGGGATGTTTTCAAGCTAAATAGATATGTTATAGCCCACGGTTATGGGGTGGGCCCGGGGTTTGAGTGTGCTGTTGGCCGAAAATTGATCGTGGCATGCCAGCGAGGTTGGGGATCATTCCAGTGTGGTTCGTTTAAAGTTTTGTAGCTATTTGGGTGGACAAACGGGCGAAATGGCATGAATAGGGCATTTTCGGGCCAAATCGATGTGTAATAGCCCTTGATTTCGGGGGTGGTCCCAGGGTTTGGGCATGTTGTTCATCAAAAATCGACCGAGGTATGCCATGGAGGTTGGGGATCATCCCAGTATGGTCCGTTTAAATTTTCGTAGCTATTTGGGTGGACAAACGTGCGAAACAGCGAGAATGGGACATTTTCGGACCAAATCGGAATGCTATAGCCCATGGTTTTAGGGGTAGGCCCGGGGTTTGGGTGTGTTGTGGGCCAAAAATCAATCGGGGCATACCAAGGAAGTTTAGAATCATCCCAGTATGGTCCGATTAAATTTTCGTGGCCATTTAGGTTGAAAACGGGTGAAATGGCGCGAACGGTGCATTTTCAAGCCAAATTGGTGTGCTATAGCCCACTGATTTGGGGATAGGCCTGTGTTTCGGGCATTCTAAGTGCCTAAAATTGATAGAGGCATGACAGGGAGGTTGGGTATCATCCCATTATGGTCCGTTTAGATTTTCATGCCTATTGGGGTCGACAAATGGGTGAAATAGCGAGAACGGGGCATTTTCGGGCCAAATCATTGTGCTATAGCCCACTGTTTCGGGGGTAGGTCCGGGGTCCGAGGGTGTTGTGGGCCAGAAATTGTCCTGGGCATTCCAGGGAGGTTGGGGATCATCCCAGTGTGGTTTGTTTAAATTTTCATAGCAATTTAGGTGGATAAACAGGCAAATCGGCGCGAATGGAGCGTTTTTGAGCCAAATCGGTGTGCTATAGCCTACGAATTTGGAGGTGGGCCCAGGTTTTGAGCATCCTATGTGTCAACAATTGACCGAAGCATTCCAGGGGGGTTGGGCATCATCCAAGTATGTTCTATTTAAATTTTTGTGGCTATTTGGTTGGAGAAACGGGCGAAACGCCGCGAACGGGGCATTTTCGAGTGAAATTGGTGTGTTACCGCCCATGGTTTTGGGGTCGGCCCATGGTCCGGTTGTGCTGTGGGTCTAAAATTGATAAGGGCATGTCGGGGAGGTTGGGATCATCCCAGTGTGGTCTGTATAAATTTTCATTGTCATTTAGGAGGACAAACCGGCGAGAACGGGGCGTTTTTGGCCTAAATCAGTGTGCTATAGCCCACGATTTTGGGAGTGGGCCAGGGTTTCGGATGTGCTGCGAGAAGAAAATCGACCGGGGTATGCCAGGTAGGGTGGCAGTCATCCCAGTGTGTTCCATTTAAATTTTAGTGGCTATTTGGGTCAACAAATGGGCGAAATTGTGAGAACGGGGAATTTTCAATCCTAATCGGTGCGCTATAGCCCACGATTTTGGTGGTGGGCCAGTAGTTCGGGCATGCTGTGGGCCAAAAATCTATCGGGGCATGCCAGGGAGGTTGGTGATTATCCCAGGGTGGTCCGTTTAAATTTTCATTGCCATTTGGGTGGAAAAATAGGTGAAACGGTGCGAACAAGGCATTTTTTGACCAAATCGGTGTGCTATAACCCATGATTTTAGGGGTGGGATTGGGTTCAGGGCGTACTGTGGGCTGACAATTGACCGACGCATGCCAGGGAGGTTGGGGATCATCCTAGTATAATTTGTTTAAATTTTTGTTGCCATTTCAGTGGACAAACGGGCAAAACGGCGAGAATGGGTCATTTTTGGACTAATCAGTGTGCTATAGCCCACAGTTATAGGGGTGGGCCCAGGGTTCGAGCATGCTTTCAGCCAAAAATTGACTGTGTCATGCCAGGGAGGTTGAGGATCGTCCTAGTGTGGTCTGTTTAAATTTTTGTTGCCATTTTGGTGGACAAACGGGCAAAACGGCATGAATGCGGCATTTTCGGGCCAAATTGGTGTGCTTATAGCCCACGGTTTTGGGGGCAGGCCCAGGGTCCAGGCGTGTTGTGGGCCAAAAATCAATCGGGGCATTCCAAGGAGGTTAGGTATCATTCCAGTGTGGTCCGTTAAATTTTTTGGCCATTCGGGTGGACAAACGGGCAAAACAGCATGAACGGGGCATTTTTGGGCAAAATCGGTGTGCTATAGCCTAGGGATTTGGAGGTAGGCCCGGGTTTCGAGTGTCCTGTTCCGACAATTGACTGAAGCATGCCAGGGAGGTTGGTCATCATCCAAGTATGGTCCATTTAAATTTTTGAGGCTATTTGGTCGGAGAAACAGGCGAAACGCCGTGAATGGGGCATTTTTCGGGCAAAATTGGTGTGTTACCGCCCATGGTTTTGTGGGTTGGCCCGGGGTCCGGTTGTGCTGCGAGCAGAAAATCAACCGGGACATTCCAGGTAGGGTGGGTATCATCCCAGTGTGTTCCATTTAAATTTTAGTGGCCATTTGGGTCAACAAACGGGCAAAACTGTGAGAATGGGGAATTTTCAATCCTAATCAGTGCGCTATAGCCCACGGTTTTGGTGGTGGGCCATTGTTTCGGGCATTCTGTGGGCCAAAAATCGATTGAGGCATGTCAAGGAGTTTACGGATTGTCTCAGTGTGGTCCGTTTAAATTTTCGCTGCCATTTTGGTGGACAAACGGGTGAAACGGCGAGAACGGGGCATGTTTGGACTAATCGGTGTGCTATAGCCTAAGGTTATAGGGGTGGGCCCAGGGTTCGAGCTGCTGTCAACCAAAAATTGACCGTGTCATGACATAGAGGTTAAGGATCATCCTACTGTGGTCTGTTTAAATTTTTGTTGCCATTTTGGTGGACAAAATAGAAAAACGGCGTGAATGCGGCATTTTTGGGCCAAATTGGTATGCTATAGCCCACGGTTTTGGGGGCAAGCCCGGGGTCCGGGCGTGTTGTCGGCTGAAAATCAATCGGGGTATGCCAAGGAGGTTGGGGATCATCCCAGTGTGGTCCATTTAAAATTTTTGGCAATTTGGGTGGACAAATGGGCGAAACGGCGTGAACGGGGCATTTTTAGGCCAAATTGGTGTGCTATAGGGGACCGGGTTTCGGGTGTGCTGTGTGCCAAAAATTGACTAGGCCATGCCAGGAAGGTTTGGAATCATCCCAGTGAGGTCCATTTAAATTTTTGTGGCTATTTAGGTGAAAAAACAGGCAAAACGACACGAATGGGGCATATTCGGGCAAAATTGGTGTGCTATAACCCACGATTTCGGGGGTGGGCTTGGGGTCCTGGCGTACTGTGGGCGAAAAATTAACCGGGGCATGCCAGGGATGTTAGCGATAGTCCCAGTGTGGTACGTTTAAATTTTTGTGGCCATTTAGGTGGACAAACGGGTAAAATGGCACGAATGGGGCATTTTTGGGCTAAATTGATGTGCTATAGCCCACGGTTTTAGGGGTGGACCAAGGTTTCGTACTTTCTGCGGGACTAAAATTAGCCGAGGCATGCCAGGGAGGTTGGGGATCATCCCAGTGAGGTCCATTTAAATTTTTGTGGCCATTTGGACGGACAAACGAGAAAAATGGTGCGAACGAGATATTTTTGGGCTAAATCGATGTGCTATAGCCCACGGTTTTGGGGGTGGGCCCAATTTTCGGGCGTAATGTGTGCCAAAAATCAATCGAGGGTGTACAAACAGGTGAAACAACGTTTACGGGGCATTTTTAGCCTAAATCGTTGTGCTATAGCCCACAATTTTGGGGGTGGTATCGGGGTCCGGGCGTGTTGTGGGCCAAAAATCGATCGGGGTGTGCCAAGGAGGTTAGGGATCTTCGTAGTGTGGTCCATTTAAATTTTCATGGCTATTTGGGTGGACAAATTGGCAAAAAGGCGCGAACAGGGCATTTCCAGGCTAAATAACTGTGCTTTAGTCCACTATTTCGGGGGTGGGCTCGGGGTCCGGGCATGCTGTTGGCTGAAAATCAATCGAGGCATGCCAGGGAGGTTGGGGATAGTCCCAGTTTGGTCCGTTTAAATTTTTGTGGCCATTTTTGTAGATAAACGGGCAAAACGGTATGAACGGGCCATTTTTAGGACAAATCGATGTGCTATAGCCCACGGTTTTGGAGGTGGGCCCAGGGTTCGGGCGTATTGTGGGCCGAAGATCGACAGAGGTATGCCTGGGAGGTGGGGATCATCCTAGTATGGTCTCTTTAAATTTTCATGGCCATTTGGGTAGACAAATGGATGAAACGACGTGAACAGGGTGATTCCAGGGAAAATCAGTGTGCTATAATCCATGATTTTGGGGGTGGGCCCGAGGTTCGGGCGTTCTGTAAGCCAAAAATTGATTGAGGCATGCCATGGAGGTTGGGGATCATCCCAGTATAGTTCGTTTAAATTTTTGTGGCCATTTCCGTTGATAAACGGGGAAAACTATGTGAACGGGGTGTTTTCAGCCAAATCGTTGTGCTATAGCCCACGGTTTTGGGGGTGGGCTAGGGCGTGCTATGGGACTAAAATCGATTAGGGCATTCCAGAGGTTTTGGATCGTCCCATCGTGGTGCATTTAAATTTTTACGGCTATTTGGGTGAACAAACGGGTGAAACAGCGCGATGGGGCATTTTTGAACCAAATCTGTGTGCTTAGCCCATGATTTTGGGGATGGGCCCGGGGTCCAAGTGTGCTGTGGGCCAAAAATCGATGGGGCATGCCAGGTAGTTTGGGGATTTTCCCCGAGAGGTCCGTTTAAATTTTTGTGGCTATTTGGGTGGACAAACGGGCAAAACAGCGCGAACAGGGCATTTTCAAGCTAAATCGGTGTGGGATTAGGGTTCGGGAGTGCTGTAGGCCAAAAATCAATCGTGGATTGACAGGGAGGTTGGGGATCATCCCAGTGTGGTTCATTTAAATTTTCGTGGCCATTGGTGATTATCCCAGTGTGATCCGTTTAAATTTTTGTGGCTATTTGGGTGGACAAATGGGCAAAATAGAGCGAATAGGGTATTTTTGGGCCAAATCGGTGTGTTGTAGCCTACAATTTTGAGCTTGGGCCTGGGCTCCATGCGTGTTGTGGGCCGAATATTGACAGAGGCATGCCAGAGAGGTTGGGGATCATCCTAATGTGGTCCTTTTAAATTTTTGTGGCCATTTCGGTGGACAAACGTGTGAAACAGCGCAAAAGAGGCATTTTTGGGGTAAATCTGTGTGCTATAGCTCACGGTTTTGGGGGTGGCCTAGGGTTTGGGCGTGCTGTGGGTTAAAAATTGATGGTGGCATGCCAGGGAGGTTGGGATCTTCCCAGTGTGGTCCGTTTAACTTTTTTTGGCCACTTGTTGGACAAACGGTCGAGACGGCACGAACGGGGCAATTTCGGGCTAAATCGGTATGCTATAACCTATAGTTTTGGGGTGGGCACGGGGTCCAGGCATACTGTGGGACAAAAATTGATCGATGTATGCTTGGGAGTTTGGGGATCATCCCAGTGAGGTCCGTATAAATTTGTGTGGCCATTTAGGTGGGTAAACGGATGAAACTGCATGAATGGGGTAGTTTTGGGCCAAATTAATGTGTTATATCCCACAGTTTTGAGGGTGGGCTCGAGGGTCGGGCATACTGTCGGCCAAAATTCGACCAGGGCATGTCAGGGAGGTTTGGGATCATCTCAATGTGGTCCGTTTAAATTTTTATGGCCATTTGGGTGGATAAATGGGTGAAACGATGTGAACAGGGTATTTTGGGGCCAAATCGTTGTGCTATAGCCCACAGTTTTGGGGGTGGGCCTGTGGTCCGAGCGTGCTGTGGGCCGAAAATAGATCAGGGTGTGCCATAGAGGTTGGGAATCATCCCATTGTGGTCTGTTTAAATTTTTGTGACCATTTGGGTGATCAAACGGGACAAACAGCGTGAACGGGGCTATTTTGGACCAAATCGAGTTGCTAGCCCACGGTTTCGAGGGTGGGCCTGGGGTCCGTGTGTGATATGGGCCAAAAATTAATGGGGCATGCCAGGGAGTTTGGGGATCATCCCAGTGTGGTCCAATTAAATTTTTGTGGTCATTTGGGTGGACAAACGGGCGAAACGGTGCGAATAGGGCATTTTCGAGCCAAATCGGTGTGGGCTCGGAGTTCGGGCATGCTGTAAGTCAAAAATTGACCGTGGTTTGCCAGGGTGGTTAGGTATCATCCCAGTATTATTTTTTAAAATTTTTGTGGCCATTTGGGTGGACAAATGGGCAAAACAACACAAATGGGGAATTTTCAGGCTAAATCAGTGTGTTATAGCCCATGATTTCGAGCTTGGGCATGGGGTCCAGGTGTGTTGTGGGATGAAAATTGGCTGGGGCGTGACAGGGAGGTTAGGGATCCTCCCAGTGTTGTCTGTTTATATTTTTATGTCCATTTCGGTGGACAAATGGAGTAAAAGAGGCATTTTTAGGGCAAATCATTGTGCTATAGCTCATGGTTTTTAGGGTGGGTCCGGGGTTTGGACGTGCTGTGGGTCAAAAATAGACCGGGACATGCCAGAGATTTTGGGGATCATCCCAGTGTGGTCCTTCTAAATTTTTATGGCCATTTGGGTTGTCAAATGGGCAAACCGGTGCAAATGGGGTGTCTTCGGGCCAAATCGATGGGCTATACAACCCATGATTTCAAGGGTGGGCCTAGGGTTCGGGGGTGCTATGGGCCATAAATTGATCGGGGCATGTCAGGGGGGTTGGTGACCATCCAGCGTGGTCCTTTTAAATTTTTATGGCTATTTAGATGGACAAACGGGTGAAACGGAACAAACGGGGCATTTTCTGGCCAAATTGGTGTGCTATAGCCCACGGTTTCGGGCTAGGCCCAGGGTTCGGGCGTGCTGTGGATCAAAAATCTATCGGGGCATGCCAGGGAGGTTGGGGTTCATCCCAGTATGGCCCGTTTAAATTTTTGTGCGCATTTATGTAGATAAACAGGAGAAACGGCGCAAACAGGGCATTTTTAAGCCAAAACTGTGTGGTATAGCACACAATTTCAGGGATGGACCCAGGATACGGGCGTGCTATGGGACAAAAATATATCGGGGTGTACCAGGGAGGTTGATAATCATTCCAGTGTTAGCCGTTTAAATTTTTGTGGATATTTAGGTGGGAAAATGGGCGAAACAATGCGAACGGGGCATTTTCAGCCCAAATCGGTGTGTTATAGCCCACTGTTTTGGTGATGGGCTCGGAGTTCGGGAATGATTTGGGCCGAAAATCGACCGGCGCATGTCAGGGAGGTTGGGGATCATCCCAGTATGGTTCGTTCAAATTTTCGTGTCTATTTGGGTGGACAAATGAATGAAACAACACATACGGAGCATTTTCGGCCAAAATTGGTGTGCTTTTGGCAACGATTTTAGGGTTGGGCCCAGGGTTCGGGTGTACTGTTGGTCGAAATTTGATCGGGGTATGCCAGGGAGCTGAGGTTCATCCCAGTGTGGTTCATTTAAATTTTCATGGCCATTTAGGTGGACAAAAGGGCATAACGGTGTGAATAGGGCATTTTCGGGCCAAATTGATGTGCTATAGCCCACAGTTTTAGGGATGGGCCAATGGTTCGGGCGTGTTGTGGTCCACAAATTCACTGAGGCATACCAGGGAGGTTGAGGATCATCCCAGTATGGTATGTTTAAATTTTTGTGGCCATTTGGGTGGACAAACGGGCGAAACAACATAAATGGGGTATTTTTTGGATAAGGGCTGCGGTCCGCGTGTGCTATGGGCCCAAAATTGATCGGGGCATGCCAGGGAGGTTGGGTACCAGCCCAGTGTGGTTCGTTTAAATTTTGTGTCCGTTTGGATTGATAAACAAATGAAATGGTGCGAACGGGGCATTTTCGGGCCAAATCAGTGTGCTATAGCCCACGATTTCAGGGAAGGGCAAGGGGTCCGAGCGTGCTGTAGTCCAAAAATAATTCGACGCATGCCAGGGAGATTGGGGATCATCCCAGTGTGGTGCGTTTAAATTTTTGAAGTCATTTCGGTGGACAAACGGGCGAAACAGCATGAATCAAGCATTTTTAGGCTAAATCGATGTGCTATAGCCCACGGTTTTGAGGGTGGACCCAGGGTCCGGGAGTGCAGTGAGATAAAACTCGATCGGGGCATTCCAGAGAGGTTGAAGATCATTCCAATGTGTTCTGTTTAAATTTTCTTGACAATTTGGTGGACAAACGAGCGTAACGATGCAAACGGGGTATTTTTGTGCGAAATCGGTGTAATATAACCCACAGTTTTGGGTGTGGGCGCGGCGTTCGGGTATACTGTGGGCCCAAAATTGACGGAGGTGTGCTAAGGAGGTTGGGGATCCTCCTAGTATAGTTCTTTTAAATTTTTATGGCCATTTGGGTGGACAAACGGATGAAACAGCGTGAACGAAGAATTTTTAGGCCAAATTAGTGTGCTACTGCCCACGGTTTTGAGGGTGGGCCCATGGACCGATGCGTGCTATGGGCCAAAAATTCACTGGGGTATGCCAGGGAAGTTGGGGATCGTGATAGTATGGTCTGTTTAACTTTTCGTAGCCATTTGGTTGGACAAACGGGGAAAACGGGGCGAACACGGCCTTTTCGAGACAAATTGGTGTGCTATAGCCCAAGGTTTCAGGGGTTGGCCTGAATTCAAGGTCTGCTATGGGCCAAACGTTGATCGGGGCGTGCCAGGGTAGTTGAGGATCATCCCAGTGTGGTCTTTCTAAATTTTTATGGCTATTTGGGTTGTCAAATGGGCAAAATGGTGCGAATGGGGTGTCTTTGGGCCAAATCGATGGGCTATACAACCCATGATTTCAAGGGTGGGCCTAGGGTTCGGGGGTTCTATGGGCCATAAATTAATCGGGGCATGTCAGGGGGGTTGGTGACCATCCAGCATGGTCCGTTTAAATTTTTATGGCCATTTAGATGGACAAACAGGTGAAACGGAGCGAACGGGGCATTTTCTGGCCAAATTGGTGTGCTATAGCCCACGGTTTCGGGGCTAGGCCCAGGGTTCGGGCGTGCTGTGGACCAAAAATCTATCGGGGCATGCAAGGGAGGTTGGGGTTCATCCCATTATGGCCCGTTTAAATTTTTGTGGCCATTTGTATGGATAAACGGGAGAAACGGCGCAAACGGGGCATTTTTAAGCCAAAACTATGTGGTATAGCTCGCGATTTCAGGGATGGACCCAGGGTACGGGCATGCTATAGGACAAAAATATATCGGGGTGTACCAGGGAGGTTGATAATCATTCCAGTGTTAGCCGTTTAAATTTTTGTGGATATTTAGGCGGGAAAATGGGCGAAACAATGCGAACGGGGTATTTTCAGCCCAAATCGGTGTGTTATAGCCCACTGTTTTGGTGGTGGGCTCGGTGTTCGGGAATACTTTGGGCCGAAAATCGACCGGGGAATGTCAGGAAGGTTGGGGATCATCTCAGTATGGTCCGTTCAAATTTTCGTGGCCATTTGGGTGGACAAATAAATGAAACAGCACATACGGGGCATTTTCGGCCAAAATTAGTGTGCTATTGGCAACGATTTTAGGGTTGGGCCCAGGGTTCGGGTGTACTGTTGGTCAAAATTTGATCGGGGTATGCCAGGGAGCTGGGGTTCATCCCATTGTGGTTCATTTAAATTTTCATGGCCATTTAGGTGGACAAACGGGCATAACGGTGTGAATAGGGCATTTTCGGGCCAAATTGATGTGCTATAGCCCACAGTTTTGGGGATGGGCCAATGGTTCGGGCGTGTTGTAGTCCAAAAATTCACTGAGGCATACCAGGGAGGTTGAGGATCATCCCAATATGGTACGTTTAAATTTTCGTGGCCATTTGGCTGGACAAACGGGCGAAACGACATAAATAGGGTATTTTTGGGTTAAGGGTTGCGGTCCGCGTGTGCTATGGGCCAAAAATTGATCGGGGCATGCCAGGGAGGTTGGGGACCAGACCAGTGTGGTTCTTTTAAATTTTGTGTCCATTTGGGTCGATAAACAAATGAAACGGTGCAAACAGGGCATTTTCAGGCCAAATCAGTGTGTTATAGCCCACGATTTCAGGGATGGGCAAGGGGTTCGAGCGTGCTGTAGTCCAAAAATAATCCGACGCATACCAGGGAGGTTGGGGATCGTCCCAGTGTGGTGCGTTTAAATTTTTGTAGTCATTCCGGTGGACAAACGGGCGAAACGGCATGAATGAGGCTTTTTTAGGCTAAATCGATGTGCTATAGCCCACGGTTTTGAGGGTGGACCCAGGGTCCGAGAGTGCAGTGAGCTAAAACTCGATCGGGGCGTGCCAGAGAGGTTGACGATCATTCCAGTGTGGTCCGTTTAAATTTTTTTAGCCATTTGGGTGCACAAACGGGTGAAACAGCGCGAACGAAGCATTTTTGGGCCAAATCTGTGTGTTATAGCCCACGGTCTTGGGAGTGGGCCTGGGTTCCGGGCATTCAGTGAGTCAAAATTCAATCGATACATTCCAGGGAGGTTGGGGATTATCCCAGTATGGTTAATTTTTTATTTTTGTGGCCATTTGGGTGGGCAAATGGGCGAAACGGTGCGAACGGGGCATTTTCGGAATAAATTGGTGTTCTATAGCCCATAGTTTTGAGGGTGGGCCCGAGGTCCAAGTGTACAAGTGGACAAAAATCGATCGAGGCATGACAGGAGGTTGGGGATCATCCCAATGTTGTTCGCTTAAATTTTCGTGGCCATTTGGTTGGATCAATGGGCAAAACGGCGCGAACAGGGTTTTTTGGAACAAATCAGTGTGCTATAGCCCACAGTTTCGGGGGTGAGCCCGAGGTTCAGGCATTTTGTGGGACAAAAATCGATTGGAGCATGCCAGGGAGGTGGGGGATGGTCCCAGTATGGTCCGTTTAAATTTTTGTGGCCATTTGCATGGGCAAATAAATTAAACGTTGTGAACGGGGCATTTTCAGGTCAAATTGGTGTGCCATAGCCTACGGTTTGAGGGGTGGGCTCGGGGATCGGGCGTGCTGTATTTCAAAAATAGTCTGGGGCATGCCAAGGAGGTTGCGGATCATCCCACTATGGACCGTTTAAATTTTTGTGGCCATTTTGGTGGACAAACAAATGAAATATCGCGAACTGGGTGTTTTCAGGCAAAATCGGTGTGCTATAGCCTATGGTTTTGGGGTGGGCTCAAGGTCCAGGCGTTCTGTGCACAAAAAATCGATTGGGGCATGACTAGGAGGTTGGGTACTAGCCCTATATGGTTCTATTATTTTTTTGGTCATTTGGGTGGTTAAACGGGTGAAATAGCGCAAACGGGGTATTTTCGAGAGAAATCGGTGTGAATAGCCCATAGTTTTGGGGGTTAGCCCGGGTCCAAATCTGCTGCATGTTAAAACTTGACCAGGGCATGCCAGGGAGGTTTGGGATTAAAACAGCAGGAATGAAGCATTTTTGGGCCAAAGTAGTGTGTAGCCCACGATTTTGAAGGTGGGCCTGGGTTCCGGGCGTGCTGTGGGCAAAAAATCGACCAGGGCATGCCAGGGAGTTGAGTATCATCCCAGTGTGGTCATTTAAATTTTTGTGTCTATTTGGGTGGACAAACGGGCAAAACAACACAAATGAAGCATTTTTAGGCTAAACCGGTGTGCTATAACCCACTGTTTTGGGGGTAGTCCCGGGGTCTGAGTGTGTTGTGGGCAAAAACTCAATCAGGGCTCATCAAAGAGGTTGGAGATCATTCCAGTGTGGTCCGTTTAAATTTTTGTAGCTATTTGGGTGGACAAACGGGCAAAACATCGCGAACAAGGCATTTGCGGGCAAAATCGGTGTGCTATAGCCCATGGTTTTGGGGGTGGGCCTGGGCTCTGGGCGTGCTGTAGGCCGCAAATTGATCGAGGCGTGCCAGGGAGGTTGGATATCATCCCAATATAGTCCGTTTAAATTTTTGTGGCTATTTGGGTGGATAAGTGAACGAAACAGTGCAAACGAGGCATTGTTTGGGCAAAATCAGTGTGCTATAAACCCACGGTTTCGGGGGTGGGCCCGAGGTTCGGGTGTGCTGTAGGATAAAAATTGTCCGGGGCATGCCAGGGTAGTTGGGGATCATCCCAGTGTGGTTTGTTTAAATTTTTGTGGCCATTTGGGTAGACAAACGGGAGAAATTGAATGAACGAAGCATTTTTGGGCTAAATTGGCGTGCTATATCCCACGGTTTTGGGGGTGGGCCTAGGGACCGAGTGTGCTATGGGCTAAAACTCAATGGGGGCATGCCAGAGAGGTTGTAGATCACCCAGTGTGGTCTGTTTAAATTTTCTTGGCTATTTGGGTGGAAAAAAGAGTAAACCGTCACAAACGGGACATTTTGGGGAAAAATCGGTGTGCTATAACCCACGGTTTGAAGGTGGGCCTGGGGTCCAGGTGTGCTGTGGGCTAAAAATCGACCGGGGCATGCCAGGGAGTTGCGTATCATCTCAGTGTGGTTCATTTAAATTTTCGTGACCACTTGGGTGGACAAACGGGCAAAACAACACGAACGAAGCATTTTTAGGCTAAACCGATGTGCTATAGCCCACTGTTTTAGGGGTGCGTCTGGGGTCCGAGTGTGCTGTAGGCTAAAACTTAATTGATGCTTGCTAAAGAGGTTGGAGATCATCCCAGTGTGGTCCGTTTAAATTTTTGTAGCTATTTGGGTGGACAAATGGGCAAAACAGCACGAACGGGCCATTTTCAGGCAAAATTGGTGAGCTATAGCCCACAGTTTTTGGGGTAGGCACGGGGTCCGGGCGTGCTATGAGCCAAAAATTGACTGGCGCATGTCATAGAGGTTGGGGATCATCCCAGTATCGTCCATTTAAATTTTCGTGGCTATTTAGGTGGACAAACGAGTGAAACAGTACGAATGGGGCATTTTCGAGCCTAATCGGTGTGCTATGGCACATGATTTTGGAGGTGGACCCAGGGTCCAGGCATGCTGCGGGTAGAAAATCAATCGGGGATTTCTTGGGATGTTGGGGATCAACCAAGTATTGTTCATTTAAATTTTCATAGTCATTTGGGTGGATAAATGGGCATAACTATGAGAACGGGACATTTTCAGCCTAAATCGGTGTGCTATAGCCCACGATTTTAGGGGTGGGCTCGGGTCGCAGTTTTGCTGTGGGCCAAAAATAGACCGAGGTATGCCAGGGAGTTAGGGATCATCCCAATGTGGTTCGTTTAAACTTTTGTAGCCATTTGGGTAGACAAACGGGCGTAACGGCGCAAATAAGACATTTTCCATCCAAATTGTTGTGTTATAGCCCACGGTTTTGAGGGTGGGCCCATGGTCCGGGCTTGCTGTGGGCCAAAAATTAACCACGGCATGGTAGGGAGGTTAGGGATCATCCCAGTGTGATCTATTTATATTTTTGTGGCCATTTGGGTGCACAAACGGGTAAAACGGTGCAAACGGGGAATTTTCAGGCTAAATTGGTGTGCTATAGCCCGCGATTTTGGGGGTTCGCCGGGGTCCAGGCGTGCTTTGGGCCTAAAATCAATTGGGGCGTGCCAGGGAGGTTGGGATAATCCCACTGTGGTCTTTTTAAATTTTCGTGGCTATTTGGGTGGATAAATAAACGAAATGGTGTAAACGGGGCATCTTTCAGGCAAAATTGGTGTGGTAGAACCCACGGTTTCGGGGGTGGACCCGGGGTCCGGTTGTGCTGTGGGACAAAAATTGTTTGGGGTATGCCAGGGAGGTTGGGGATCATACCAGTGTGGTCCGTTTAAATTTTTATGGCAATTTGACTGGACAAACGGGAGAAGCAGAATGAACGAAGCATTTTTGGGGTAAATCGGTGTGCTATAGCCCATAGTTTTTGGGCTGGGCCCGGGGTCCAAGCGTGCTATGGGCTAAAACTCAACAGGGGAATTCTAGAGAGGTTCGATCACCCAGTGTGGTTTTTTTAAAATTTTCATGGCTATTTGGGTGGATAAATAGGAGAAACGGCGCAAATAGGGTATTTTCGGGCAAAATCGATGTGCTATATCCCACGGTTTTGAAGGTGGGCCTGGGGTCCAGGCGTGCTGTGGGCCAAAAATTGATCGGGACATGCCAAGGAGTTGAGCATCACCCCAGTGTGGTTCATTTAAATTTTTTGGCTGTTTGGATGGACAAACGGGTGAAACGACATGAACGAAGTATTTTTAGGCTAAACCGGTGTGCTATAGCCCACTGTTTTAGGGGTGAGCCCAGGGTACGAGCGTCCTATGGGATAAAACTCGATCGGTACTCGTCAAAGAGATTGGAGATCATCCCAGTATGGTCCGTTTAAATTTTCATAGCTATTTGGGTGGACAAACGGGCAAAACAACGCGAATGGGGCATTTTCGGGCAAAATTGATATGCTATAGCCAATGGTTTTGGGGGTGGGCCTGGGGTCCGGGCGTGCTGTGGGCCGCAAATTTATCAAGGTATCCCAGGGAAGTTGGGGATCATCCCAGTATGGTCCGTTTGAATTTTCATGGCCATTTAGGTGTACAAACGGGAGAAATGGCGCGGACGGGGGGTTTTAGGCTAAGTCAGTGTGCTATAGCCCACGGTTTTAGAGGTGGGCTTGGGATTCATGCTTGTTGTGGGCCAAAACTTGATCGAGGTGTGCCAGGGAGGTTGGGATGGTCCCATTATGGTCCTTTAAATTTTTGTGGCCTTTTGAGTGGACAAACGAATGAAACGGCGTGAACGGGGCATTTTTGGGCTAAAATGGTGTGTCATAGGCCACGATTTGAGGGGTGGGCCCGGGTTCTGGGCGTACTTGTTCCAAAAATCGATCGGGGCATGCCAGGGAGGTTGGAGGTCATTGCAGTGTGGTCCGATTAAATTTTTGTGGCCATTTTGATGGACAAATGTATGAAACAGCGTGAACAGAGTGTTTTTTAGCCAAATCAGTTTGCTATAACCCACGGATTCAGGGGTGGGCATAGGGTCTAGGCGTGCTGTGGGCCGAAGATTGACTGGGGCTTGATTTGGAGGTTGGGGATTATCCTAGTGTGGTTCTTTTATATTTATCTGTCCATTTGGGTGGACAAACTATCGAAACAGCACGAACGGGGCATTTTCGAGCCAAATTGGTATGCTATAACCCACGATTACGAAGGTGGGATAGGTTTTGGGAGTGTTGTGGGTTAAAAATCGACAGGGGAATGCCAGGTAATTGGAGATCTTCCCAGTGTTGTTCGTTTAAATTTTCGTGACCATTTGAGTGGACAAACGGTCGAAACGGCATGAACGGGGTATTTTTTACCCAAATCGATATGCTATTGCCCACGGGTTTTGGGGGTGAGCCCGAGGTCCAAGCATACTGTGGGTCAAAAATCAATCGAGGCATACCAAGGAGGTGGGGGATCATCCCAGTGTGGTCCGTTTAAATTTTTGTGGCCATTTGGGTGGACAAATAGGTGAAACAGCACGAAAAGGCATTTTCGGTCCAAATTGATGTGCTATAGCCCATGGTTTTGGGGGTGGCCCCAGTGTTCGGGCGTTCTTTGGGCTAAAAATCAATCAGGGAATGCCAAGGAGGTTGGGGATCATCCCAACATGGTCCGTTTAAATTTTAATTGCCATTTGGGTGAATAAACAGGAGAAAAAGTTTATAGGGTGAATTTTTGGGATAAATCGGTGTGCTATGGCCAATGATTTTAGGGGTGGGCCCAGGGTCCGGGCGTATTGTGGCCTGAAAGTTGATCGGGGCATGTCAAGGAGGTTGGGATTCATCTCGGTGTAGTCCGTTTAAATTTTTGTGGCCATTTTAGTGGAGACACGGGTGAAATGGCGCAACAGGGCATTTTTGGGCCAAATTAGTGTGCTATAGCCCACGGTTTTGGGGGTGGGCCTAGAGTTCGAGCGTGCTGTGGGCCGAAGATCGACTGAGGCATTGTAAGGAGGTTGAAGATTATCCTAGTTTAGTCTGTTATATATTTTGTGGCTATTTGGGTGGACAAACGGATGAAACGGTGCAAACTGGGTATCTTCGGGGCAAATCAGTGTGCTACAATCCACGGTTTCGGGGGTGGGCCCAAGTTCCAGGCATGCTGTGGGCAAAAATTAAACAGGATATGCCAGGGAGGCTGGGGATCATCCCAGTATGGTCGGTTTAAATTTTTGTTACCATTTGTGTAGATAAACGTGAGAAACGGAACAAACATAGCAATTTTGGGCTAAATCGGTGTTCTATAGCCCACGGTTTTGAGGGTGGGCTCGGGGTCCGGGTGTGCTGTGGGCCAAAAATTATTCAGGGCATGCCAAGGAGGTTAGGGATCATACCAGTGTGGTCCGTTTAAATTTTTGTGTCCATTTGGGTAGACAAATGGGAGAAACAGAACGAACGAAGCCATTTTGGGCTAAATCAGTGTGCTATAGCCCACGATTTTAGGGGTGGGCTCGGGTCCCAGTTTTGCTGTGGGCCAAAAATAGACCGACGTATGTCAGGGAGTTAGGGATCATCCCAATGTGGTTCGTTTAAAACTTTTGTAGCCATTTGGGTAGACAAACGGGCGTAACGGCGCGAATAAGACATTTTCCATCCAAATTGTTGTATTATAGCCCACGATTTTGAGGGTGGGCCCGTGGTCCGGGCTTGCTGTGGGCCAAAAATTAACCGCGGCGTGGTAGGGAGGTTAGGGATCATCCCAATGTGATCTTTTTATATTTTTGTTGCCATTTGGGGTGCACAAACGGGTAAAATGGTGCAAACGGGGAATTTTCAGGCTAAATCGGTGTGCTATAGCCCGCGATTTTGGGGGTTCGCTGGGGTCCAGGCGTGCTTTGGGCGTAAAATCAATTGGGGCATGCCAGGGAGGTTGGGATAATCCCAGTGTGGTCTTTTTAAATTTTCGTGGCTATTTGGGTGGAAAAATAAACGAAATGGTGTAAATGGGGCATCTTTCAGGCAAAATTGGTGTGGTAGAACCCACGGTTTCGGGGGTGGGCCCAGGGTCCGGGTGTGCTGTGGGACAAAAATTGTTCGGGGTATGCCAGGGAGGTTGGGGATCATCCCAGTGTGGTCCGTTTAAATTTTTATGGCAATTTGGGTGGACAAACGGGAGAAGCAGAATGAACGAAGCATTTTTGGGGTAAATCGGTGTGCTATAGCCCATAGTTTTCGGGCTGGGCCCGGGGTCCAAGCGTGCTATGGGCTAAAACTCAACAGGGCAATGCTAGAGAGGTTCGATCACCCAGTGTGGTTTTTTTAAATTTTCATGGCTATTTGGGTGGATAAATAGGAGAAACGGCGCAAACGGGGTATTTTCGGGCAAAATCGATGTGTTATATCCTACGGTTTTGAAGGTGGGCCTGGGGTCCAGGCGTGCTGTGGGCCAAAAATTGATCGGGACATGCCAGGGGGTATAGCATCATCCCAGTGTGGTTCATTTAAATTTTTGGCCATTTGGATGGACAAACGGGTGAAACGACATGAACGAAGTATTTTTACGCTAAACCGGTGTGCTATAGCCCACTGTTTTAGGGGGTGAGCCCGGGGTACGAGCTTCCTATGTGATACAACTCGATCGGGACTCGTCAAAGAGATTGGAGATCATCCCAGTATGGTTCGTTTAAATTTTCATAGCTATTTGGGTGGACAAACAGGCAAAACAACGCAAACGGGGCATTTTCGGGCAAAATCGATATGCTATAGCCAATGGTTTTGGGGGTGGGCCTGGGGTCCGGGTGTTCTGTGGGCCGTAAATTGATCAAGGTATGCCAGGGAAGTTGGGGATCATCCCAGTATGGTTCGTTTGAATTTTCATGGCTATTTAGGTGTACAAACGGGAGAAATGGCGCGGACGGGGGGTTTTAGGCTAGGTCAGTGTGCTATAGCCCAGGGTTTTTAGAGGTGGGCTTAGGATTCATGCTTGTTGTGGGACAAAACTTGATCGGGGTGTGCCAGGGAGGTTGGGATGGTTCCAGTATGGTCCTTTAAAATTTTGTGACCTTTTGGGTGGACAAACGAATGAAACGGCGTGAACGGGGCATTTTTGGGCTAAAATGGTGTGTCATAGCCCACGATTTGAGGGGTGGGCCCGGGTTCTGGGCGTACTAGTTCGAAAAATCAACCGGGGCATGCCAGGGAGGTTAGAGGTCATTGCAGTGTGGTCCGTTTAAATTTTTGTGGCCATTTTGATGGACAAATGTATGAAACAGCGTGAACGGAGTGTTTTTGGCCAAATCAGTGTGCTATAAACACACGGATTCGGGGGTGGGCATAGGGTCTAGGCGTGCTGTGGGCCGAAAATCGACTGGGGCATGAATTGGAGGTTGGGGATTATCCTAGTGTGGTTCTTTTATATTTATCTGTCCATTTGGGTGGACAAACTATCAAAACAGCACGAACAGGGCATTTTCGAGCCAAATTGGTATGCTATAACCCACAGTTATGAAGGTGGGCTAGGTTCCGGGAGTGTTGTGGGTTACAAATTGACAGGGGAATGACAGGTAATTGGAGATCTTCCCAGTGTGTTTCGTTTAAATTTTCGTGACCATTTGAGTGGACAAACGGTCGAAAACGGCATGAACGGGATATTTTTTACCCAAAATCGATATGCTATTGCCCATGGGTTTGGGGGTGAGCCCGAGGTCCAAGAATACTGTGGGCCAAAAATCAATCGAGGCATACCAAGGAGGTGGGGGGATCATCCCAGTGTGGTCCGTTTAAATGTTTTGGCCATTTGGGTGGACAAATGGGGTGAAACAGCACGAATGGGGGTATTTTCGGGCCAAATCGGTGTGTTATAGCCCATGGTTTTGGGGGTGGGCCCATAGTTTGAATGTTTTAATGCACCCGAACATTAACTGAAGTGTGCCAGGGAGGTTGGGGATCATCCCAGTGTAGTCCGTTTAAATTTTTGTGGCTATTTGGGTGGATAAATGGGCGAAACTGCATGAAAAGGCATTTTCGGTCTAAATTGATGTGCTATAGCCCATGGTTTTGGGGGTGGGCCCAGTGTTCGGGCGTTCTGTGGGCTAAAAATCAATCAGGGAATGCCAAGGAGGTTGGGGATCATCCCAGCATGGTTCCGTTTAAATTTTAATTGCCATTTGGGTAAATAAACAGGCGAAACAGTTTACAGGGTGAATTTTTGGGCCAAATCGGTGTGTTATTGATCGGGGAATGTCAAGGAGGTTGGGAATCATCTCGGTGTAGTCCGTTTTAATTTTTGTGGCCATTTTGGTGGAGACACGGGTGAAATGGTGCAACGGGGCATTTTTGGGCCAAATTAGTGTGCTATAAGCCCACGGTTTTGGGGGTGGGCTTGGGCGTTATGTGAGCTAAAAATCAACCGAGGCATGCCTGGGAGGTTGGGGATGGTCCCAATATGGTCCATTTAAATTTTCGTGGCCTTTTAGGAGACAAACGGGTAAAATCGCAAATGGGGGCATTGTAATGGCCAAATTAAATGTGCTATAGAGCCCACGGGTTTTGGGGGGTAGGCTTGGGGTCCGAGCGTGCTAGGTGTCGAAAATCGACTGGGGCATGCCAGAGAGGTTGGGGGATAGTCCCAATTTGGTCTGTTTAAATTTTTTTTCGCCATTTGGGTGTATAAACAGCAAAACGGCGCAAACGGGGAATTTTTGGTACAAATCAGTGTGCTATATGCCCACAGTTTTGGGGGTGGGCCCAGAGTTTAGGGGTCGCGAGCCGTGTTGTGGACCGAAGATCGACTGAGACATTGTAAGGAGGTTTAATGATTATCCTAGTTTAGTCTATTATAGTTTTTTGTTGGCTATTTGGGTTGGACAAAACGGACCATAACGGTGCGAACTAGGGTGTCTTCGTCGGGGCAAATCAGTCGTGCTACAAATCCACAAATTTTGGGGGTGGGTGCCCAGGGTCCAGGCTATGCTGTGGGGCCAAAATTGAACAGGACATGCCAGGGAGACTGGGGATCATCCCAGTGTTGGTCGTTTAAATTTTTGTTACCATATGTGTAGATAAACGTGAGAAACCGAAACAAACATAGGCAATTTTGGGCTAAATCGGTGTTCTATAGCCCACGGTTTTGAGGGTGGGGCTCGGGGTCCGGGTGTGCTGTGGGCCAAAGAATTGTTCAGGGCAATGCCAAGGAGGTTTGGCGGATCATAACCAGTGTGGTCCGTTTAAATTTTTTGTGTCCATTTGGGTAGACAAATGGGAGAAACAGAACGAACGAAGCTATTTTGGCTAAATCAGTGTGCCATAGCCCACGACTTTGGGGGTGCCTGGGGTACTAGCGTGTTATGGGATAAAACTCAACGGGGGCATGACAGAGAGGTTTGGATATTCACCCAGTAATGGTCTGTTAAAACCTTTCTTTGCTATTTGGATGGATAAACGGGCAAAACGGCGCAAACGAGGCATTTTTCCGGGAAAAATCGGGTGCTAAAGCCCACGTTTTTGAAGGTAGGCCTGGGGTCCAGGCGTGCTGTGGGGGGCCAAAAAATCGACTGGGGGGCATGCCTGGGAGTTGATTATCATCCAGTGTGGGTTCATTTAAATTTTTGTGGCCATTTGGGTGGACAAACGAGCAAAAACTGCACGAACGAAGCTATTTAGGTTAAACTGGTGTGCTATAGCCCACTGTTTTTGGGGGTGGGCCTGGGGTCCAAGCGTGCTGTGGGCTAAAACTCGATCGGCGGCTTGTATAAAGAGGTTTAAGATCATCCAAGTGTGGTCCGTTTAAATTTTTGTAGCTATTTGGGTCGATAAATAGGCAAAACGGCACAAACGGGGCATATTTCTTGCAAATCGGTGTGCTATAGCCCTCAATTTTGGTGTAGGTAGGCCCAGGGTTCGGGCATACTGTGAGCCAAAAATTGATTGGGGCCATGCCAGGGGAGGTTGGTTATTTTCTAGTATCGTCCATTTAAATTTTCGTGGCTATTTAGGTGGACAAACAGGCGAAACAGTGCGAACGTGGGCATTTTCGAGCCTAATCAGTGTGCTATAAAACACAATTTTTGGGGGTTGACCCCGGGTCCAGGCGTGCTGTGGGTAGAAAATCGACCGAGGCATTCTAGGAAGGTTGGGGATCATCCCAGTTGTTGTCCGTTTAAATTTTCATGGTCTTTTAGGTGGAGTAAATGGGCAAAACTATGTGAATGGGTCATTTTTATCCCAAATCGTGCGCTATAGCCCATGGTTTTGGGCGTGGACCCGGGGTCCAGGCGTGCTGTAGCCAAAAAATTGACCGGAGGGAGCGTGCCAGGGAGGTTGGGGATCATCCCAGTATCTGTGCGAGTTAAATTTTCCTAGCCATTTGTGTGAACAAACGAATGAAACGGCATGAGACTGGACATTTTCGAGCGATATCGGTGTGTTATAGCCCACGGTTTTTTGGGGGGTCGACTCGGGGCATCAATTTTTCTGTGGCCAAAAAATCGATCGGGGTATGCCAGGGAGTTGGGGATAATCCCAGTGTGGATTTGTTTAAATTTTTGTATCCATTTAGGTAGATAAACAGGTGTAACGGCGCGAATATAATATTTCTATCCAAATTGTTGTGCTATAGCCCACAGTTTCGAGGGTGGGCCTGTGGTCCATGTTTTTTTGTGGGCTAAAAATTGACCGCAGCATGCTAGGGAGGTTAGGAAGTTATCCCAGTGTGGTCTGTTTAAATTTTGTGGGCCATTTGGGTGAGAAACAGGAAAAATGGTGCAAACAGGGGCATTTTCGGGCTAAATCGGTGTGCTATAGGCCCCATTTTGGGGGTTGGGCCAGGGTCCAAGCATGCTGTGGGCCTAAAAACGATCGGGGAATGCCCAGGGAGGTTGATGACAAACAGCAAAACGGCACGAATATGGTATTTTCCGGGCAAACTCGGTGTGCTATACACCCATGATTTCAGGGGTAGGTCTGGGGTTCGAGCGTGCTGTGGCCCAAAAATTTGACCAGTGACATGCAGGGAGGGTTGGGGATCATCCCAGGATGGTTCATTTATTTTTTCATGGCCATTTTGGGTAGACAAATGGGTGAAACGGTGCAAACGTGGTATTTTCGGGCAAAATCGGTGCGCTATAACCCACGGTTTTAGGGGGTTGGGTTTGGGTTCGAGCGTGTTGTAGGTCGAAAATTGACCAGGCATGCCAGGGAAGTTGGGGATCATCCCAGTTTTGTCCGTTTAAAGATTTTTGTGGCCATTTGAGTGAACAAATGAGCGAGAACGGCGTGAACGGGGCATTTTTTTGCCAAATCAGTGTGCTATAGCCCACGATTTTGGGGGTGGGCCCATGGTCCGACGTGCTGTGAGCTAAAAATCAAATGAGGCATGCCATGGAGGTTGGGGATCATCCCAGTGTGGGTCGTTAAATTTTTGTGGCTCTTTGGGTGGATAAACGGGAGAAACATTGCAAATGTGGTAGTTTCGAGCAATAAACGTTGTGCTATAACCCACCGTTTTAAGGGGGTGGGTCCGGGGTCACAAGTGCTATGTCCCAAAAATTGACACAGTGGCATGCCAGGGAGGTTGGGGATCATCTCAGATTGGTCCATTTTAATTTTTGTGCTATTTGGGTTAACAAACGAGCGAAATGGAATGAATGGGGCATTTTCCGGGCCAAATCAGTGTGCTATAGGCCACGGTTTTGGGGGTGAGCCCATGGTCGGGCGTGATGTGAGTGAAAGATCAAATGGGGAATGCCATAGAGGGTTTGGTATTATCCCAGTGTGGTCCATTTAAATTTTTGTGGGCCATTTGGGGTTGGACAAACGGGCGAAACGGCATAAACGGAACCTTTTCGAGACAAATCGGTGTGCTATAGCCCACGATTTTATGGGGTGGGGCCCGGGGTTCAAGCGTGCTGTGGGCCAAAAATTGATCGGGTCATGCCAGGGAGGTTGAGGAATCCTTTCAGTGTTTCGCGTTTAAATTTTCATAGCCATTTGGATAGACAAATGGGGCAAAATGGCACATAACGGGGCATTTTTGGGTTTAAATTGATGTGCTATAAACCTGGCGGTTTTGGGGGTGAGCCTATGGTCCGTGCCTTTTATGGGCTAAAAATCGATCGAACAGCGTGCCAGGGGGGTTGAGTATCATCCCAGTGTGGTCCATTTAATTTTTGTGGCCAGTTAGGTTTACAAACGGGGGAAATGACATGAACGAGGCAATTTCACACCAAATCGTTGTGCAATAGCCCCACGGTTTAGTGGGTGGGGAGGCCCAGGGGTTCGAGTGTGTTGTAGGCCAAAAATGATTGGTATGTGTCAGAGAGTTTGGGGGATCATCCCAGTATGGTTCGTTAATTTATCATGCTTATTTGGGAGGACAATTGAGCGAAACGGTGCGAACGGTGCATTTTCAGTCAAAATTGGTGTGCTATAGCCCACAGTTTTGGAGGTTGGCCCTTGGTCCGGGTATTTTCAGGCATGAACGTGGTATTTTCAGGAAAACTCATTGTGCTATAACCCACAGTTTTGGAGGGGTGGTCTGGGGTACGAGCGTGTTGTGGGCCAAAAATGATCAGGGCAGCTAGGAAGGTTGGGAATCATCCCAGTTTAGGCCGTTTAAATTTTCAAGGCTATTTGGGTGAACAAATGAGTGAAACGATGCGAAGGGGGCATCTTCCAGCTAAATTAGTGTGCTATAGCCCACGGTTTCGGGGGTAGGGGCCCGTGATCCGGACGTGCTGTGAGATAAAATCGAACGGGGCATGATAGGGAGGGTTGGGGATCATCCCAGTGTGGGTCCATTTAAATTTTTTGTGGCCACTTGGGGGACAAACGGGGCAAACGGCACGAACGGGGCCTTTTCAAGGATAAATCGTGTCCTATAGCCCACGGTTTTGGGGGTGGGGCCCAGTGTTCAAGCGTGTTGTGGGGTCAAAAATTGATTAGGGCAAGCAGGGAGGGTTGAGAATCATCCCAGTGGTGGCCCGTTTAAATTTTCGTAGCCATTTGGAAAGGACAAATAGGCAAAACGCGCAAACGGGGTATTTTTGGGCCAAATTGGTGTGCTTTAACCCGCAGATTTCAGAGGTGGGGCCTAAGGGTCCGTGCATGTTGTGGGCTGAAAATCGACTAAGGCATGCCAGGGGGTTGAGGATCGTCCCAGTGTGGTTCATTTAATATTTTGTGGCCATTTAGGTTTACAAACGGGTAAAATGGCATGAATGGGGCAGTTTCACGGTAAATCGTATGTAATAAGCCCACGATTTAGGGGGTGGGCCCGGGGTCCAAGCGTCCTGTAGGCCAAAAAATTATTGGAGTATGTCAGGGTGGTTAGGGATCATCCTAGTATGGTCCGTTTAATTTTTCATGGGCCATTTGAGAGGACAAACGGGTGAAACGACAAGAACGGACATTTTCGGGCAAAATTGGTGTGCTATAGCCCATGGTTTTTGGGGGTAGGCCTGGGTTCCAGCGTTCTGTGGGGCAAAAATTAACCGAGGCAGTATTAGGGAGGTTGTGGGGATCATCCAGTATGGTTCATTTATATTTTTGTGGCTATTTGGGTGGACAAAAGGGCGGAACAGAGTAAATGTGGCATTTTCAGGTCAAATCAATGTGCTATAGGCGCACGGTTTTAGGGTGGGCCTAGAGTCCAGGCATGTTGTGGGCCAAAAAT